>JAOXYL010000036.1:7682985-7696494 GCA_028564955.1 Terapon puta | reverse complement strand
TGTGTGTGTGTGTGTGTGTGTGTGTGTGTTTTGGGGGTCGGAGGGTGGGGATTGTGGTATCATCATATTTTTTAACTTATCTTTTATGTTAAATGTCGTGCATGTCATGTGTTTCAGCTGGGAACAGAGTTGAGACAAATAAACTCCATCTCTGGTCTGTGTGGGCAAATATCATTCTGTGATCATGCAATCAATGCAGTTCTTTCTTTAGGTGATAAATTGCCAGTATAATTCTAATTCTGCTGATTATCTTTAACCTAATTGATGAAATTTACAATTCAGATGTGATATGCCAAACAGAACAGACACCAGCACATTAAAAGATTTAAAAACACACGGGCCTGTCATGTCTAAAACACAGGGGAGAAATAAAGGAAGGGAGTGTTTGTTAAATCTTATCAATCCTTGCAGTGTTAGTTTAACCTTTCAATTATCAAAGTTTAATTTAGATACCATGTTCTGTTTGACATTGCACCCCCCCCACCCCCCCCCCCACAACCTTGCCAAGGAGAACCTGCAGAATATACTGCATGCCCCGTTATCACAGTTATCATGAAGAGCACATACATACATATGAGCGACATAAACGCAGGCCTGCAGCTTCCCATACATCATCAAGGGTGTTTCACAAGTGCCACGTTGACAAAATGATATCTCCACTTCCACTCCACTTCGTTCTATGAAAACTATGATGCCCTTGAGTTTGTGTGTTCATTTATCACGTGTCTGTGTGGTCGTGTGTATAAATCACACCTGCGGCCGTCAGTCCGGGACCTCACCATAACGATGTATACTTTGAGCTTCTTGTGTGCCTTGGGCCTCTTTGCTGCTCTTCAGGTGCCTGGCACCGTGGCAGTAAGTAACATCTTTTCTAAAATAATATTTTTATAATATAATAATAATAATATTTTACATTGAATTAACCATTATTTCTCTCCTATCTCTGAAAATCGTACCTGAAGGAGGGTGAGTGTAATTATTATTTGCTCTTTAACCTTCACTGAGATTTTGTGTTCTCATCTACAGTCAAACGTCACAATTAAAACTGACTTTGTTTGGATTTTACTCTGATCTATTTAGGCACCGTCCTGGTCTCTTCCTCTGACCAGACTGAGATTGTGAACAAACACAATGCCCTGAGAAGAGGTGTCCAGCCTACTGCCAGCAACATGCTGGAAATGGTATCTCTCCTTATTTGATTAGGCCTATTAGTGAACCATTTCACATTGCATTTCATGCAGCATATCAGTAAAAGATCAAATGATTGACCAGACAAGCTCACAATGCTTGGAGATTTTCTGGTGTGCACACTGTACAGTGTAGTAGTCTACATGTAGTGATGGCTTATCTGTCCTCTGCTCCCCACAGAGCTGGAACAGCGAGGCTGCAGCCAACGCTCAGAGATGGGCCAACACCTGCTCCATGAAGCACAGCCCTGCCAGCTCCAGAGAGATCAGCAGTAAGTTCACTATAACACCTCTTAAAAAAAAGACATACAAGAAGTCAGCCACACTGTCATTTCACAAGCACTAAAACAACCACGTGTAACAAGCATTTTATTTTGGTCAGAGTATGAAAATAATCTGGAACAGCATTTTAGACCAACATGTGACATTGACTCTTCACTGAGACTAATTAAATTTCTTAGCATTAACAGCTGTTTAAGACTCACACTGTCCACCAGATAGATATACACTAAAACAGTTTAGTGTGTGATTTCTTTAATGTAGGTGAATATATAATGTAAGTGTACTGTATATTACATTTAGTAAAAGGTCAATATAGATTCAATATGTGTAAAGGCTCCCAACTCCATCATGTAAGTAGAGATCAGGACTTACAGTAGTAAGTAGTGTCCCCGAAGGTGAATGAACACCTCAATGAGCAGAAACCTGGACCTTCATGGAGGGACAAGCCCCTACATGGCACGTACCACCGACACGTAGGAACAGTGTACGTCATAGCCAAGTGGCTGGCATAGCGCACAGGAACCTCGCTGGTGCTTGTTGAGATCTCTTTTCTGAACTGAATAGAGGTGGCCACAGTCTCCACAGAGCATCAGGCGCCTCCATCTCCACCAGAAAACCACAAACACAACTCGCACTCGGTTTTTAAGACGACTGAAGAATCTCTCTCCTCCTCTTCTTTAACAACAGCTAGCGGCTGTGGAGAGAACCTATACATGGCCAGCTTCAAGAACACCTGGAGCAACGCCATCCAGTCCTGGTACGATGAGGTGAAGGACTGGCGCTACGGTGTGGGATCTGTCAATGGAGGCGTGATCGGACACTACACGCAGGTACATTTACTGTCTATTACAGTTTGTGCTTGAGTTGAAAGACAAATAGTTACTAACAACTATGATAACAACATTATACTGAATATTAATGCCAAATCCTGATGATTTAATATTTTGCCTCTTATTCTTTGCACAGGTTGTTTGGTACAGGTCCAACAAGGTTGGCTGTGGTATGGCCTACTGTCCCAACTCTCAATACAAATACTTCTATGTCTGCCAATACTGTCCACCGTAAGTGCAAAACATTTACCTCTTTTTCAATGGAAAGTCATATTTTCTCACTTTTAATGAATATTTACATATTTTATTATCATTATTCACATTATTATTAATATTGTTGTGTGTCCAATTAGCCAAATCCATGATTTAGTATTACATATATTTGTATGTGTATTGATTTCTTCTCTTTCTAAGCTCTATTCTAATGATGTCTAAATTAATCTGAGACACTTTGTAGTTCATCTGTAATTCTTGATAATAAATTAAAAAAAGCATAATGGTGCCTTGCAGCACTGAGAAGAACGGCAATTTTCATCTAATTTGTCCTTGTAAGACTTGAGTATTGAGTCAGTAAGTGCTTTGCTTTCTCATGTGATGTCTTTGATGTTTGAGCTGTGAGTTTTAATGCTGTTATATTTCATATTTGATACTTGATCTTTATTGCAGTGGAAACTACCAGTATGCTCGCCCCTACCAGGCAGGACCCACCTGTGCCGACTGCCCCAACGCCTGCGACAACAAACTGTGCAGTAAGTGCCAAATACAGGACTTTAGTTGAGTCAACAAGACAATGTCTCACTGGCATTTACCAATGTACTTTCTTACTTACATATTACATATTGTGTTATATTAACATATGAATTAAAGTTGTGTTCAATTTCACTGTAGTCCTACATATAACAAGAGTAAAAATGTATGAGTAGATAATACACAATTCACATTTATAAATGAATACAATAAAAAACAAAACAATTATCAGTAAAACAGAAAACCATAGTGATAACATACATGTAAAACTAATAGTGAGTGAAGCTCCAAAGATGTCTTTAAGCACAGAGACATCTGAGCTTGACAAAAAATATCAACAAAAGCCAGCAAGACATCCTTTTCTCTCTTTCATGACCATGACATTCCTGATCTTTATTGGCTGTCCAGTTAATTAATTTGCTTTGTCAAAGTGCAGAACTCGTGTATCTCTGTAACTTAGTATAGATGCATTTTTGGTGACAGTGAGCAGATAATCCAGTTTCTTAAAAGGTACTTATTTCTCACCACAGAACAT
Source organism: Terapon puta (assembly GCA_028564955.1). NCBI lineage: Eukaryota > Metazoa > Chordata > Actinopteri > Centrarchiformes > Terapontidae > Terapon > Terapon puta. Next base: position 7,692,913 of record JAOXYL010000036.1, on the reverse strand, counting down.
CTCTGAGTAGAAGTTTTTTAAATTTATTTTTCAGATATGCATCCATTTATTTTCTCATTTTTTGCTCTATTACCTCCAGCCAACCCCTGCAACTACACTGACAAGTACAGTAACTGTCCTGACCTGAAGCAGCAGTGGGGCTGCAGCAACAGTGACGTGGCCTCCTGGTGTCCTGCCTCCTGCAAGTGCACCACTCAGATTATTTAGGTTTCACGTGGGCTCTGATTTACCACTCACATTGAATAAATACATTCAGCATTAAAGCTTGTATGCCTTTGACTTAATTCTTCAGGCTATTTAATCTACACAGTGATCTTTTGTTAGATGTTTTTCTTATCCTGTTGATTGACCTGATTTTATTAACAGTTTCCTTTTTTGTCTCTCTCTTAAGAACTTTGTAACTTGTAAGAATAAAGTTATCATCATACTGTGTAGATATTGCAAACTTTAATTAAACTATTTAAACTACCCATACAGTGCTTGCCACTCAGAATTGCTGCACTCAGGCTCTCTGGTTGCCTGCCGGCTGGGATTCTGCCTGTCAGTCTAAAATAAAACCTGCCAACCATATATTATCCCCAGCGACAAGTATTTGTTGTGTGATGATCTCTTTGAATAGTTGTTTTCACTTCATATGCTCCATTCACAAAATATACAGATGTTTATTGTAGTTGGGCCATTTATTAAGGCAGTGCATGTACACATTTCTACCTCTCACTTCAGAGTGGAAGTGCGTTATAGTTAAAAAAAAAAAAAGCTGACCCATTAGAATTGAGAGCCACAGAGGAAAATATAGAGGAGTTTTTAAGTACTGCATTTAAACCACAGACTGTATAAACTGGTGGACAGCATAATAGCTCCCTAAAAGTGAGGCCAAAACATCTTGATCACCTCCAGCTACAGGACAGGCCATAAATCCTGCCCCCTCCACATTAGCAGATACAACATGAGCCAAATAAAAAAAAATAAAGCACACACCAAATTAATTTTTCTCAGAGATTTCTGTCATTTTATGGTGTTTGTATCATGCTGATGTTTGTTAAAGTGTTCACTTTTCTCTTGGGTTTGGTTTCAGTTAGTTATTTGGTGCTATAAAAACATATGAAACATCATAATTGAAAGGTGACAAAAATGACACAGTAGACATGACCTGTTGTGACTTCTCTATGCTATGAAATTAAAATAAAAAAGGATGTTAACACCATCTAATCAGAGATGAGCATCTCCACCTCCACCAGTCACCAGGTTACAGTCCTACATAACACGAATCTGTGTGGAATAATCTTACCTTTAAACATTTATAAAACAGCTAACAAGAAACACACTAACAAACATAGTTAAACTTGAGCATACAAGATATGTAAGTACTATATGTGTAGTAGATTGTTATGATAACCATGAGTGCATGTTAAACATTGGACATATCTACATGTGTTTCATCTGGCTGTAAAACACATTCTACTTGAGACTGAACTGAAGTTGAATTTGAAAGTTTAACGACAGCACACGAAGATAATAGATACTCCTGAAAAGCAGGTGTGAGCCAAATAAAAAGGAACAGGCCCAGATGGAGACAAGCCAGGCAGACGGCAACGGTTCAGGGATTTACTGATGAGATAAAGACACATAAGCTCACTGGCTCGTCTGAATAAAAGTAAAGTGAATCCACATTGCAGCAAGAATAAGGCAGGTAGAAACTACAGGTAGACACTCAGGTGGAAGGACACGTAGTTACAGATACAGGGTTTAGGTTACTCAGTACATTGCAGGATTCAGGCCAGGGATGGTTCTGATATCACAGGAAACGAACAACACTGCTACCCTGGAGCTACCTGTGCTATGGGAGGAACTTGAAGCAGAAGCCTTTACCAGAAGAGAGGAGCGTGTGATAGCCTGACCAGAGATTCCCACATTCAAGGCTGGAGGGTGAAGTGCTCCTCTGTGGAGGCCTGGTAGTGGTAGGTTTACTTCATCCGGTGTGTTTCTTTTTTTCTGATACATTGCAATAAAATGTTTTTTACCCCCTTGTTTTGGTTTATTTACATTGACATATTCTATTACTTAATAATCAAGATTCAAAGCTTTGCCTTTGGAGCTCTATGTAGTGCAAGCTGCACAACGTGAGAGATGAGACATTGTTATTTATCTCCACAGGGTGCAGAGCAGTACATAGAGGGACAAAACTGTGTTTCTCCTGGTCCCTCTGTGTTAAAGAATGTATGAAGCAATAGTCAGTGGGCCTGAAGCAACACTGAAGATTTTAAGATTTTATTGTTCTGTGTATAACAGTTACATAAAAGTAGCTGTTAAGTTGTTGGCAACAAATTATCAAATCTCATGTTAAAAATAAAACAAAGAATAAAATAGATTACAAATTGTCACAGTCTGGCTCAAGGCTGGATAAAAGAGGGGAGACCACACCTGAGTTTTAATTAAAGGTGTTTTATTTAAAGTAAGAAAATGATCAAACTAATGTAGACAGTTGCAAGTTGTAGGACAGTAGATTGCACTGATAAAGATTCACATCAGGTGAAAGAGTCAAAGCATGGCACAAAACAAGGTGCGAATATTTAGTACAATTTTTCTTTTTTTCAATGGAAAAGTTTTCTTGCTTTTTTTTTCTATGAATATGCCCATTTAATAAATTGTTGCATTACGTAATATGACATGTAATCGGATTTATATTTAGGGTGAGTCTTTATGCTGTTACATTTGATATCTGATGAATTATTTGATCTACATCACAGCAGATATAGCAGACCCTGTCTGAGAGGAGCCCCCTCTGAAAACAAATTGTGCAGTAAGTTCAAATAGAGCAGTTGTGTCTAATAGTGGCTGATATGAAGAGAGTAATAAAAACACTAATAAGCTAATACAATCAAAAACAAAAACAAACCCAAAACGTATAATAAAAAGTAAAATAACAACTGAATATAAATTATAATGATTTAAAACACACACACACACAGTTTCTTATGGAAAAAAAAACATTATATCACAGTGAGGGCTTGAAAGACTGTTACAGAAGATGCAACTCATTTGCATGTTTTGATTAATTCTTGCTGCTTTTTAATTCTGTCAGCGTGCGTGGCTAAGTCACTAATTTCAGTAGGCACCTGCTTAAGACACTTGTCATCGCTGATAATTATAAATGAAGACTCTTTAATTAAGTTTTTTTGTACTCTGTGTGCATGCAATAGCATTTTTAGTGTTCAGTGTAGTATAACATGGCCTTGTAATAAATACTCTCAGGGCTCTGTATATTCCTGATCTTTTTTAAAATGGCTTTAAATTAGTTATTTCAGTCAATAAGATAGCTTGCTTACCTTGGTAACTCTGTGCAGGCAGGAAGATCATCATCAGTATTGGCTGTCTAAAGTTTTGACTTGGTCTTTCTCCTGGATCATTTCAATGTAATGAACAAGACAGGAAAAATATCTTCGAGAATCAACCAGTGAGATACTTTAAGCTTTCATAAGATCTCCATGAAGAAGTTTTAGGAACCAATTTTAATATTCAAACAGGAAGTTCATGTGATGTTTTGTTTCTTAAGTATCTGTCCGTTCACTTTTTCCTTTTCATTGTCACCTCCAGCTGACCCCTGTGAATTTAGCGACAGCTCCTCCAGCTGGGATTATCAGAGGTGGAAGTGGGGCTGCCGAGACCCAGATGTGCTCCTCAGGTGTAAGGTCGCCTGCAAGTGCACGTGGAAGATTTGTAAATGTCGCTGACTCATCGAACACTCAATAAATATACTCAGCATTAAGGCTTGTGTGTTTCTGATTCAATATGTCAGGGTTATTTGGCTTGTTCAATAATCAGCACAGATTAAAAAGGAAGTTTACTTTGGCACAGCACCTCTCTGGACAAATACTGCCTACAGAGCCAGGTGCCCTTTGACTGTATGTAAGGTGTAATCTCACAAAGAGGAAGGGGAGAGCACTCGACTGGGTGGATTTGGCAGAAGTGGGGAGGAAATTGAAATTCCGCAGAGATTTCCTAAAGCTGAGCCAAGAAACAATCCCACTTGCTTGTTGGTGCTAAGAATAAGGACGACTGGTAATGGTTAATTGTTTTGCCTTTGTGGAAAATATCCAAATATTAAGCAGTTTGAATCGAGACATCCTGCAATATTTTGTGTAGTCCTGGAAAAAAAGGTGACTGATTTATCTTCTAAAACCGATGAGAACACCTTTTTATTTTTTTATGATTCACTGATAGCACTGTCAGGTAGATTTTAGGAGGGCTTCCGATTCCACAGGAAGCTGAGAAGGTAACGTCCTGTGAGATAAAATGCTAGCCTGACCTTTAAATACATTGCTTCCCATTTCAAAGGAAGTTCTGAGCTTCTGTGTGCGACGAATGCCCATTGGTTGAGTGTAACTAACTACGTTCCCATTTAATACATTTACACACATCAGTGATACTAAAGAACAAAAAATACTTTCACTTTTAGTAGCATAAATATATTTGCAAATGCTATTTCTCTACTTTGACTATAATTAACTTGCAAAAGAGTGTTGTTTAAAGCTGAGGATCACTGCATATATTATAACTTATTACAGAACAAGTGTCAATGAAATACTTTTACTAAGACAAATATGTAAGTGAGAAAAAGAAGAGGTTATGGAAGAAGGTGGTAACAACTTTGCGAAAAAATAATTAGACAAGGTATTATTTAAGCCATTAAATACATTTTTATAATTACAGAGTACGGTGACATTATCACTGGGTAACAAATCAGGAACAATGGGGGGAAAGAGGAAACAGTGTTGATACTGCACCAACATTAATAATACTATTACGATCTCTTAGAATAACAGACATATTTACAAAAAATAGGCTCTGGACAAAAATGCTTGAAGTGCTGTTATTGGTGGCAGACACTGAATGCGACAGACTCTCCCTGTCTGCTCATCTGAAAAAGAAAATACTCCTCCTTAACCCATATCTGCAGCTGAGTGAGCCTCTCCTCCGGGGTCAACACGTGTTCTGGATGCACAGCAGGCCCCTGGTTCAAATAAGGTTGTGTTTGTATGAGTTAGGCTCATGTCTACGGAGATGGATCTACAGGCTAGGCTGGTTGGAAGTTATCCAATTTTTTTTTTCTTTCTGTCACTGAGTTTTCACACTGCTGCGCTTACACTTGCGGTTGTTTCCATTTTGGCTCATAAAGTAATCTGCACTAAATTTCCTTTTGACACATTGTCACACGCACTGTCATTGTTTTGAAATTAGTTCCCTTTCATATGATAACAAACTTCTGTCACTGAAAATAAACACTTGGCCTGAATTCCTGTAATCTCGCTCTTCATGCCACAGCATGTAGGAGTCAAATAAAAAGCTTGGGCCCCTTGTTTCTGCTCCGTCACTGCGATCCCCGTGAGGTTAAGTTCGGAGACAGATGAGAGCACCACCTGAAGTGAGTGGACAGGGGAGCTCGTAGGAGTGTTATTCCCTCAGCAGAAGGGAGATAAGGGGATGAGTTTTTCCTCTGCCAGTGGGTCCAGCGATAGCAGAGGTCTACTGGCTTGGCTGAGCTCGATAAGACCGGCCGTACCATCCTGTGGGGCTTATCAACCCGAGCAGAGAGCCTCAGCAGTTGGTCCCAGGGCCAGAAAATGTTTATGACTTTGGCGTCTGTTTGTCTTCCTGGACAGTAGATTGTGTAATATGGAAAAAATAATGACTAAGTGCATGTTCTGCAAGCTGCTGTATATTTAATATAAAACAACTAAATGAGCTGATCTTCATCATTCCTCCCCTAAACTCACTCAGTGAAAATGCAGCTCTTGCATGACTAGTGACAGAGACAAAGGAATCAAGTGAAGACAATGCACTTTCGTTCCTATTTCTTTTCATTAAAAATGCTTGTAAAGAAGGAGATAAAAGTGTCAAACAAAGGAATGAAGAAGGAAGGGGTAATAAAAACACAAAATGACATTTTCGTGGGCAGGAAGACGCTGGGAAATCAGCTACATCAGTCTGTCCAGACTGAAGACAGTTCATTTAGTCTGTGCTGTTATCACACCACATCACAGTCCCTTCAGATTAGATTAGAAACCGGATGCTGAAAAAAAAGAGCTCTCTCCATTTGAATCCGACCAAAAATCCCAGGCCTCATTGCAGAAAACTGTACTATGATTTACTGTATTAAACTGCTTTTAAAACCAGGACTGTATACTCCTTAACACTGAAGCAACCAAACAAATTTTACCTCTCACCATTTTAGATTTACCTAATCTGCAGTCACCTGCTCCGTGTTGACATGCATCTTTCTCCCTGGAAAAACACTTCTGTCACAGATGTTGACTGAAAGTATTACTGAGTCGCAAACATTTGGCTAACTTGTGTTTAACTGTTCAGTTTTTATTAAAATGAAGCAAACAGGTTTTAAGAGCAGACTGGATTCAACAGTTCAGTGGTGACTCAAAGGGGAGTGCCTCACTTCAGCTCAATGGGGAGTCAATCTGGAAAGAAAAGCTTTCAATTTGCCAGTCGATCTTTGTCCCAATCGTCATCTGTGGTCATGAGCTTTGGGTACTGACCAAAAGAATAAGATCATGGATACATGACATCAGGTTGAGGAGCTCAGACGTCTGGAGGGAGCTCAGAGTAGAGCTCCTGATCCCTCTCATCAAAAGGAGATAGCTGAGGTGGTTTAAGCAGATGATCAGGGCGCTTCCTTCCTGTGGAGGTTTTCTGGGCACGTCCAACAGGTAGTCCAGCCCCACAACACGCTGCAGGGATTTGATATCTCATCTGGTTTGGGAATGCCTCTGGATCCCCCTGGAGGAGCTGGAATGTGTTACTTGGTAGAGGGACGTCTATGCTATGCTCTGCCCCCGTGACTTGGCGCCAGATAAGTGGCAGAAAATGGATGGATGGATGGACAGATGGACCTCACCTCTTATCGACAACCTCAGCATCTCCTTATGTTAAAAATCCTTTAGCTTGGTCAGCATCTAAATGCGGCACAGATTTTTGCTGTCCTGTTTATTGTAACTTTATTTTGAAAAATAGAGTTCACATCATCATCACAGCAGCTAAACACTTTAGTCGTATCACCTGGGTGTCAACCGGAGTTTAAATATCAACTCTTCTGTTGTGGTTTAGGCTGACCCGTAGCTCAGATTCAGGCCTGTCGTCAAATGTGACAAAGTCTTAAGGTGCCTTAAAGCGCCAGTCTGTAGGTTTGGGAGATTCTCATAAATGACAACTGTGCTCTAATTAGGAAATGTACATTTTAACTCCTTGCTCCTCTCACTACAGTTTGCATGTCACCTTGTTTTTGGGTAGGGTGTGGTGGGTTACTGTCAAAAGGCTTTAGAGGAAACAGGTAAAGTCAAAATTGTTAATCTTTGTCCAGACATGACTACATTTTTACCAAATATGACAAAAAGAAGTTACCTACTTCTACTTTATCCATACATTTTCCTTATATTAACCAAGTGTTTTTGCACCCTTGTAAATATGTTATTGGTTATTTATAAACACCACCTTTCTCGAACACTGGCACTGGATATAATTCAGGGTTTGGTCCAGTGGGAGATAAGGAAAAAGTCATTGTCTTAGAATCAGAAATACAGCAAAAAATATGCTTGTTGGGTCATACAGATATAGATATTTCCATTGTTTTTTGCAATTCTAGTCAATATTCCTTTCCGACTACTTTTATAAGTACATGCATCGGTTGCCCTCCAGATCCTTAATGCACTATGTCTCTGCCAGATCTGACCCGTGCAGCCTCTCTGCGCTGCGCTAAAGTGTCACCTGTGGGAAGTGACTCCCCGCTCACTGAGTCCTACAGAAACATTCAAACCTCTCTCTAATGAAAGCAGAGCGCTTCGGTTATGCAGCTTCCTTCCTTTCATTGAGTGCTTCTGAGATGCAGCACAACAAAACGTGCTAACGGGCTCCTCAGCTCGCCTCTCAAGCTTTCATCACAAACACAGGAACATGGCAAGACTACCCTCTAACTAAAGCCCGCTGACAACAGATCTCCTCTGTCACATGCCAAAGCACTGACAGATCACTTTCATCGAAGACCTGAAGTGAGGAGGACTGTCGCCATGGCAAACACTTTATTTCTAATCTGTATGTGGTAGCTGGTTCTATAGTAACCGCATACTTCCCTATATTGTCCTGAGGGCCCATAACCTCCCAACAGGGTACACAGTATGGGGCTTTTGTCCTTTCTCTAGTGCCTGTTAGCGTGACCGTTTGCTTTATGAGCGAGCGTGATGGTTGCGAGTTCAGTCAGTGGCCAAAGACTGAGCTCTCCCAGCATACCCAGCTAAATAAAACAGGCCTGGTTCACGTCAGTCATTAGCAGACGGGTGTTGTTCTTTCTCCAAGACGCTGCCTGTTCGATAGCTATTCTCACTCAACGGTCCGCCGGCAAATGTACATTAAACAAACATTTTGAGAGGGGTCCCAAGCCGGCAGTGGGGGAAATGGTTAGTGGGTGCAGGCGTATCCCAAACACAATGTAACGCAAAACATTTACACCAACTGTGAAAAAACATAAAATCAAGAGAGAGAACGGACTCAAAGAATAGTTTACTGGTTTGAAACAGATTGTTTTAGGATAACAGAGGTGTAATGACGCAGTCGACGCTGTTAAAACAGAGTTTGGCAAAATAATTCAGGGTTCCTGGATTGATACTCTCGTTATATTTTATAAGCAAGCTAGAAAACGTTTATTATTGGCCAAATAAGTGGCCATACCAATCAGTCAAAGGGATTATATGTTGTTCTTACAAAAGGCCTATACTGTATGTATTAACTATTATTTATCAACCACTTACAAAACTAATAATTATGATTCATAAAGCTGTTTAGTAGGATGTTTTATCAGTAAGTGGTACTAAAAATAGGTTTTTATCTTTATATCTTTATATCTAAAATATCAGTAACAGACTCTTATATGATGTAAAGCAGAAGGTCTGAATCAGTCTCCAGCTAAATAAAATGAAGATAATATAAGAAGAGAATATAGAATAAAAATGTCCCCAAAAAATGTGTGCAAATAAAAACTTTCTGTCTTTCCAAACACCTTCAAACCTTGAGTCCACTGATGGTTCACAGTGTTAACAGAAGACGGTCAACTTCCAGCTCTGATATCTTATGTGTGCAAAGAATGAAAAAAAGAAAAAATAGTTCCTTTCGAAAGTCACAAGTAATCAGATTTAGTAAATGTTTTAATTAGTTAAGTCTTAAAGAGGAATTTGTACAATGAAAACCATTAAGTAAGACATGACAATCACTCACTGGTGGTGACAGACCACATGATACCATGAAAATAGCACAGTAACAAACAGTCACGACACTTCATAGCAATGCCTTGCAGTGCTAGTATAACAAAAAGAGATTTATACGCACACACGCACACACACACACACACACACACACATACATATATACATATATATACATACGTATAGTTTTGGGGTGCACAGGTGGTTCAGGTGGCAGAACGTGAGTCCATGTGTGAGTCTATGAGTCTCACTGCAGCAGCTGGGGGTTCGATTCCCACCTCAATTCTGCTGCATGTCGTCCCCTGTCTCTGTCTCCCACCTTTCCTGTTGTTCTTCTGCTGTGCTATCACTAAAATAATAAACGAGTGAAACCCCTTTAAAAAAAGCTATTTTGACTTCCAAAAACATTACAAAAGACCCATGCAGGAAACTGTTGATCAGTACACGGGACGTTTTTTAAACAGGTTTTGGTTTCTAAGCTATTTGAATGAATTAGTCTGAAGTGTTTACAGTGCACTAAGGGGCAGTTTCCTTATCACTTATGTGTCTAAGAGAACAGTTTATGTTGATATGTGAAAAGACTGGGATGGTGATGATTTTAATTTCATGTCATTACTTGATGTATATGTGATACATGTCTGTGTGTGTGTGTGTGTGTGTGTGTGTGT
>JAOXYL010000036.1:7661292-7673575 GCA_028564955.1 Terapon puta | reverse complement strand
ATAACTGCAACTTTCAGGAAACTGTCATTCATTATCTGTTTATACAGCAGCCAGCACTGTGTTCCCAAAGGAGTTAAAGCTGTTGAGAGTTGCATGAATAAACACTTATATCAACTTATAACTACACAGCATGTTATAAAGCCTTTACAAAATGTTTAAATAGTGTTTATGAATGCTAACGGTGGCTTTTCTGATATAATTTATAGAAAACGCAACTACAACACATCAGTCTGTCTGCTTTGTAGAAAACTATGAATGAACACAAATTATAAAAATTATAATATTGTCTGAGAGCTTACTTTTATCTTTTGATACTTCTTGCTTACTTTTTTTTTTAAAAATGTCACATATATTAAAACTGTACAGGACATTTACTTGCCATTTAGTATCATTAATAGTATTGTGTTGCTGCTATAATGTAGTAATAATGTCTGGTTTCTGCAGCAGATGTATGAGTCAAAACATTGAAAAATTGTTGAATATCAGGGGAGGGTGTGAGGTCACCTGCACTGAGAAAGAGGAACAATGTGCAGTAGAGCGGATAAAGGAGAAATCCTTATATAATTTGAAAGCTGCTGCCTATTTTGGTGAGCAAACTATAGTTCTGAGTAGAAAAGATACAGATACAGTTAAGTAAAGTCAACAAGTCAACAAACTTTGACAGTGAAAAATGAGTTGGAAGCGGCAGTCATTAAGTATTTCTCTGTGTCATTACGTTTGTGTTTTGCTTTGTCCCCTTCCACGTCCAGAGAGGAAACCCATCCCTGCGAGCAAAGTGCATGAAGGGGGTGTTCACCGCCTGGGCTCCCGTCCTCTGCCCTGTCATTGGTCACCACGAAACATGCATCGGTTTAAAACCAGAAGGCACTTTCTTCCCTCCCTTCACACAGCTCAGCCCCTAAAAAAAGACAGATAGGGAGGGATAGACAGAGTTGGTGTGTGCGTGTCAGACTGTGAGAGTTACCAGAGTTGGTCTCAGGATGCCTGCGTACGCCACCAACATGAGGTTGAAGTTCCCCATTGTGGCCTTGGTTTTGGAGATTATCACCATCATCCTGTTTGCGGTGTTTGTTGACTATGATGATGGGAAAGGTCACGGGCACGACCACCACTCCAATGAGACCGTCTCGGAAGCACCTCTGAAGCTCTACCCCAGTAAGTCTATCAGGAGCTGCTCAATGAGGGATGTTCTGCATCAGTGTTTAGTCACCAGGCTACAAGGGTTAAAATGATTCATTATTAAGGTTTTATTTAATCTATCTGCCTCTCTATCATTATCTCTCTGGTTCTGACACATTGCTTTTGAGGTTAATATTCTTGTTAATTTCTGAAAATTCACCCTGAAAACATTTAAATATCTAGCAAAGTCCTTGTTCTGCTGACTCAGTAGGAAATTTTCAAAATGTTCTGATGTCCAACTATTTTGAACGATGCAGAGATGCAAATAATTTGATTCAACGTAATTCTATTTTTAAAAAAGAAATGAATATACAAGTCTCCCATATTTTCAAGCCTCGGTTCTCCAGTGTTAAGCTTTGTGTTGAGTGAACTTTAAAAAAAAGAGGCTGCCTTCCTTCATTGGAATAATGTGAATTCTGCTTTGAGGGTGTAATTTTCCAATTACTTGCAACCAGAAATAGAAGAATTCAGACGCTGTTTCCAGTGCAGGTCTGCTAAATGCAATAAGAGGAGTCATGGGGTTGCATTTTCACCCGTCACAAAGTCTATTCATACACATGCAGCTGAGGAGTCAGAGAGGATCCTGCAGGGAAAAGTGTCAGGTCTCATACAGTGGAGGTCACATGTGAGTTAAATTAGTGTCTCTAACACAGAGATAATAAAGAACAAAGGTGGATGGTAGATGGGGCAAAAACATGTTGTTTGAATTTTGTACTCCATATAAAAACCTCATTTCATCAAGTGCTTTTTGTCCGAACAGCAGGACTTTGTGAACGTTTACAGAGTGGTTTCTACTGTTGTGGGTTTCTTTGCATTTTTAATCAGCATTAAGACAGATGCAGCTTTAAACTGCTGTTTTACCCTCTGAACCGCTGGTCTTGACTGGGTGGGGCAGGTGTGGCCCATTTAGATTAGCCTCATGGTCAACATTAAGGATGAGCATATCTTCAACTTCAGATGGGTTGCTTCTGCCATACACATCAATTGCATTGCATTGCATTTTTTCTTTTTTATCATACTGGACAACAATTAGAATAAAAAAAACTCCTCCAGACTTGTTTAAAGATATAAAAATATTCTGCTCTGAACAATCATTTGTGTCACTGTAAATGCTACTTAAAAATATTTTAGTTTTGAGCGAAGTATTTTGCTGAATGAGCTAAAGCCATGACCATTTAAAATGCAAATGGCTATATGGCGGCCATTGTGTGCAGATAGACTCACTATCCAACACATACCAGACATCTGTAATTATAGGTTCAAAGGAAGATAAACAAGCAGAGAAATGTGGGCTGAAATGTGGAGCGAGTAAAAGTTATTTTATCACCCTGGAGCAACCCAGTTGATTTCTATAATAATAATAAATGGCAGAAACAAATTGGGAGTGTAAGAGTAATTTTATCTTAATGGGGAGGTGGTCTGCAGAGTGAAAACTTCAAAATGCCAGGAAATGTGTTCCTTCAGCATTTAAAAACAATAAAATAAGAATTTATTGTTTTGCAGCAGTTGCATCCCTCCTCTGTTATAGGTCCTGAGGGGATTCCCTCCCTCTTGGCTCACCCAACTCTTCATAAGATTACATAGCGTTACCTAACATCTGGGCGTGGTGCCAGTCCCTGTGGCTGCTTTCCAACTATACCTCCTCCCCATCCTCGATCTACTGTTCACCAGAAGCCCCTACTACTGTGAAAGCAAGTCTGAGTCACAGAGCTGTGAATGGGAGGGGGGGTCAAAGTGCAAGTTGCAGGGCAAACAGGTTTTTCTTTAAAAACAGCTCTATGGATGTGAGCCAAATCAGATATTTACACCTCGAACTGCTGCTGCTGATATCTCGACGTAACGTTATGCAGCGTTAACAGGACACGTCAGTATTTTTCAGGCTTATTATCAACACAGAGTTCACACGGGGTTTCAAGAAATAACGGCACCTGAAATGAATGAAAAACAATATTCTGGCTGTGGAGTAGCCTTGCTCAGGTGTCAGTAGACTGGCTAATGATTAAAGCAGCCAAAAACATCACTTTAAATACAAACATTTATTCAGTAATTAAACTCTTCCACACAGATGATAGAAGTTGTTTCCATTCTGTACCTTTTTCCCCAAGGACACAATAAATGCTGCCATACTCAGCATGTAAATTTTATTTGAGAAAATAGGTGTGGATGAATTTAATCTCCCTCGTTAGTCATTGTAAGACATTGTAAAGCCACTGCATTTAAAACCAGAGCTTGCATACATATCTGTGCCATATGGAAATGAAGCTTCAGGTAGAAAAACAGAAATATTTCCATGTTTAGTACATTAGCATATGTATTTATTTTCCTAGTATAATGTATTAATTTATTGTCATTCATTGATTTAAGAATTCACTGTACAGTATATCACTGTCCTCGCTTTTTAGGGCAACTAATAAACATACAAAACAAACAAACAAATAAACATATGCACATATAATTTATGATGGATACAAGTGTTTTTAAGTTGGGTTAGTTGGGAAGTTTAATGTGATTAAAGGAACAGTTTTGTGAAACACACTTTATGGACGTTAGAGGAGAAGCTAGAAACCAGATAACTAGGTAGCTTAGATGGCAAAGACTGGAAACAATCTCTTAAGCTTATGAATGATTTTTGGTTTAATGCAGGGGCGTCATGTTGCCAGGTGATAATGGTGAAATGACATGTAACATGTTAATTAGAAAGTTAAGTTTAAAGACAGTGACAGGTGGATTTTTTAAAATCTTCCAACCTAATCGGGCGAGCTGTTTCCATTTATTTTAAGTCTTTGTGCTAAACTAAGCTAAGCTAAGCTAAGCTAACCAGCTGTTTGATGCATTTCCCTAAAGGCCAGACTATCTTTTAAAGCTGCAAAGTGGCAGTAAACATCAAGATGAAAGTGTGTCTGTCTAGACAATAGTGGCTACGTTCACGCTCATTACAGACTGAGGAAATTGCTTATTGTTTCTCAGCCTGTGCACACCTCCACATTAATGTGTTTTCCATATGAGGGGCTCATCATGTCAAGCTTAAAGCTTTTGGAAAATAGGAGCCCCACTTCCTGCCAGAATGACAATTCTGGGAGCACCCACTTCAAACAAATCCCCCTAATGTCCTGTCCTTAAGAGAGATTTATGTGTGTATCCCCACTTAAGAGCTTGAAGTATGGGGAAGGTTTCTGTGGGAGAAAGTCAATGTCATACATGGATAAGCAAACAAGTTATCAGCCCAACAAATTCCAAATCCTCCCTTCTTTGCCTTTGTCCGGCTATCAGCTGTGACTAATAAATAAGGGTGTGCTAAACATCCCCTCCCTTTGAGACTTCATAAGTTTAAACTTATTAAGATCATATGCACTTAATAGAACCAACGGCCACAAAGTCAACAGGAACAGCAGGAGGAGTTTCCCAGAAGCCCCGTCGCTGGGTGATTCAATTGCTTTTCCAGCCAAATGGTCACGGATGACAATGCAGCCCCTGTTAAAGGAAGTGACTGAAGTCTCCTAACTACTCAATAAATCATTTAAACTAAAAAGTTAAAAGAACCCCACCGTGAACAGCAAAGTCGTGGCAAATTGCTAATTTCTTATTAAAGGCAGCGCATCGCAAAAGACTCTCATCCGATTCAGTTTCATGTCCACATTTAGCTGAGACTAAAGTGGGGCTCTCATAACAGAACAGGGCCCTGTTGTCAAAGAGCTGACCTCCTTTTTCCCTTTTCCAGTGTTTCAGGATGTCCACGTCATGATCTTCATCGGCTTTGGGTTCCTGATGACCTTCCTGAAGAGATACGGGTTCAGCAGCGTGGGGATCAACTTACTTCTGGCTGCCTTTGGCCTGCAGTGGGGCCTCCTCATGCAGGGCCTCTGGCACTTGACCGATGGCAAGATCAAAATCAGCATCTTAAAGTACGACTGCCTTTTTTGCATGGTGTTCATAAACCTGAATTCATCCAGTTAAATTCACATCACTGAATCAATAACTTCACCTCTTGGCTTTCAAGTCACTGGATGGAGGAGGTTCACTTTACACCTTTTTTCCTTTTCCTTTATTTTATGTTTTCTTAAACACCCCGACTTCTCTATGCTACAGAATAATCAATGCAGACTTCAGCACAGCTACAGTCCTGATCTCCTTCGGGGCCGTTCTGGGTAAAACCAGCCCTGTGCAGCTCCTCATCATGACCATCCTAGAGATCACCATCTTCGCTGTCAATGAACATCTGGTGGTCGAAGTCCTCCATGTAAGTCCACAACGATACCTGCTTGTGTTGATAAACTAGATGAGCACAGACTGCTGCGTTAAGAGCGGGAGCATTCACTGTGTATATGTGTGCTGGCATGACTGTGCTGTTATAGGCCTCCATCACCTTTCTGTTCACAGGCTAATGATGTTGGAGCATCCATGATCATCCATGCCTACGGAGCCTACTTCGGCCTGGCGGTGGCTCGGGTACTTTACCGACCAGGTTTAAGAAACGGACATGACAATGATGGATCTGTCTATCACTCTGATATGTTTGCCATGATTGGTAAGAGAAGTTATACTTAAAACTTACTGGTTCATTAGCAGCCTCCTGCATAAGCATAACTTGCCACCTAGTGGACACAAATAACCACACACGCACGGTGATAAGGCAGTATTGACCTCAACCCGCTCAGCGAAAAAAATCTAGAAGCTTCAACTTGCAGTGTGATAAGATGTGAATGAGAGTTTTGAGAATGTTCAAGGACTGAACTGCATTTAATACTTTTTTTTTTTATCAAACTCCTCTACAGGAACCGTCTTCCTGTGGATGTTCTGGCCCAGTTTTAACTCAGCCATCGCTGAAACGGACAACGAACAGCTCACAGCAGTGATCAACACCTACCTCTCCCTGGCTGCCTGTGTGCTCTCTGCCTACGCCATCTCCAGCCTTGTGGAGCACAAAGGAAAACTAGACATGGTCAGACAACGTCCCTTCAATATCCACAATAACACTAGTTCTAAGGGTTTGAAAAACTAATTCAGTCATGTGCTTGTTTTTGTATCTGAAGGTTCACATTCAGAATGCCACTTTGGCTGGTGGCGTTGCTGTGGGCACCTGTGCCGACATGGGCATTGGGCCATTTGGGGCCATGCTGATTGGATTTGTGGCTGGCATCATCTCTACCCTCGGCTTCAAGTTCCTCACTGTGAGTTGATGGTCAGAGCCAAGGTGCAAAATAAAGAAAGACAGTAATAGTTTTCAGAATTTATCTTGCATATGATTACTCATTTAATTGATCAGTTTCCAGATAATCTGCAATAGATTAATAGTTTGAGTTATTTTTAAAGAAAGAAATTAAAATCCTGGTTTCAGCTGCTCAAATGTGAATATATTCTGGTTTTCTCACTCCTCTGTGGTAGTAAATTGAATATATTCAGCTTTTGGACGGTCTGTCGGAAAACAAGACATCTGAAAGGATCATTTTGGGCTGTGGGAAGCTGTGGTGGTTAATTTTCCACAGTTTGACTGACTTCTTTTTAGACCAAATGATTAATCAAGCAAATAATCGCAAATAATCAGTAGTCTTGTTGATAGTGAAAATAATCTGCCATTGTTAAACAAACAGTAGTTTACCACCTTAGTCATTGTGTAGACATATATATTTTGTTGATATGACAGTTCATGCCATCTTTTTTCCTAATTAAAAAAAGCATATTCCACCATTTAGAAATCAATCCTTTGGTTGCAACAAGGCCTTTTTTTTCTTCTTCTTCTGTAGCCCATCCTGGCATCCAACCTGGGCATCCAAGATACCTGCGGTGTCCACAATCTGCATGGCATGCCTGGCATCCTGGGCGGGTTGGCTGGTATTGTGGCTGTGGCTTTGGGGAAAAAAGAAGGGTGAGGGCCATTTTACTCAGCACCAATCTTACATGTACATATAATATGACATATAAACAGGTTATTCTATTGCAGCTTTGAAGTCATTTTATGCTACAGTTAAATGTCAGTGTTTACATTCCTGTCTTACCCTCTTCTCCCTCCTTCTCTTCTTCAGAGGTAATGCTGCCATGCAGGCTGCTGCCTTGGCTTCATCCCTCGGGTTCGCTTTGGTTGGAGGTGCTGTCACAGGTGGGTGGAGGTGAAAAATGAAACCATAAATGTGACATATAGGACTTCCCCAGGACAGGGTTTGTCACTCAGCAGAAAGAGTTCTTGTGATCTAGCAAAGGGCCAACATCTGAGTGATCAAACAATTCATTTTCCTCTTCCAGGTTTAATAATGAAGTTGCCATTCTGGGGACAGCCTCCAGACCAGAACTGCTTCGATGACTCTATTTACTGGGAGGTAAGAAATCCCATTCCTCATAAATAATATCTCTGCAGCAGCCCGGTATCTTTTAAAGTTATCAAATTACTGTTTTTGGTATCAAATCTGATTACAATAAGATTAAAATATATGACAACAATTGTTTGCCATTCATTTCAACACTGAGGTCTCATTATGACACACTGAATTGACTTGGACTGTCTGTTTTCCAGGTTCCTGAGGAGGAGGAGGAGAATGAGGAGAGCTTGGCTCATGCTGATCACTCAAAGAACAAAGCAGAAGCTTAAATATCTGCCCACTGTCCAATGAGCAAGAAACAAATGAGTAAAGGATCATTAAGCAGATATCAAATTGTTAGTTATATTGATGTGACTTTAAAAAATAGATGATTTACTCGGCACAAAAAGGGTGTGGTTAGTGAACTTTTGAAGCAGTCAAAAGTTTAAACAATAGAGACTTTTAATTAAGACTTGGTTAATCCCATTTACCCTAAGAAGAAAACATTTTGAATTTGGAAAATTAAGAGAACAGCAACCTTGAGGGATATTTTTACACTGAAGATTTTGAAGTAATTTCTACACTCATAAGTCACTGTAGAAAACACAGTGGGTCCCTCCATAACTTCACTGCTGATAAATAACTACTTCCATAAGCTTTTTTTCTTGATTTCCTTTTTATATTATTAAATCATAAAAGCATGTTTTACAATATTAGTATAGTGTGTATTTTTCCTCATACTTTCTTTGATATTTCCATACACTTGGCATATGTATTTCTGCTGAGGTTCAGGTCAAAGAGAGGGGCCGAACCTGCTTTGATCCGCTTCTTCACGTCACCTCACTGGAGCCCAGTCCTTCTGCAAGGAGTCGAGAGTCAGACTGTGAGAAACCAGCAGCGAGCCTCTGGCATGGGCAGGGAAAGTCACATGACATGTCCTAACTAATGAACCTTTGCGTTGCTTATCTTCCACTGCTTACAGTCACTTCCTTCTATCTGAGGGCAGCTGCACAATGTCTTTAATGTGATGAGGATCTCGTTCAGAGCCATACATTTAGCATTAGATTGGCTGTCACTGGGCAAGTGAAATCTTTTTTTAGTCTGTTTTCTTTTTTACATCCGGTGTATTCTTACATGTACATACAGTTTAAACTTTAATGGATTGACATGGTCGGTTTTATCGACGCCCTGCAATGTTAAAAACATGCAACAGGTACTGAATATTTTTCAGATATCTTTAAAAGAATTCAACAGAATCTAACAAACTGATGAGAAAAGTCTGGCATTTATATGAGCAACATATGTGACGATAACTTTGTTAGTATTTTTATTGTACCCTTCATGCATTTAGTCTTTTTGTACCTCTTTTCTCTACAGGTGAGTTACTGTTGTATTCTTTTGTATTAGTTATTAGTTCTGAACCATCACACCTGAAACAGATGTCATGTGTACAATCACATTATTAGAGAGCAGCCATTTCTTGCGTCTCAATATTTTTGTATGGCATTGCAGTGTGTTTGGGACTGCAGGGCTAGATTTAACTGACTACACAGACATTAGTGTAAATCAATGATATTTTGGTTTGTCAAATGATATATGACGCCCACGACACTGAGACACATCAAGATTTTGTATTTTTATACAGTGGGCATGTGCCTTTATTTGTATAATATACTAATACTGTCATAATAAATATGTTTTTGTACAACAGCAGTGTTTATTTGTGTTTTTGTGGTAGCAATCTGGTAGTGAGTTCAGTCATTTACAGAAATATTACATAAGTCTTATGGCTTCCATTACATATGACTGTAACTTGTCAAAATTAACTAAGATGTAAATATTAAACACATGTGTTACATAAGTGGTCATGTATGTAGTGCTGTACTGAGTCTCAGTCTTGCATCAGGGCAGGCTGACATTTGTGGTTTTGAGATGATATCTTAACAACAACTGAACTGCCACTGATGTGTTGTTGTCTAGCTCAAAACAGTGAAATAACTTTCAGCATCCCTCAGTAACTGGACAGTTTTGTGCATGCACTCAGGTTGGTATGGACTCCATAAAAAAGTGGGATGACCCCTGTTATCCCAACATGATCTGTCTGACAGCATTGTTACAGAAAAACACTTTGCTTTCTATCTCCTCAAGAGCCCTCGCAAATCTTCAGTGGGGTTGAGGTCAGGTAACGGTGGAGGAAAGCCTGTGGCAGTTTTTGGTTTTCTTTGGTCTTAAAGCAGTTCTTGCAAAGCTTCAGGGTGTGTTATTAATCTGCTGCAGCATGAATCCTTCTCCACAGTGGTTAAAACTAGAGGGCAGAGTATCTTTCTGAAGAATGGAGGAAGGTGTCCAACTTCAGCAAAACATCCCCACAGCTAAATATTCATCATGTCTCACTGTCGGTTTGATCCACTGTGAAACACTTCTCTCTCGTTTTCATCTCTTCACATGGACTCACCAGTAAATAGGACTTGTTTTCTGCCATCCAGTCTCTTAGCCAGGGACCTTGTTTTTAACGTAACTTGTTGATTTCAACCTAAAATGAAACTTTACAGGCGAAAAAGCTAAACACAGAAATTTCTACTAACACAATGTTGTTTACAACAACAAAAGGGGGAGGTAAGGGCGGGAAGCGCAATTTAATTAGTTCAAAAGCAATTACAGAGGTGTCAGACATTAAAGTGACATAAATGGATGAAAAAATGTGCCATGTGAGATAAATGTTATTGGACCACAGGGGGGCGCTGTGTGCCAGCCGCTTGAGCTCCATTGTTATGAATGAAGACAGCAGCGGTGCATCATGGGATTAAACATGGCTCCTAAGAGCTCAAGCTAAAGCCAATTTACGAGACACAACTACGACTTATAATATTTTTTGGGCCCCTTTTTCAGCGGATGTAGTGTCGGTGTAATTAAATTGGACATATTAACTGTATTCTGCCGTCGCCATGGTGAGTACAGCCTCTCTCCCTCCGCCGATATTACAAGATTAAAATGCGTGTTAGCTTATTTCAGGAAACGTAGCCCTGGAAACGCTGAGAGAGGACAATTAACAACATAACATTATAACATTTAAAGAGTCCGTGTTTCGAGAGTCTGTTCCCAGAGGTGTTTTTAACAGAGCCAAAATGGTTTGGTGGGAGAGTGCTGTGTTTAACTTTATCGGCCTTCTTCCAGGTTTCAGTGAAAGTAAACACATTTCATTCGAGTATTTCACTGTTTGTAGTCTCCTGTCACACTCAGACTTAATTATTTATCAGTTATTAGTGGCCTGTTACTCTCAAACTCACGTATTCATCTGTGTTTGGTCTCCTATCACGCTCTTTCTCTGTTCTCAGTCAACTAAAGCGGAGTGCAGGGTGTCCAGCTCCTCCTCCAGAACAGACGAAAGGAGGAGGTCAAGGAGCAGAGGTGAGACTGTCAGGAGAGGCACATGAAACTCACATGAAACAGGAACATCCACTGTGTGTCTGTTGTTTTCTCACTGCCAACAATGTGAAAATTTGCGTCCGCATGATATTAGAGCAGTTTTCAGGTTGCACAACAGGTGATCGCTGACAGAGAAAACCACAGTCGGATGTTAAACGCTGCTTGAGCTGAAACACTTTTATTACTCAGTCAAACAGCTGGCTGACAGATCAGTTTCTTGATGCCAAAGATGATCTGCTTCCAGCTTTTTTGATGGAGAAGTGCTGCTTTACTTTGGACATTAAGGGGATGGGAAAATCAAGGCACCTCAAAAACCAGTTCAGAGGGCTGTGATGTGATTATAAAACTCATGTTTGATTTCTCTACGTGAGTTTTACCATGTGGCTGCTTTCTACCTCTCATTACATATTTGTTTTGACTTATGAGATGAATTCACTTATTTCCATTATCATCCACAAGGCGTTCAGCCATTTTGATGAGTCAGTTTGATTCACTGTAGATTTTGTAAATAGTCGAGCTCATCAAACAACAGATGAGGAGACATGTTAAAGTGTCACATTCTGTGCGATTACAAAAGGAGGTTTCTGTTTGTATTTCAGGACGCGAAAAGAAGAAGCGGAAACGAAGCCGCAGTAGATCCTCCTCGTCGTCTTCTTCCAGTTCATCCTCGTCATCTTCGTCATCCTCTTCTGGTTCGTCTTCATCTTCCTCTTCTTCATCAGGTTCTTCGCATTCTTCCAGCCGCAGTCGGAGTAGCGGTGAGTGTGTCTGTAAAGTCTATGCCACACCTGAGAATCTTGGGCTGATCAAGCTTTTTTTTATGGTCACTTAAGTTTGTCCTGAACTGTTAAAAAAAAAAAAAAAGGCTTTACAGCTGAATTGCATTAATGTTGTTATTTTTCTATGAAGGTCTTTGTAATACCACTTACTGTACGTTTTGTAGATATCTGTTCTGTTACGAGGACACAAAAAAAAATCAATTCACCGTGTTGTTTGTGTTGTTTTTAGATTCCCGCAGTAAATCCAGAAAGCAATCCAAGAAAAGGAAAAAGGAGAAACAACACAAAAAAGTAATGTTGTGTATTTTATTTCATGTATTTAGGATTTAAAGTGACTGAAATATTTTATGAGTCCAACATATTTTTACAGAAAGGGAAGAAAGAAAAGCGACATAAACGGAAAAAAGACAAGAAAGCAAAAGGAGAAGAAAACTCTGGACCCGTGCAGATATCCAAGGTAACGGTCCAGACTGAATGTACTTGCTTTACTTGTGTGATCAAAAATGTATTTTACTCAATAGTCATTCATAGTTTGTCATACACATTAAAGTAAATAGTTTCTGTGGTACACAAACAAAAGCTTTTAGATACTAGTAAGCCTTTTGTCCC
>JAOXYL010000036.1:7583702-7616030 GCA_028564955.1 Terapon puta | reverse complement strand
GGCTCAGGTAGAATTAAATAAATAATATAGCTATCAGATCCTTTACTTAAGTAAAAGTAGAAATACCACACTGTGGAAATGATCTATTACAAGACCTGGATTCAAAATCAGTATCTTACCGCAGTAAATGAATGAAAGTTAGATCAGGGAAACATGAAGTATTAAAAATAAAAATACTCTCTTGAAAAATGTCACATTTTAATGTAAAAGCAGCATTTTACTGTTGTATTTTGGATGTGGAGCTTATTTTTATCTGCTTTTTTGTTTCTTTTCTTCTTTTTATTCTAATTCTTGTTGCGAAAACACAGAATTCCCCAAATCCTTTGAGATTCACAACATAAAAGTCTTATATGTCAACTCCTGATACAGTATAATTTATGTTAAGTGCATAAAACACGTCAAAAGACAAGCGTTACACTGTTAGGATCTTTATGATGTTTTATTCCAGCACAAGTCTTTTGTGTTGTAAAATGGCTGTGTAGCTAGGAATTAAAGGAGAAGTACAAAATGGAAAATTACAGAGTTCTAGTATAATTTGTTTAAATCCCTATTGTGTTTATTTCCTAAAACCACATCTAGGAAAACATTATTTCCCTGCCTTCTTTGGAAACATGGTCAGAAAATTAAAAAAAGTGAAAAGGTGAAAAAAAGAAAAAAGATGAAGCTTTATTTCAAGTCACTCTCACCATAGAGGGGAATCTGAAAGGGCCGCGGGATGATTCACATTTACAGCCTGATTTGAAATGTTTTTACCTACCCAGTCAGGTAGCCCTTTTTTTAAGCATTTCACACACAGTTTCTACCAACAGTGGCACACATGGAGGGCAGTAAACTACTAAATGCACATTTTGTGCATTTATTTGACATTTATAATTGCTGCTCCTCTATAATTTCCTAATTAAAGCAGACTAAGCAAATTACATATATAATTGACCTCAAAACCACAACACAAGTACATTCGAGAGAACAGCTGCATCATTTGCAGGGCCCTGCCAGAGTTTCCCTCAGAAGTGAAGAGCGATCCCTTCTTCACAGGCCAAGTTTGAGCTGGACACCATGAAACCATTATCTTAATAAACACCCCGAATGTTTGTCAAGAGGGAGTGCGAGGAAACAGCATTATTTGGGACTGTGGTTCACCAGAACATCAGGTAAGGCTTGATAGTCGAGGTTCTCCACAAATCCTGATCGTTTAAAATGTACAATGGTACAAGTTTGAGACTGGGCCCGTGTGTTGCTTTGTCTACCAGCACACGGACATACAGTAGCTCTAATGGATGAAGCACACAACAACTTCCTGGTTAGGAATTCTATTAAAATAAAATAACATAAAAAATACAGGGTAACACTGAGAAGTGAAAGAAAAATCATTGCTTTCGTAGTCTTCTTTAAAAAAAACAAAAACAAAAAAAAACAAAAACAAAACATTCATGATATTTTAAACTAAAATTCTGAAATTATCACAGACCAAAAGAGAAACGCTGCAGTCGTTTCCAACAATGAAAACTCTTCCTCAGCTTTGTTATGTACAAGATTTAAACATACCATGACATGAGAACAACAGTTCATGTAATTTAAAATCAAATCAAATTTGACCACTCGTGGTGAGATCGCCGCGGCACTCTGACGTCACAGAGCAACACGACATGAATCGTATATATCAAAAATGGGGGGAAAGACAACCACACACACTCACTTAGGCAGGTTATGCTGTAAATTTACAGTAATGACACCTATATTCTGTAAGCCAAAATCTCTATTTTAGAATGCTCAACATTAGGGTAGCTTCCTATAAAAATCATATTTTTCCCCCCTCCATGTCCTTTTTCCCGCCCCGACAACACTAAGCATATGGCTTAAATATTTGTAAAACTATGTAGTCCGATGGGGGAACAAGAGTCTCTGCCTTCTCAGTCTGGCTTGCTGAGTCGTTCCTTGGAGACAGACGTCTGCTCTGCTGTGTGTAGCTGCACATGGCTGTGTGTGCACATGTTTGTGTCAGTGTGTGTATGCATGTTGGACAGCACAAAGTGAAAAGGGGAATCCACAAAGAGGAAGTTACTTTTTGTAGGTGATCCGACTGCAATTCTCGCCCTGCATGCCACCACATTATTGTGGTTATTTCATTAATTTTTTTCTTTTTAAATTAGCACTACAGCACCGTCTCCTCTTCCTCCCTCCGACATCTGACTCAGGAACGATCCTCAAATCGAGCCCGCATCATATCCACCATCTATTTAGGCTTTCAGCAGGGCCGCCAGTGTAAACATGATCCCCCCTTTCTCAGTGAGCTCACAATACTGCCTCGACAAACTGGCGGAAACAACGGAGGGGGAGTCGTAAAAAGAAAAGACATCAACAACAAATACAATGGCCGTTGTCGTGGAGATATGAGGGTTTAAGGGAAGAAGAAAGAAATTAAAACATTGACAGCTACCACTCAGGAGTATCTCCTAGGACAGGGAGCAGTTAGGGCAGTATGGATCCTTAGTGCAATGAAGGCCAGAGCAGCGGCCGGCAGCGCGGCCTCAACGTTCATACGGCCGCTCGCTCTGGAAGGTGTGGCCGGCCGGCTAGTCAGCGGGCTGAAAGAGGTCCAGTGGGCTTCATCAGCTCTCGCCAGGAAGAAGAAAAAGGGCAGACATTATGCTTCTAGTCACATGTATCCACTCACGCGCGTCCACGCATACGTTATACTCTGTAAAACTACTACAGCTGAAGCCTGGGCGGGGGAGGGGGAGAGAGTGAAAGAGAAAGAGAAAGAGAGAGAGAGAGAAAGAGAAAGAGAAAGAAAAAGAGAGAGAGAGAGAGAGAGAGAGAAAGAGAGAGAGAGAGAGAGTCCAGTCCAGAGCGTCTTCTGGAGGAGTCCTGAGCCTCATTTCGTTAACTTTGAATAAAAATTTATGTACGTGAGAGCGTCTACGTGTATGAGGACGTGTAAACATCAAAATGTGATTCGTGATGAGTGCGAGAGATTATTCAGCTAGGCCGTTGGAGCGAGTGTGTGGTGTTAGGGTTTGTGTGCAAGTTAACTATGTCTGTGACCAGTTTCATATTGTATGGGTAATTGAGATCTGTGTGTCTTCCTATGTTTTTTTTTTTTCTTTTTGTTTCCGTTTATGTCTCTCCACTGTTGCAAATGTACATTCATCCATCGTAGAGGGGTCGGGGTAGGTGGGGAGGGGGCAAGTATGACTCTGGGCCACACACCAACTGATCCTGAGGCTTTTCCAGTGGTCCGATAAAGACTCTCGCCTCATCAGTGCACTCAAAATAAACAGCAGTAGAGGTACTGGAGGACGCTGTACCACATATAGCCAGAGGCGAAAGCAAACGACTGGATGATACACAGCCACACGGGGTCAAGGGTCATCTGCCGGGAAACTGCCTCCTTCTGACCTTCTTCAGGGGGGAATGATCCTGTTGAGAAAGACACAGACGAGTCAGATTCAGTGTACTTACGAAGATTTGTTCAACCGGGATGCCACAGTTCGGTTACATAAAGCTGATTTTTATAGGCTCCATAAGTGGGATTAACATATTCTGGTTTCGGTTTCAGTTTCAGTACACACATGCATAACAAAGGCTTCATACAGGGCTCAGAGAGCTGAGTGTTGGCATGTGAGGGGAGATAGTTTCTCGTGGTGATGCATTCTCTGTTTAAATGATTATGATGTCTCTCTTATTACCTTTTTCTATTTTAACTATTATTGTACGGTGATGATTATACGATTAAAAAAAATAATGTTTAGTTATTTTCTATCATATCACCATTATTATGATAACATGTTTATGTATAATATGTACAAATAACATAAGAATGGCCCATAATAGCCCAGTTACACAGTGACACAGTAACTGTATGATGTTATCACAAAATATTCATTTTTGTTTGGCTTGTTTTGTGCCAAAATTTTGTTATATAGTATTAACATTATTATTATAGTAAAATAATAATTATAATGATACATTTAAAAAGTCACACTAAAGTCAAACTCAACAAAATTTTGCATCTGAAAGACTACGTAGGTCTTACTCCATTGCTAAACGGTGTGTTAAAATTAATGTGTTCTTATGTTAAAGTAAAGAAAAAAACCCATCTTGCACCAACCCTCACAGGATGTACAGTAGTAGGATGAGCGTCAGTCATTACTGCCCTATGGAAGTTGACAGTGCGTCTCCTAGCAACAACAGCCTTCAAATATCAGCCAAACGTTGCCATGGGAAACGCCCACCCACTGGGTGGAAGCCTGGACATTGTTTCAAATGTACATTTATTTGAATCAAATGTGACATGAGCCTCTTTCGAACAATGGATGTCCTCACTAGCTGTGGCATCGTTAGTTTATATTTCCTTCACATGGAGTCAGAATTCAGAGCTCACTCGGTGAGACAGACCTGTGTCATAGAAGTGGGCCAGCAGCTCCTCTTTCTCCACAAACCTCCGATACAGCCAGTCAGTCAGGGCCTCAGCCTCCACGGGAACCTCTTTTATTGGGTACATCCTGCAGGAAAAGAGGGAGAGAGACAGGCGTACGGGGAGTGAGATGAAACACAAAAAAGGATTACTGAAGTCTCACTCAGCAGAAACTGTCGGCATTGATCCGCCGAGGAGGCAGCAGTCCAAACCCAGGGGGTGTCAGCCGCGGTCCCTCAGCAGAGAAGTCTATTTCAAACCCGAATCTATTACACTGGTCTGTGTTTGCTGTAGCTGCAGCTTGTTTTCTTTTTTCTTTGGGGGGGTAGGGGGGGTTCATTAACTGGCAGACTCATCAGAGTGTCAGAGGGAGACAGAGGTGCTGAGCAGATTCCTGACAAGAGATGCACAGCTCCACTAACTGGTTTAGGAAAAGTCTATTAATTATTTTCATGATCAACAAATCTACATCCCCCCCCCTTCTTCTTCTCTATGAAGAAGATGCAAACAGTTAAACCATCCATTATGATCTGGTGGAGACTTCTTGATTTTTTTTAATTATGCCTGAACAGCAAATAAAGTTGGCTCATGCTTGGTACTTGGTACGTTTTCACCATAACATGGTTTTAATATGTTTTTATGTCTGGCTTTTCATATTTCTTTTCCACATTCTCTGTATCCACTATGGGTAATCACATGGTGGAATTGGGATGATAACGCTGTTTTGTTTACTTGGTATCCATGGCAATTTAGCCATCACATGGCTGCAAAAAAACAGGAAACCAGAAACGGCCTCGGACACCTCCCCGATGAAGACACAGATAAAGGACTTGGTGAGAGCAGGATGGTGTACTGGAGAAGAGTGCGACATGTTTTAATTTGATCTCTTTAAGCCTGCACCAGTCAGCACCCAGTCCAAAACCAAAAATATTCACTTAACTATCAGAGGATGAAATCCTGATGATTGCTGCCATTTTTTTTTGCTTAGAATTGTAAAACGATTCCCAAATGATGAGTGCATTTCAATAATTGAATTTAAGGTATTATCTTGACTAACATCTAGCTGTCGACCTCCACAGGCTGTTTATTTGGACTAAAACAATCCACTTTTACTACCCTGAACACATTTGTGAGGAAAACCCGATGACATTGTGAGAGCAGTGGGTGGCTTATAAAAAGGGTCACTTTTACAAGCCTCGATGAGAGTGCTGATGAAATCTAGTTTCTAGCCAGAAGGGGTCCCTAGTAGGCTGCACTCCCACACAAGCAGCTCCTGGTCACCTTCAAATAGAGGTTACTGTCTCCTCCCTCAGACAAACATTTCCTCTGCACTCAACGTTAGCTCGATACACCCCACCGGATAGCGTCTACTGCAAAAGTACATCTGCGCCTGTGAGGAGAGCCTCTCAAAGAGGGAAGCAATAAGTGATACGGTATTGATTGCTGAAGTGATCGATACATATTAAAAAGCAATCTGAGCAAAGGCATGAATGGGCGCTCCTGTCAGGATGATGTCTTGTGTTTTAAATGCAGGCTTGGTAACGCAGACATGTCTCTCCACTCTGCTGAACATACGACTGCAACTAAGAGCCAATATTCATGTGATGCCCTAAATTAAAATATTGGCAAAATGAAAACAGGAAATAATTAGTGTTTGTTTTGAATGCACCAATCTGATTAAGGTGTTTTATGAGGCAGTTCTGTGCGTACTGAGCCTTTATTCTGATTGTTAGTGGTCTAAAACTGAACTGAAAGTGCTCACTTAGACAGAAAACGACATCTGATCTATTATTCTGTAAATCATGTTGGTTTAAGCAAAAGTGTCAGTCTTTAATGTCAGATTGTCAAATGATCAGAGAGGAAGGAGCTGATTATTTAACACGGACTCCCGTTTGGTTCGTACATTTTGAGTGCATATCTACAGACGCTTCTACTCATTATCCTGCAGCTCACTGTGTGGGTGTTGCTCTGCGACGAGGTCCCGTTTAAGCAGACCAACTTTTATGTCGCTGGTGGACTGAAACTCCAGTTAAATTCAAGATAAAACAGACCTAAATCCACTACTTTCATCCATTTAAGGTTCATATGAAGCTGACTTTTGGTAGATAAAACCGCTTTTAACCAACCAACAGCAACACCGGACCCCCTGAGGTCACTCGGGCTGCATATAACCGTAGCGAAACTGCTGAGGCCGCCTGATAGGGTGATCAGACGGCAAAGCAAGGCGTTCCACGGGGCTTCTCCTACGGTGTCTGTGGATATCAGGTATCTTACATGTGCCACAGGAACCAGCCAGATTCTCAGAGCACCAAGAAAGGAGAAAATAAGTTCAAAAAGAGGCTGTGAATAATAGACCCCTTAATAGTGCGACTGATACGATAATATGTGGACAGAAAGTAGCAATTAAAGCAAAGGATGAATCAAGCAAGTCACCACTAGAACAATAAAAGCTGTGTTTTCCTGTAACTGCTTCGTAGTTGTGGTGGCAGGTGGTAATTTTTGGTTTTGGCTGTACATGTAGCTCCCATTAAGACTCTATTTTAGTGGAAAATTGAGCTTTTTTTTCCCCCACCAGCAATGACGGGTGACGCATGTGTTATTAAATATAAGTAAATGAATGAATGGTTAAATGTATGATATGCGTGTAAGCTTAGGCAGCGTTTCACACCTGCTCCAGTCCAGGCCGCGTGCCAAAGGCCCTCTGTACTCTTAAATGTAAACTGATAGCTCTGTAATCCTGACGGGGGAGAACAGGAGCCGGCTCAGGCCACTTATCGGAACGTTTGAGCGTTTAGGGCCTTGGGTAGCAGGTGGTGGCCACAGCTCTTTCCTGCAGCTGAAATATTCATGCAGAAATCAGGATCTTTTGGTGTCTGGCTGCTAAAGGGCGGCTGAGGTTGAAGGGAGGCGCTGCTGACTCGGGTCCAGAGCAGATGCATACAGTGCCAGTACCACCTGCTTTCACTGGTTTATCTGGAGAACAATTTCTGTCGGCACATCACCTTGATTCTATATGTAGGACAATCCTGTGGATAATTTCCGATAGATTTAGGAGTAGTGGTTATTTCAACAAAAAGAAAAGAAAAACAAAAAAAAGCATTTTCAATCAGCAGATTATTTACTTTACAGTAAATATGTGGTTGACATGCTTGTCTTTTAAGCTCTGAAGGCACACGGTGGCCACTGCCAGCTCATGAAATAAAGTCGATGCTGCATATTCACTTTATCGTGCTGCTGCCTTTACAACTATATATGTTTTCTACCTAAGGTTGGCATGAGCTCTTTTAGATAAAACTGTTTAAATAAGTTTGTTGCAAGTGATATTTGAAATATTTACTAGTTATTATAAACCTACAATGAATTAATGGATATAAAAGTAACAAAATAAGAAAATAGTACAGTACAAAGGTCCCTTCATGTTTTGAGCATTTTTTCTGATCTTGTTTCTCACACTTTTCATCTGTCTTTATATATCAGTGGGTCTCATCTTGATATCATTTTGTTCTTATAGCATCAATTTGAGATGAAATTACAACGAATTAATAAGATGAATGAATGAATTGCTAGTTTTTTTCTCAGCATGTGCCCATACCCTTTGGAGGTGGAGCCCACGTCAGGACTCTATTGGCTGCTGACGGGTACAGAAGTTCAAGCTGCGGCCAACGTCAGCGGTCTCGTTTTGGCTCGCAGAAAACAAACAGACTTTAATCAATCAGTGCGCCATCTCGCCTGCAGGTCGCACAGTCACAGCGGGTGTCCGGCGCGAGGATGAGGGCACTAACAATGCTCCGCTGCGCTTTTGTTTGCAGTGGTGTGAAAAATGGAAACATTGCGCCACAGTGTCAATATTGTGCTGGGAGAAAAGAAAATGAGCGTGACGGTGCCTGTATTGTGCAGCAGCATGCGTAAAAAGTGTACAGTAGTGGTGGTGGTGAGGAGGAGCTGGTGGTGATATGCTGGCGTGGGGCCACGGCAGCGCTCTCATTTCCACCCTAACCCACTTGGCAGCGGCCTGCTTGTTAACCTGACACCCTGGCGCACAGACAGACAGCTGAGAGACCTGCAGTTTCTCCTGTCAATAACCTTAATCATCACCAGCACTGATGATGCTCTATATATGACTGATGATGATGTTCTCTGTACATGTCGCATCTATTGCACGTCTGTCCGTCCCAGAGAGAGAGGGATCCCTCATCTGTGGCTCTACCTCAGGTTTCTTCTTTTTCCATATAGGGATTTTGAAGTTTTTCCTGACCCGTTTCAGGAGTCGAAGGACATCTGTACAGTTTGTAAAAGCCCTACTAGGCAAACAATGTTTCTGATTTTGGACTTTAAATAAATAAATTTAAATTTTTGTCATTTTAATTTTTTTAATATGTTGCCGTAGCACAAATATATATTTAGTGTGCTGACCAGAGGAACAAATTCAAACACAGAAGAGCACTTCATGTGTAGAAAAAAAGACAAATTAAGGTTTTGAACTGTGAAAATCAGGTGCTCCATTCTCCATAGTCGCTGCCCTGTTGGAAACATTTAGCTTCTGTATATCTCTTCTTGAGATATTGTTTCCCCTTCTAACAAGGCCAGGAAGTTAATTAAATTTGGACTGTTGCTGGAAAAGTCTGACCACTCAACAAGCCTCTTTGGAGGGTAGCCAGTCATTGTTTGGGGACTCTATACTACCCTAAATCTCTGGCTGCAAAATCCTGAGGAACAAAGAGGTGACATGGGAGGGCTGCTCTTGGGGCCCAACATCGCCAAAGGTGAATACTGAGATTAACGGCAGCATGGCTGGGGAACTGGGAAAAAAGTCCTGTTCTGTCTCTTCCTAGTAAGATAAGGGTCCTCATCTATGTGCAACAAAGCTCCAAATCCAAAACTGCTGCTCCTCAGTTCTCTCAATCCTCCTGTGGATCGAGCTTTACCAGCTCAACTATTAATAAGGAATCTGTAAAGGATGATATAGAATACATAAAAGTTGGTCAAATCTGTGCTACACTGAACCAATAATGGTGGAGACGTGCTTGAATAATTTCACTCAGTTAACCACATGTTCCACACTGACTCTTAAGGGCTTATGCTTTCAGAAGGCCGAGTGCTTATCTGCAATCAGAGAGAAGTTGAGGGACAGTAGGACTCCGCTCTTTAATTGCCCCATTTACTCTTTAATCTGCTTCCTCTCTGGCAGAAGACTGTCTATGTTCCAGGAAATGGTTTGGTGAAGAACAACGGGCACGACATAAACTTTACTAGCTTGACCACTGGGAGGAACGTTGAGAAAACTACATAAGACTTCTTAAGAGCTGAATCAGAAGTACCCCAATGAGAAGGTTAACTCCCCTGATCGACTCTCTCTCTACTGATATTTTCCCTTATTCAGCATAATAACGTATTAACACGTGAGATATTCTTGCATCAGTGACTGCTCCTTAAAAAGGGCCAAACACACTTCTTATGGAACATGTATTAAATGACAAATCAGTGCCAGTTATCACATTCAGTCTCTAATGAGCCATCACATTATTCTGTAGTATTTTTAGGGAGGGCGTGCTGATCAGAGTATGTGGATTATGCTCCACAGTTAGAAATGGATGCCACATGTGCACTCGCACCCTGGTTATGATCAGATTATGATCAGGTGTTCAGAAGTATGTAATGACAAAGACTCAACTGTGTTGTGTTGTAGAGGGACAGCTAACTCCAAAGTAAAACACTGAGGCAGACTCATAATATCATATTTACATGGTTCATAACTTCTGTAGAATCAAGACTGAGTATGTGACATTATGAACATGGATGGTACATTAGCTTGTAGCGTCTGTTTAAGTATCTCTATATGCCTCTATGTCATTTGCATATCTTTACATCTTTTACAGCCAATATTTCAAAGTCATCATAGCTAAAACAGAAACTCAAGAAAGTCTGCTGGCTTGATTCAGTTAATTTACACTGGTGTAAAAGCTGTTGACTGTAAAGAACTAAGACCTCCAGATTTTTTTTTAGAGTTTCAATCCACTTCCAAGCAGACTGCAGTGCTATTTGTTTGTGGTGAAGAATTCGAAAGCCTTCTATACTATTAAAACCATCTTCTGAATGTGAGCTGAAATCAAGAAATCAAATCTCCTGGTCTGTATAAGCGATGTGTGGCCTATATTTACCATACTGTAACCATGGTAACACCTATGTACATCTTACATACGAGCGTGGGGAGTTAAAACAGATGTGTTGAGCTAGTGTCGTTCTCACTGTTACTTTGGCAGCGAAAAAAAAGTGAGTGAAATGAGTGAACGTGATACGAAGTGATGGATTTGAACAGGAGTGACCAGCAAACACTGCCCCGCTTTGATCTCTGCCAGAGGCACATGGTCACAGGGACCAGGTGAAGGTGTGCTGCTGCCACGTAGACAGTGTGTTGCTGTTATGAGATGGTGGTGGTGGATGGAGAGTGTCAGATGAGCTGTACAGAGGTTAATAACAGTCTAGCGCGGGAGCATCAACCTCTTATCAGTGCAGGGGCCAGAAGCAAGGGGCCATAAAACCGCTGTCAGAGGTGGATTAGGACTACGTGGCCCGTTGTGTCTTTACAGTTACCGCAATGTCAGGACACCCTGCTGTTCATGAGGGAGCACGTTTGAGGTCAGTTTGACTGTGAAAGAAGCAGGCCACACAAAGACAAACAGGAGTACCAACGCTTGAATAAAAGCCTATAAATATTCTGCATGTCTAAACTGTGAAGTACTGTGCTTGCTTACATACTTTTATTCCACTATGTTTATTTGAAACCTGCAGTTACTTTGCACGACTCAAAACATGAGTAGCTTAGGACACATTGTTCAGTGATAACATATTCCTCCTAAAGTCATTTTCCTCTGGAATTAAATCCTTATTATAAAAATGAAAAAGGGAATAAAGTGTAATAAGATACCAAGTCAAAATTAAATTCATTACATCTGCTGGTACAGAGTACTGATCCAATACCAGTGTGCCTTTAAAACAGTGAAAGACACAAGCACTTTTATGTACTTTTTCACCTAAAAGAAGCGTGAGAGAGGAAACACTGACTTTCTATTTTGACAAAGAAGCTGTATCTAATATGATTTTGGGTCAATATCTGATCACGTATGATTGGTGCATCTTCCCAGTGTTGAAGGAATATTTCAACTTTAAAACAAAAGCTAAATCAAACTACGATGCAGGATTTGAACTTGGAATTACTTGAAACCTTTTACTGAAGCCAAGAAGGGTTTCTGCAGCGTACATCCAGTTAAATGTAAAATATGATGGTAAACCAGTAGGGAGAATGTAGCCTTGATAATTAGTTTTTTCAGTACTTCCCAGAAGTATATAACAATAACTCATAATGACAGAATAATTAAATTGATGCAGCATGGACCTGAGGAAGTGACAGAAAATGAACAAATGGATTAACCAACTGAGAATCATTAATCAGTTTTTACAAATATCTGCACTTGTTCATTATGAGACAATGAACTTCAAGTAGCTAACAGAAGTGACAGAGTTAATACAGACCTGATCTGTGGGTGCCGACTGAAGCTCCACAAAAAGCATTAAACAACCTCTTGCAGCGCAATTTAATACTAAAAGAGCTATCATCACCTCAAGAATAGCATCAGGGTCTAATTCAGGTAGGATAAAAACTAAATGAACACACTCTGAAGTGAAAGACATCCTGTCCTTCACCGCTGTCCAAGGGCTGTGAACTCTTGACACCATTTGAGGGGGATTCTCCATCGAATTAAAGGAACACGGGTGGGGGTCGACTACTGTAATGGGTTTCACTTGGGATATTCCTCTGAACGAGCCAAGACTTGGAGAAAAAAAATGTCCATCTACTCATTCATTATCCCGAGACACGGTCTCTAATCACCAGGGCACTCGTTACACAGGTGTGAGAGATACTGATCCTGGGTGAGCTGTTGAATGAACCTCAAAAACTAAGCTAATAAAGAGGAATGAAGTGATCTACATCCACCAACTACAGACTCTGCAGCCTTTTTACAAAGTCCACAGAGAAAGAGAAAATGAGACTCAGATATCTTAAGGAAGCGGTACGCTGCAGTCTCAACAAATCTGCACAAGTGGCTTGTCTCTGAGAGAAAGCCAGGTGTGCAGCTCGAAAAGCGTTCATGTGATGACCAGGCAGACTCAGACTCCATAAATCATGTCACCTCTCAGATATTTTCAAACAGCAGCTTTCAGAAACACACACAGCAGCAAAAAAAAAAAAGAAGAAGAAGAGAAGGTGCATTTAAAAGAAAAGGATTTCAACGTATTTAACACCCACTGCTGCCCTCGCTCGGCCTCTGTACGCCCACCTAGCTCTCCCATCTGCCATTCACAGAGGGTTTATGATGCTGCAATCTGGAAGACTGAGATTATATGGGGAGAGGGCAGGAGACACGACAGCAGAGGGTGGAGCTGAGGGGTGAGGAATGGAGGCAGAGAGAGAGGAAGAGGGAGGTGGAAGGATTAAAAAAAAAAAAAGTGCTCAGCGTGGATTCATCTAGAATATTACTCAATTCTCAGCTGCTGTTTTGAAGCAGAGGCTCAGGCAGAATAGTAATCTATACAGTCCCGTAAAATGTTAAGATTGAATGGGGGGGTGGCAGCCTATCACCAAGGACGGTTCACATACAGTCAGATTTAAATTGCCGCCCCCCCCAGACACGCCAACATGGGCCTGCAATGAGTGATCAAAAGCTTTGCATCTTCAGGTAAAAAGCTGAACTTGAACGCACCACAAAGACTATGGTTGGAGTCAAGCTAACAGCTGACATGTATCACCCCCCCACACCGGCAAGGGAGGAATGACCCGTGTGTATTTCAAATATAAAAAAGCAAAACCAGCTTCTCAGTCTGATAAGCAAACTAACACTAAAACTAACCAAACATTTTCATACTGTTATGAAATCTTGGTCTTGTGTTGGTAGAACAACCAAAAGAAGAGGCGGATAACAAAAATAAAAAAAGACAACTCACTAAATGGGTGATTTCACTGATGTGCTAAGCTGAGCAGCCAGTTGGGGGGCTCTAACACGGTCTGCAGATTCAACATGCTGAATCACCAATAACAGCCGACGGCTGACGCTCCGGCTCGGTGGCCCAAACGCTGAGGTCTGAGGAGTCTCGCTTTTCTACAACTAAATAATAGCTCAACAACAATTCAGGAGGATCTAGAAGCAGCAGATTATTCAAAGCCTCTCTCTCCCTTTTTTTAGCTGTTCATTCACAGGTCTATAAAAGTTTCCATATCATTCTCAATTTAACCTTTTGCAACTTTTATAATAAAAATATAATGTATTATATGTATGAGTAAGCAGTATTCTGGTTCAATTGTCTTTCAGTTTGATTTGCGCCTCTTGAGGAATCGTAGCTCTATTAAAAGCTCTTTTTAAAATTTCCATTTTAACACAAATTCTTCTTTTTTGGGGGTTCAATTTGCACACGAGTCACATATTTTGGTAAAATGACCCATTTGTAAAATACCCAGACTTCCCCTGAGAATTCAAAATCCTTGACCGTCCCCGTCTGAAGTTTGATGATGTTGAACAGGACAAACTATCAGATGAAAGAGGCTACGCAGAGTCTTCTGAAACAACTTTATGATGGCTTTTAGTCTCAAATCACAACAACTAAAAATGTTCAATAGGATGGTGATCTCATTATTGTTGTTGTCATATGAATAATGATATTGGAAAAGTTTTTTATCTGTGAGAGGATTCTGACTCTCGTATTGTGAGTACTGAAAAACTATTATTATTGGAAGGCTGGTGAAAAACAAAGCTGCACTCGCTGTAGGAACTGTCCTTAACTGACACAGCAGAAACACTGTCGGGGTGGCACACTTGTCTAGCCGCCTCCCCTTTCTGCACCACCAAAGCGCATCATATTGCTCACTCCCCCACAGCGTTCCCTCGATCAGCAGGCAGATTAATCCTCTTGTTGACTCTGCACCTGTACCAGCATGGGCCTAACTTCTGTATGATCTGTGTCGTCTACACGGCTGGAAGTGAGCGTGCACACCGCTAACAGGAGCAGCTGCACCTTTAGCTTAGTCGGGTGCCTCCCCGTCCATCCCCAGGCTGCAGAGCTGCTGACCGAGCGAGGGAGGCTGATTGTGTCAATGGCTGATTAGAGGGTCCCTGAGGTGGGGTGGGGACGAGCACATCCTCTGCCTGTCTAATTACAGACTTAATGAGTCCATAGCTTTAGTCCAACTGGGTAGAGAGGCCTCCAGAGAGGGGGCAGGGGGCGGGACAGTGGGATTCATAAATCACCTTTTAGTTTGCCCTACACCACCCTGGACACACACACACACACACACACACAGTCACGTTGGGGGCGGGAGAAAGCACAAAGGGTCAAGATGACTTCTGCCTGCCGCTTGAGTCTGGATATGTCCCTTCTGATCGAGCCTGTCAAGACCACGCACAGAGGCCCGCATTTATCTTGAACCAGGTCCACAGAAAATGTAATCCCAGCCCACCTTCATCATATTCTCGAGTGGGTGGATTAACGTCACAGGGGGAACCTGGAGGGCACTGACGGCAGGACAATGCTGAGGGGCAAATGCTTTTGCTTTGCATAAGAGCACTGATATTCTTAGCTACAGAGAACAGGATGATAAATGTGTTTACTTTCTTTACAACCAGCATTTTTGTTGTCACAATCTAATTCACAATGTCCTTTGAAACCCAGTAAGGTTACACTGAGAAATCACAGACAGAAACTTCTATGCCTGTTTTCTTACAGGGTTGTCAAATCAGCAAAAGTCTGGTTTAAAATTATATATGTAAATAAATATATGGCTGAAAATACAGATTATTTTCATTACTGATAAATTGACTTTACATCAATTTACCTTTATAGTTTCACAAAGCCCAACTGCGACATCTTCAAATGATTAAAATTGTTGCCATTTCATATTTCATCAATGGATTAATCTACAAACACTTTCGGTTTCAAAACAATGGCGTTGTTTTCTATATGCGTCACAACAGAGGCCGAACCTTTGCTAGTCGCCTACGATCAGAAGAGAGGAAGAGCAAGAAAACATACTGCACATGTGACAGGGTGGTGAGCACATAACGGCTGTGCTGTAAGTCACCTGTGAGTGAACTTTGTAGCTCTTTAAAAGGGGCCCCGTGGAGTTTCAGACAAAAGTAATGTTCCTGAAGTGAACTTCTTATCAGTGGGTGGATGGTCATCAAGGTCTCCCTTCATATAAGTGAGTCATACAAACAGTGTGGAGTCTCAAAGTCTGTGTGTACCAAACCTAAGTGACCTGTAACTGTATTACAGACTTGTGATGTGGCTCTATGGTGACACAAATTCCTCTTATGGAGGAAATGTACATTTTTCTCTGGTTCGTTGTGCAGACAGAGATAATGGGGGGAGCTTTGAGAACTTAGTGACAGGGCAAAAAGCATCCAAGCCAGTTTTGTCACTGTGCTTTGATTTTAAATCCAAACAGTTCACCAGCAATAATGACTACAAAGCACCAGCAGCAATCTCAAAGGTTTAAAATGCATTAATGACACAGAACTAGATGTTGCCCTTATTTCGTGATGTAATGTGGTTACATGTTCACGTGATGCAGTGTCTTTGCATGTTGGCTGCATAATAAATTTGCATAGTAAAAATAGTTCTGCTGTTCCCCTCTCGTGTGAATGACAAATTACAGTTTTGAAAGCTAGGTTAGAACAAACCTTAGACGGAAATGTGAAATGTAATGACCAACGTTTCTATTCTTACCTGTAGTGTACATGTGTGACTGTAGGGGGCCTGTAGCCAAAGATCCAGGTCTGGATGTCCATGGGTCTCGCTTTTGGGTAAGCTATGGTCACGTCTATAACCCACTGCAGGCCTTTACGTTTATTACCTGTTGTGGGGAAGAAACACAAGTGCAGGGACTGAGTTGGGGCACATTTGAAAGGCAGGGATCTAGGCTGAACTTCACCCAGAATTTCACATATGGCATATATAAGTGAAGCCTTCCTGTTTGCGAGTCTCTGGAGGTGAAGGACACAGCACATCAGCCCCACAGCTGGTAGATATTCAATGACATTTCCACAGATCAGAGGCTGAAACCTGGACGTCCAGCTTAAGCTTAAGTACAGTATCTCTAATTATTGGCTGTCCCTGTAGGTTATTCTGTGACAGCAGTGCAGCCAAATGAAGGATAGCCACCTGCCAAAGCAACTGGTGGAAAACAGTCTTAGCAGCTGAAGTCCTAACTTGACAGAATTTGGCTGGCAGCTACATTCATGAGTCACAATAAATGAAACATTTTTACCTCAAAATCTAATCACTCATATCATATTTTTCATGCCAACAAATGATAAGATTACCAATAAGATTTCTTTAAAAAAAAAAAAGAAAGAAAGAAAAAACCCTTGTGAGCCTTAAGCCAAAAACAGAAAAGATGACAGGTGGAAAAGAAGTGACGAAGGGTGAAGAAAGTAGTGAGACAGGAAGGATGACAGATGGGAAGAGGAATGCTAAACACTTGATAATGCTTGTCATCTGCAAGGGTGCATGTGTGCAAGTACTTGTGTACATTATGCTGGATCAGCTCTGCATTTGCCAGCATGTGACCGCAAACAAGATCAAAACATAAGAAATGAAAGGAGGTGTATGACAAGGATGATGTGTTTTCTCTATGTGAAATTCCATGCCTGAAACATGCTGGACTGTCAAAAACATTTATTGTGCAATAAGCTGTGACCGGCCACTGTATATGTGTATCTATTTGGACAGTGAATCTTGAGAAACACAAAAGAACTGATTCACCTTTGCAACACTGACGCAAGCCACATTTCTTTACTTTTGACATAAGCTACGTGTTGTGTCTGCCTTTGACTCCAAGATCAGAGCTGACCAATCCTAAACACGTCGCAGATTCATCTTCGTTCTGGACTACAAAACCAATAAATAACATTAACACCTGACTGTGGGGGGTTGACAGCAAACAAGTGTGTTACTTAAACCGGTGGCTGTTCTTTTAAGCTGAACAAGCTTGTCAAATGTAAAAAAGGAGAGGACGCAAGCAGCCTCGGTCAGCACGGACAGACTAAAACGAGGTTGATGTGAAGCAGTGCAGCATATTTTACTGGTTGACTAATGTCACAGCCTGCGCTGCTGTTACTGTGCAGCCAGCACTTCCCTCTCTGAGCACACTGGCTCCTTTATGCGGGATAAACATGCCTTGCCTGTGTGACAAGGTGAAGCTAAATTGCTCCAATTAAATTACAGTCCAGCAGTGTCAACAGGCAGTAACACAGGGAATGTTGCTAACAAGTCATAATTTCAATCTTTTCACACACAAAACACAAAAAAATGTGGGGTGAGGAGGGGGATTAGAGGAGAGTCTGTCATGCCAGCAGGAACAAATCAATAAGGACACCTTGTCAGCTAGCATTCAAAATGACAGCTTTGTTGGTTACTATGAGCAGGAACTGTCTGACTGTCTGAACATGAAGTTGGGCAATGTGGCCATATAGCCTTTTCGACTATAAAAGATTATATTTGTACTGTGATAGATGGGTCTTTCATAACACTGGGTGTATAAAGCCTTTGTTGGAAATGGTGCAAATCAGCAAGCAGAATTGCTTTGTGATAATATTTTCTGATACGTTTCATAGTACTGTAGGTCTTCCAGGGAATCTACTTAAATACATAAATATCCCAACAAAGTAATTACAGATTACATGATAGAGGACTTCATCTACATTGCTCATCTATATTTGAGTGCAAATTATCAAAAAGTATTAGTCCTGCTAACTAACTGTGTGTCTGTATATTTACAAAGAGACTATTTACAGATATTAACTAAAGAAACTGCAGTTTCTCTCTTGTCTGAAGAATGCCATCTTTTCACTTTTTCTTTGCACATAAAGGACTACTGGTGAAACTGATTCCTCTTTGAATTAGTCCAAATATTTACCCAAATACTGCTTATCTACTTGCAAACATTTGACTGGTAAGAAAAAAACAAAACAAAACAAAAACATTAATATCTCCAACAACTAAATACCCTTCCCTAGCAACGGTTGCTGTCCAAAGGGGTATAAATTCAAACCATATGTTCCATCGGTTGTTTGAAGTTAAACATTATATGTTGCTATAGTAACATGTTCCACTGCAGGTTAAGTGACACCTTTGCATCTGCCATTTTGTCAGA
Source organism: Terapon puta (assembly GCA_028564955.1). Classification (NCBI taxonomy): domain Eukaryota; kingdom Metazoa; phylum Chordata; class Actinopteri; order Centrarchiformes; family Terapontidae; genus Terapon; species Terapon puta. Next base: position 7,597,410 of record JAOXYL010000036.1, on the reverse strand, counting down.
TCTGTGAGCGGGCACATTTCAATGGGCATCCTTCATCCACTGTCTAAACATCCTGCTGCAGTGATAGCTGAGCTTGCTCTTGATCATTGACAATTTGCTATTTCTTATCTTAAACCTTCAATCCACTGCTAGCAAAACTAGGATGCTAATATGCCAATGTAAGTAAGTTTTACTCTTCCATATTTCAACTAAATTAGTGAATGCATTGTATTTCTTACGGGGTCGACTGACCTTTACTGGTAATATTTCCAGGCACAAGGGACAATATCACTCATTTGATAGATAGACTATGCTTTTGTGAATGTGGCCTTGGTACCATAATATACTTTATACACTTTTATTGGTAAACAAAATCCTCCACAGTTTGAAGACAGCATTTGACCTGACTGTTGTCTTCAACCTTTGGAAGTGTGTTTAGTTCGCTGCATGGCTGTTCACCTATACTATGAGCACCACAAGGCCTTTAAATATGCCCACCTCTGTTAGTGTTATACTAGCTTCAGAAAACATCAGATAAAACAAAAGACAAAAACAGCTGAGGTGCAGGCTGCTGGATCATTTATGCCAATGTTACTGTGACTTGATAAGCATCCTTGGTATTGACGGGACTGGCTAACACTACAGCCATCCCTGTGTGGGTAATAGGATCCAGATCTCTGTCCAAGTCTGCTGAAAGGCAGCCATCGTCTCTCCTGTGAGCGGCCGGCCAAAGAGCGGGGCCCCGAGCCAAGGTATCGCTGGTGCCCTATACGCCGTGACAAACAATACTGTAATAACAGCAACCGTGCTAATTTAAAAAGACATCGGAGAGGTCCCGTCCTTCTCTACACAGTTAGAGGAAGGAAGTACACTGGCAGATATCTGGCTCCCTATCAGGCCACTCTGCAGGCCAATTACACCACGTGAAGCCCACGCCCGTCCCCTCCCACTGGCCGAAACGTGGTTAAAAACAGCCTCTGATTGGTTGGTGATATCAAACACAGTCGGGTCACATGGAGCTCCAGTCTGGGCCAAAATGACTCACAGCTGTGAACTTTGCTAACCTGCCAAGTGTAAATACTGTTTTATAACACATAAACCTTATCAGTCTTAGCTGCACATGGGGCCCTTTCTGCAGGCTGTAAACTATGCAGGTGACCAGTGACCCGTGTGCTCTGTATCTGTGCTGAGCAGTGTATTTAGCCCGGTTGACATTGCATGGCCGATACACAGCGGCACACACATTTACATCAAATCCTATTTTCTCCAAGTGGCCCATTTGTCTCTGAGTGAGTCAGCAAGCTCTGGGCAACCTCTGCAGAGCATCAGGGAGGGTCAGAGGGAGACAGAGCAGTGTCTTTGATCAGCCATGCACACACATACACAAACGCATGCACACACACGCACACGAACTACACACACAGCAAGGGATAGTGAGGGACATAGCGCTCTTCTGGGGGTATGTGTGTGTGTGTGTGTGTGTGTCTGTGCGTATGTGTGTGAGTGTGTGTGTATTTTTTTTCTTGCCCTAGGTTTTAATGCCATTAGCTAGATTCAAGTAGAAGGACAGGGCCTACTGCAGCTTTTCCCCTCCTCCTGAGCGGCTGGAAAAGAAGACTGGACACATGGAGATAAAGAAGGACTGGAATATGAGCTGGAGCTACAGCATACAGAGGGAAATATAACGTGTGATTAGATGTGAAAAAGATTTAAAAAATGTTTTTAAAAATCTTCTCCCCATCAGAGGTTATAAACAAATTCCCCGCTGTCATCAGTGTTTGTTGACACTGAATAAAAAAATTTAAAGACTCAATGCTACTTTAGCAAAAAACCTTGACTTGCAAATACAGCCCATAATTTAGCACATAAATGGGGACGTGCCGATCTTTATCTAAATTTCACAACAGCCGATTAAGAGATGCTTCTCCTTCGGTTTGACGGTCCATCCTGCAGAGGGATAAACGGACAGCATCTTGTCGTTAGTGCTGAGGCTGTAGGATGCCGAGCTGCGTTAGCAAACTTGTGGGAGGCTAAACATTCTCAATAATGCTGGCCCAAAGTCTCTCCAAATTACTATTAACACAGCAAACCCTTAAAATGGATTTTGAACCGCAGCCAGGAGAGTCCGCTGGGTAAACTGAGAGTGCAGTGTGCATGGGCGAGGGAGAATCATCACATCTGTGGGTTTATGGCCATTTCAACAACGTGCTTCTTGCTGGGGACGACTCCAAGAAATAGGTTTGCTGAGTTATCTGAACAATTTTGCTTTGTAAAGTTGTGAAGATGTATTTTCACATATGTCCAGATTTAATGGGGGTTTAGCCTCCCTCTTGTAACAAGGCCCGTATCCAGGTTGTAGGAAAAACATGCCAACTTTTGTTATAAAATGTCCTCTTTTTAAGAAAAGATCTCAAGGGGAGCTTCCTGGCTAAATAACAGATAACTAAATAAATAAGTAAAATAAATGGATGCTCATTAATCACATATCTTCGGGTTATGTGATTAAAATGATAAGAAGGATATATGTTTGAACTTCAGCAACATATGCTAGATCCCTGAGGACAGCAGATATTGCATCTTGGATTGCTAATAGAGGAAGCGGCATGAGAATAAAGGTCTGTGTGGAGCTTTATGAAGTTTTACCGGTTACCTGCAAAAATGCACCTCAAAGACTTTAGCATCTGATGGACATAGTGAGGAATGTATTAGTGGTTTACATACTGATGTTTCTCCTGAGGAATGAAAAGAAAGAGTTTCTCAGGAAAGAGAAAAAATGGACCACCTTCATAGCAAATAAAGACAACAGTATAATGTCTGGATCTGGATCTATCGAAATATATAGGACACATATTAACATGTAAACCGTGACCAGCTCCATCCTTTGTTGATGCTTGTTTTTCTTTTGTAAAATATATTTAAATTGCTGCAAATAAGCTTCAAAAACTGAAATTTGCCTCTCCGTGGTTGTTAATTGCAGACTTATCTTCCTGCTCACTGGCTGTATTTAGGGCTGGTCTCTAGACAGAAAAATTACTCTCCTGCAAATAACCGCTGGGGTTTCAGGGACCTTGATGCAATTTCTGGCACCTCTGTGCATGTCACCCCTTTCCTCTCCTGGCAATCTTTACCACCAGTCACCTTTCATTTAAAAACAGGACTCCCAGAGGACAGTTGGACACAGAGGGGATGATTTAATGCTTCATGTTTGAAGCATGCTTCATCCCTGAAGACCGCATTTGAAGAGAAGAACTACAAGAACTATACTACACAGAGCAGACAGAGTTCACAGAGACTGAAGTAAAGGAAGAAAGAATACATAACTTCTCCCCAGAATCAGGCTTTGAGACCCAAAAAACTTCAAAGAGCACCTTAAAATTCAATTCCAACTTCATTTGTGTTGGGAAAATCAAAAGTCCTGATACTGTGCATTCCAAATCCATTTAACATTTCAAATTAAAATCAGCCAAAGCAGCTGGCCATCTTAGTGTGTAGAGAAGAGGTTTGTGGCTCCCAATGAGCGTGGAGAGGGGCAAAAAGTATGAAAAAGTCAAAACTCCAGAAACAACAACTTCACTTAGAGAACATTATCGAACAATAAAACTGCTGCAAGTGTTGCTAGAATTTGACTTCATCTACAGTGTGGAGACTCCATACATAATGTGACCCAGAAGAGATGCAGAAGGGACTGACAATTAAAAAGGGTTAAGGTCAGGGTTCAGGAGGCAACATCAGCAGGTCTGGGGACGCAGTCGTATACTTATTCTACATCTAATAAACATTATAAATGAAGTCTACGGAATTCGACAAGTTCAGAAATTAAATGAAATCTACAGCTTTAAAAACCTCGGGAAAGTCAGATTGACGGGAAGTTGAGGGAAGAGGGGCACCATGGATGTAACTGACATTGAGTACAGCTGCAGACATTTGATGTATGTCATTTCTCATCTCCATCCTCAGGTACTGCATGTATCTACGTCCTGCTCACCAAACAAGGCATAAAATGCCCCGAAATATACACTTAAACAATCCAAAGCAAACGCATGTGGTAGTTACCTGTTGGGTTTGGGGTCCCAGTCTCACTGCCCACGCTGCCGTTCTCCTGCTGGGCCGACAGGGTTTTCAGGATAACGTGGGTGGCCCCGAGACGAGGCAACGTGACGTGGGTCAGGTGGGGGAGGGAATTCTTCTTGGCGAACAACTGGCTGGTTTCCCGTCGCTTGCGCAGGAATCCGCCCTCGGGGAACAGCACTATCCACTTCCTGTCGCGGCTGTGGTAGTATTTGTCTAGGTGATCTTTCAGGTAGACCAGCTGCTTGTCTCGGTGAGCTTTACCCTATCAGAACAAAGGGAAACAGCATCATCCTGTTATTTAGTTGCAGGTGATGGAGTTACGTCACTAGAGGCTCCAGTGCGGTTTCACTCGTTTCCGGCAGTACAAAAGGAGGTCTTAAAACTAGGTGACTACATTCAAAACAAATGCAATTATCTCAAACTGTTGCTAGCTTCGTTTATTTGCCCTGAGGAAATAAAGTGATTGAGGCTAAGTGCTAATTCATTAACTTGACCAGACCGATGTATTTTGTAAGCACCCAAACAGCCAAACAAATGAAAAAGCGCCAACACGACCCAGGAGGTAGCAATGCTGTGCAGCACTCAGCAGCATTAATGGCACGACTGAAATGGATGCAAAACACATGATGGCCTCGACAACATTAAGAGCATTAGCAGTGACGGGACGAGGAGGAGCAGGATTGATTTTTAGTTAGGGCCGGTCAAAAGCCATTTTAAATGCATTAGCATAGCTGGGCTGGGCTCGGCCTGTGTCATGTGAGCGCACGTGCAGCTGTGGTAGTAAAAGCGTTTACAACAGAATGAAAACGGCCAAATATCAGAGCCAAAAGTAGAATCAGTTAAGCATTAATCTTCGCAAACAAAGACTCGGATTCACAGAGAGGCAGAGACACACACATCACAAACCTTTACATGACCTTGGGACTGTTGCTCTGATTTTACTGCAGCTATAAGAGCCACGTGAACTAGTGGAAATGTACACCACCTACTACTGACTGTCTATACTGTGAGGAAGAGGGGAGGATCTCACTCAATGTTAGAGGAATATCTTATTATTTTAATTACATTTTGCATTTGGGATTGGTGACGGAAACATCAGATGTTTTGAAACTGAAGGTCTCACACGTTTGTGTCAGTTGGAGCTGAGGACACACACCCACAGTTGTCACTTTATTAGGTACACCTTACTAAAACTAACAAAACAGGCCTGCAATAAAACCTTCCTTCGAGAAGGTGATAATCATTTTTTGGTTGAAATGGCTTTCAAGAGGTGTTGATTAAACTAAACTTATCAGAATGTATTGTGACCATTAAAATGACTTAACACCTAATCTAATTAAGACCTATGAATTAATAGAATCTGTAAAATGTACAAGCAACAGACACTGGTCAGAGGAATAATCATAGTGAATAATCAAAAATGTAAAAAGAAAGCTGATAAGTTTGCCAGGTAGGTATCATGTGTAAATATAGCTATAATTCATGTTTAATAATGCGAGAATCTAAGCAGGCACATGCTAGTCCTGGTACTTTCCTATATCAAAGTTGTTAATGCCAATTAAACTTGAAAAATCTTTAGGCCAGATGATTCGGTCTGACCCCTACGTAGCTTGATGTTATTTTTAAAAAAACAGGAGAGACTCGTTTCCCTGCTCCAACTCGTGTTTGTAAGAATGCCAAACAGTAATGTGACACTTTCTACTTATCAGATGTGTAAAATCGCACATTAAAACACTCACACTTTGAAGGTTTATGCAACTACATGGCTGAATCGTGACCAGAAATCCCTGTCAAGAGTTACAGCTGGTGACGTGAGGTGCATTATGAGTGTAGTCAGACTATAAAATGTATCATTTTATGACTGTGCATTCTTAAATGAAACAAACATGCCTCTGATTTGAAGGTTCTCCTGAGTTTTAGAGAAAGAAAGTTCAATTACAGCCCTATAGCACAAGTTACTGTGCGGCCGCCATCAAAGCCCGCCGCTCTGCACTTTGCATAATGATGCTGGAGACGCGTCTGCCAGCCCGAGTGGACGGCAGATGCTTGGGAGACGAGGGCAGATGCTTGCTGCGCTGCGTGGATGTGTGAAGTATTCTGGGGGCGGATGTCAAGAATGCACGCACAATAACGCCAGAGGGGATCACAGGGAGAGGATGGCAGAAATGTCCGAGCCTGCTCAGGCCTCCGACTGCATCGCAGCCCCGTCTGGCTGTGAGCAGGCTCAGGGTGCTTCACCCTCGGCACAGTGCCTGATGTGAAACTCTGTGGCAAAGCATTTCCATGACCTAAAAAAAAATGTAATTCCCTCGCTATAGCTGTGGTGTTTCTGCAGCTCAAAAAAGGGAGAGAGGGATGTGTGGGCTTTTCATTAATTTTCAGACAAAACAAAAATAACAGAGGCGACCTATCAGCACCGCTGTCAGTTACCATGACGTGACAAGAGCTGGAGCGAGCAAGTCCTGTTTGGTCCCACAGAGAAAATATGGGGATAACGGTTAGTGCATTACCGTCAAATAGAGCGTTAAATGTATATAAATGGATGTATTCTGTACTCTGACAAGTAGTAGTACAGCTTGGCAACATTTAAGTGATTTATGTATAAAATGTCTACAAGTTAAATTTTTTTTTTTAGTTAAAAAGCAATATAGATGATAGCTGGCTACACTAGCTGCTTTGGTTCAATAGTCCTGTAAACATTGTAATTACAGTCTGTATATGCTCACTCAAATCTTCTCCTGGCTCCGGATGCCTTGCTTGCTCTTTTAGTAATTTACATGTCACACCTAACGTTACAAGGAGGACGAGCTGATAAAAAGTACTTTGTACGTTGGTCTGAACTCTCTGTTTGGGTTTGTTGACACTGGTTCTGAGGCAAAGCACAGACAACTGTGCAGGCTCAACTTTGTTCAGTCCATCTCTACTTGCTGGGTAAGTAATGCCACCTACCCATCTGTTTGCAGGTGTCAGACTGGGGTCAAGAAGCACAACCAAGAGCAGGTGAATTAGTGTGTCTCTAAACCTGATAGTTCAAATAGATGCCCATATAGTCTTTGGTTTGTCCACAGCTGAATGATATTTTGAATATGCATAACATGATGTATAACTAGAGTATAAAAAAGACACTCACACACACAAACAAACTATGCAGTAGAAGATATTCCAGGAAGATATTCCAGGAATTCCCTGACCAATTGGGTTCCTGTAGGCTCCATGTGGAGGCAGGTCAGAGCAGGCTGCTCAGTTTAAGCTGCCCCACAATAAAGGGTCACTCTGACCCGGTGGGGCTGAGTGGGCCTTCCACACTACTGTCTCCTGCCGTTATCATTCTCAGAGGATGGCATGACCATCGGAAGCCCACTAAACATATCTGCTGTCCAGCTGGGACAAGCAGATGGGCAGCGGCTCCACTTTTGCAGTAAAAACAGGCCAACAGTAGCCAGGAGGCTGAAAGTGTTGGGTTATGGCCTCAAGGTCTGTGTTTTAATCCTGAGACCTTCAGGGAAAAACAAGGTGTTGACATGCAAGAAAAAATAGTCATTCACCTCCCAGTGACAACTGCTGATGTAGCCTTGAGGCTGAAGTAACAGCTAAAAAAACCTGCTGGGCATCTCCCTGGATGCAAATGCATGTCATGTTCACACTGTGAATCCAAGCGTGTTCATGTTCAAATACTGATGGCTAAATAACCACTGTGACGAATAAATGCTCCAACATTTCACACAATTTCAAAAGTAAAACTACCAAGACCTCTTTTGCCAACTGTGGGCGTCTTACCTGTCTGATGAAGAAGTCCCCGTGGATCAGGGACACTAGGCCAAAATTGGTGTATTTGAACACATGGTCCATCAACCACATCATTTTTCGTACCACCTGAAATTGGAGAGAGAAACACAGTGAACATCTGTGACAACCCTGCATTTTTTCACATTCACCTGTAAGCAAGAGCACACAACTTTGGCTTTAGCGCCCTAAACTGATGCAGCCCCTTTGAGCACTTCCACCCTCGTGACCTGCGTCGACGCAGCTTTGGCTTACTGTCCTTTCAGTGCTAAGAGGATAAACTGGGCCAGGGATGCAGTTGTTGAGGCGGATCATGTCATCATGTTTGCGCGTCGCAGCTCAGCAGATCCAGTGCAGTCAGCCTCAGCCAAAAACACAAACAAAAAAAACAAAACAAAACAACAAGGCTGCCCCTGCCGGCCCAGAAACTCACAGCCAGTCTCTGGGATGATAAGTCAAATAAGAGTCAATTCATTGAATCTTTGACTGAAAAGTGACAGACTAGATTTTTGGGCCTGAAATATCTGGCAGACGAGGCATTTCTCTCCTGATGTTCCATTTCTAAACTAATTAATCCACATTTGGTAAATAACAAAGTGCAGTGATTGCATGTCAGCCCGGACAATCAAACAAGCAGCTGAGCCCAAAACAACATCAACAGCTAGAGAAGTGACATCTATACATTTTGTAATGTGCTGGCATTCCTATCTGAGGGAGACTCTGTTCTGCTGCACATTTGGGCCTTTTGACATTTATCTGCTAATTTTTAGTTAACATATCCAATTACACAAAAGGTTATTGTTGATCTGTATTTATGACCATGTTGCTAGCTAATTGTGTCACCTGGTGTGCGTGACGTTATCGTTTTCTAGGAAAATGCGTCGAGTAAAAACCATCCTCTTAAAATGGCGGTGCAGAATCATGTGCGGATGTTTGGGCACGTTTTGCTGCCTCGCCCGTCGAAAAAGGTCAGTGTGAAAGAATGCAAAGCAGCCACCGCTCAGATCTTTGCGCATCTGTTGTCTACTCGAGGCTCACGCTTTGTCATTTGACTGCAGCAAACCACAGCGCCACTCTGAGCCGCCGTCTGTCTCCACGGTGTCGGGTGTTTTGACTCGAAAAGATGCTTCACCCTGTCAACAAGTCTGTCTTAAAAAAAAGGAAGAAAAGGAGAGAAGCACTCCTTCCTGTCATGTTGACTGAAAAAAGTAATAAAATATATCACTGACAAATCTAGATTTTTTTATATCTGATAACTTGATATCTGATCATGGAGTAGAACTCAAAGAGGGCCTTTAATCTGAACAGTAAAATGATGATTCAGCAAACCATTAAGACAGTGGCTAACCTTTAACAAACACCCTTTAACTAAACATAATTAACTTCAGCTCAGAGAGTATTTAAAGCAATGTGTGCAATTCTACAGGAACTCCTCATTTTCAGTGACGGACTCAAACAAACGTGCCCAGACAGCAGCCTGCTCAGCAGAATGAAGACGCTGCCAAGCACCCTGCAGGTTCAGACAACTGCATGGCTTTTATTTACACTGATGTGACCGCGTTCAACCTCAGCATCGTTGCAGTCTTGGGTTTCCTAAAAGGGGTACGGTGAGGTAACAACATGCCTCTCTCTCTCTCTCTCTCTCGCCCCCCCTTACCGTGCCCTTGTCTTGCAGGCACATCATGAGGGTGCACACGTCTCCTGTGGACTGGTGGTTGACGATGACCATGGCTTCATCTTCAGAGATAGGCCGCACGTCGTCGCCCCACTCGGTTACTGCAAGGCAAAACAAACAAAACAGACACATCATGGTTAGAAACAGCCCGTCTTTTCACCAAGCGCCATGTGGAAACAAATAAAACGTCACGTCGGCAAGTAGTCTTCCTACGTGTGTCCACCTCATTGCTTAAAAGGTAAGTTTGAATGAAGACATCTCAGGGAATTCACACCCTATTTATTTCTATTTAGTTCAGTCTCTTACAATATTACAGTTTCAAACCATTTTGAAATCACTGATCTGACTGATCAGAAGTCACAGAGAAGGTATTATGTTAAATAATAAACACAAAGTAGGAACAAACAAAGGTGACAGGTCTGCGTCAAACACTGTGCACTGTGAGATAGGTGCGGCGCATTGTGTCAACACAATTAAAATGGAGTGAGGTAATCCTGTAAGACTGAATGTTACATCATTTAAAAACAGACTGACTGTCCCGGGCTTTCTGCCGTTTCTAAATCTACAGGTGTCCCGATGCTACCCGACTACAAACAGCCTCCCACCTGTCTGATCTGCATGTCCTCCCCGTGTGGATCACAGAGCAAGAGTTTATTTCCACGCTCCCACCTTCCATGAGTGGGCCGGACAAACATTTACACTCTGCTGGTAATGTGGCCAAATGAGCCTCGGGCCGCCTCCAGAGGTGGCTTGGATGGTTACATTATGCAGAGGGAACATTTGATGGCACATTTTTAAGCTTTTTTTTTTTTTTTTAAATAAACTGAATCATTGCGTATGTAAATCGATGTTAAAAGGGAATGACAAAATGTTGGCAGTGTGTTTTGAAATGAGAGAGGGGAAGTGAGTTTCAGGAAACTGTATCACGGTGACTATTGAGGAAACAGCCCAAAAAAAAAAAAAGAAAAAAAAAGGGATAGTTTCTCGTGTCATGTAACAGTACGAGGCTTTCACATCCTTGTCTAATCCGCTGAACTTTCGCTCCTTGAAATATGTGGTTTTCATATTTTAGAAATATTGTGCACGAAACATCAAATATTTTAAAAAGAACTGATAATACTACAGGCTGAATATTTGACAACTTGTTTGAATACTTTTGACTTGTGTTCATATCGTTTAGCCAAAATCCGTATGATAAAGGGTTATATGGTGTATGAAGTGTGTTAGTGATTCTTTAACATAAAATGAATCAAATGAATTCACAGCTCAAATGTAGGGATTTCTATATATGAGGTCATTTTTATATTCAGTGTTCGGAGCTGAATCACATTTTCCCAAAATGGGTGGAAACAAAATATTAGCACAATCATTCCTACTGAGTATGAGACATTTGTGCACCTTTTTCTTTTTTAGGTAGCATTAATTTATTTTTAGATAAGAGCATGGCATGTGCTCGACAAAGATTAGAGTCTGACTATCCTCAGTGTAAAATGTGATCATCAGACTTTGTGTCATCGTCGGCAGACTTGTTGGTATGGGAGCTCCTTGTCTGAAATAACATTTTTCGTTTGGATAAGCAGTAGGTTAGGTCTACATCCTGCTACAACAGGACATCAGGCTCATTTGCATGTCTACGATCCATAAATAATGCTTCCCTCTTCAGTAAAACCACATAAGGCATCTGTGTGAGGCTAAGAACAGAACCGGGGCTTTTTTGTTCGCTGTCAAAGTGATAAAAATAATACAAAGCAAAATATAGCTGCAAGCTGCAGTTCTTTGGGCCAAGTACAGGCACATCAAGCAGGGTACACTGCACACAGGTACATCGAGGTCTCATCTACCCACAGAACCATTTAGATCATGATTCGATGAAATGTCGCCGAGATATGACTCATTTCCTGTTTTTGTGAAATTTACAGCCAGCTTCATTCAAATAGCCAAATAGTTTGGTTTATTAAAAATCAGGCTGAATTAGTGATGTACACACCAAATCAGTGATCAGTCAGCTGCCACTCACTCATGTCAGTCAAGGCATCCTATCCTGTGTCTGTTACGTGCAGCAGGAAGCTTACAGTGATCGAAATGACACTTTTTATTGGCAATGAAGTCACAAGCAAACCAAAAAAAAAAAAAAAAAAAAAGAGATGAAAAATCAACCAGCTAAAGAACAGGATAAAGACCCATAACAGTGTTTCCTGCAGGTTTACAGATTTGATACAAATGACATCGTCGGAAAGGGAAATAAACACGTCATTAATGTTTCATGATAATTACTAACAGTTTTCAAAAGGAGTCTATTATGCGGTGAACCTCCTGCTGCCATATATAATTTTCAATGCTTCCACTTGATGCTTCACCCAGACAATGGCCGGCGTCTCTATCAGCACATACAGGAGTGGATCAACCTTCGCTCTTCCCTCATTTACTTGTCAGGCCTTGCAGCATACAGGCCACTTCACCCATTCAACCATTCCCCTGAACCTGACTGTTAATGGGATACGCATCGGAGCAACAAAGGGAGGAAACACGGCTGCGAGATGAAGACAACAATAGCCCTCCCGGAGAACACGTGAGCTTCCTTTGCAATTTAAACACACTTGAGCAGCTCTGCGTATCAACAGAGAAACGGAGGAGGTGAAAAGATTCATCTGGGCTGCAGTTGTTCAGCGGGAATCCCCGTAGATGTGGGGCGGGTCTGACCGGCTCCAGATCTGTGTAATGCAAATGTTGCATCAGTCAGGCCTGCGGGGTGCAGAGTCCTGCTCTGTGGGGGAGTTAAGGGTTGGACCGCTGGTAGATAAAGATTAATCAGAAATGTTTTTTTATACACCAAGATTAACATTTGATTAGGCAAGAACACAGCACCAACACTGACAGCTACGAGATTACTGACAGACACGTTGGAAGCGTTATAAAATGTTTAAAAGACGGACTTTAAAACACTTAATTATAACATTGAAAAAGCTCTTGGTAATATATACTAAATTTTGAGTCTTCTTTTTTTTTTAATCTTTCTTATTTTAATGGATGGCTTTCTTTCTGTAGACAACATGACAGAAGATGATAAAAGGCAGGTTTTGGTATCAGTCAATCAGAGTCAAAAGAGGAGAGAAAATGTGTAGAGCCCCATCAAAAGAGCTACATGCCACGCGGCTTCTTGTGTTTCAGTTCAGGTAAGAGGGGAAGATCCCACCTTTTCGTTACTGCAAAATCTCACTCGCTCACTCTTACTACTGCTCTATCTTCATGCGCAGAAGCACCAAGGTTATGCACGCGCTCTGTGGTTACTCAAAAGCCATTCTGGGAAATGAAGGAAGTCATTACATGGCCTAAGACAGCTGTGGGAAATCACAACTGCTTCTTTTTTTTCTCCCTCCCTTCCTCCTCCTCTTCTTCTTTCAGAGGAGCAGCAGCAGCACAGTCAGTGTCGGGCATGAAAAAGACAGCGAGCGTCCAGCTGTACCATATGGAGCACAGCACAGTGAATGATAGCGGCTGAACGCGACGGGTTTATCTTGAAATGGATCAGAGGGGTCCTGGTACGAAGTAAAATAACAAAAGATCTATCAGCGCAGTCCACAACACAACTGGGAGGCCAAAGAGTGAAAGAACAATACATTTGATAGACTGCTCATACCGTTAGTGTGAAGGGCTTGCGTAAACACAATGCAATGTCACGATGTTATTTTAAGGCCATCACAATATTTCTACCCCCATTCTGATACTGATTGTTTGAGCAAAGTTTTAACTGGTTTTTTTTTGTGGCTTAGACCAATAATAACAAAATCTAGTAACTGTGACAACTATATGGCAAATGGACAGAAATCCAAATGCAACACGTCCTTTAGGTTAAGAACAGCTCCACTGAATGAGAGATAAGATTTGCTGCTGTAACCCCAAGAGAAAGACCGTTCAAGCCACCCGTCGGGTTAACCATTTCTGTATGAGTCACAGTATAAAAAAAAAAGGCCACGTCATTTCTCTGACAGGAGAGTTTTCAATGACAAAGGTTGCAAGTCCGTCTCGTTCCACCTTGAAATCCAACCCACTGTACCCGTACCAACTATTCAGCACGCTCAAAATGAGATTTAGTCGTCTAATGCTGATACACAACTCGTTCTTTCAGTAGTTCATTGGCAGATATCATAAAGAACACTCTACGGCTGAAAGAATGAAAAATAAATGCAAATATTAAATGTA
>JAOXYL010000036.1:7568934-7583602 GCA_028564955.1 Terapon puta | reverse complement strand
TGTTGTTTATTAACTGTGATACAGTACAATAAACTGTATCACAGTTATGTATGAAAAAGCCATTTGGACAGACATTTGATCTTTCTGAATGCTGTTTGGTGCACGCATTGACTCTAGAGATTGCAGAACGAATATTAATAAACATGTTGCTCATATTTTTATGTACTTAACAAGCTGCAGCCTGGCAATACAGCAAGCTTTTCAATCGCGGGGTAGCAAGTTGTTGGCATGTTCAATTTAGGCCTTTGTTTCACCTCCCGTCCTCTGGAGAATAAGATCAATCCTCACGAGCACAGGAATCGAGAGCATACTTCGAGAAAAATGACACATCTGTGACACCTGACAGGGTTGTGTGGGGTGTCCGTACCCTGAAGGCAATGTCATTTCATAAGGAGAATGCCTTCGCGCTCGCTGAAGTCCCCGTTGTTGCGGGAGACGAGCGTAAATGATATCACAGAGATGGGTCATCTGTCAGAGAGAATACATTAGGGAAATTGTCTTTGAGAGATGACACAGTTAGCGCGGCAGGATGACAGCCATGCTGCAGGCACACTGTCTAATCCGGTATCGTGGTCAGCTAAACGGCGTAGAGCTGACCTTGCCGCCCAGCGCTGCATGTCTTTCTCCCTCTCTAGAGAGAGATGTGGCGTGGCATTACACCATTTCCTTCAGAAAACGTGGCCGTCTATGCTGGAGTGTGGCAAAGAGTCCCCCAAAAATATGAGGCCTGTATGACAAACTAGAGTGAAAAGACAAAAACATTTTAATTACCGATAATAATAATTTAGGTTTTCTGACTACTGGGTGAAAACTTACAGTGGTAGATTAATGCCAGCCACATAAGGGTGAAAGATTTTCTGCTATGTATGTGTGTATACTGTACGCCACACAAGCACTCACCCACTTGACAAAAATATGGTGAAGGAAACAAACTTCAATTTGTTCCACGTCTCTGTAGACCGGTGCCTGGTTGGGTTTTGCACCACTGATCTCTCGAATGTGCATTCATCTTTGTAATGAGGGGTAGATAAGACAAATCTTTATTGATCCCCCAGAAGAGAGGTTCATTGTTCAGTGACAGCAATAAGTGCAGGTAAGTAAAGAGGTCAAAGTATAAAATCATAAAGACCAAAAAGTATATAAAAACTACAGTACATAAGAGAGATAATACACAGGCATTACAAGGGAAAGTGACAGTGGTGTGACTGAGCAACAGAATCAAATGTCAATGTTTACTTGGAAAATGAGACTGATATGTGATATGATTAAGTAATAATGGAACCTAGCTTGTAATAATGTAGAAAGGTGTAATATATATTTAATACTGAATATACAACAGGTCACTGTAATGTAAACATCATGTAGAATAATACCTGAAGAAGGGTTACTTCAGTCTTTCCCACAGATCTAAATGCAGATGTCACCTTGGTTGTTCTTCCCATTGAAACACCAGTTGAGCTCTTGCCAGCCGTGCCTCAACAATAAACCCTCTTTCAGTCGCTAAGATCTTCTCCTCCTGCCATTGTAATACAAAATCTGAATCAACTGGGCCTGCTCAGCGTTTTATACGTGCCAAAGAGCATGATGGGATGTTAATGAATTGTTTTCTCCATTCATGTATTCAGGTTTTTCCTCTAATTTGTTACACAGTCTGTCTATCACCCTCATATTCTCAAATATTCATCTCTCTCCAGTCTTCTGGAAACATCATTTCCAGAACTAGAGTAAACCCAGTTATCAAGCTCATCCCAGCAGCCTCCATGATGGCTCAGTGGAGTAAATGAATTGCCTTCATTAAAAGCTGAAAGCCAATTTGACCTCATTTGTTGCTTTTAAGTTTGCTGTATCAACTACATCACAACACATTAACATTCAATTATGGACACACCACATCATTTGTTGTTATTCCATATCAATACCCCACAGCCTTTCTGAACACCGGGCAATCAAACATCAGCCTCCACTTATGCAAACCTGTTTCAGGGCTTCAAAACAAAAGTGATGCTAATTCCCTTTCATGCTCCCGCCCTCTCAAATGACCCCGAGCTGCAGCGGTGCCATTAATCCAACCTGGATCGCCACCTTCACTTCAAGCCACGACTGCATGTGCACGTTTTCGTGCAGTACATGCAGACTTTTCTGCAAGTCTGTTAGTGAGAAACCAAAAGTATCCTTTTTCTAAATAAAAGCTTTCAAACATGTGCTGATGATTTCAACGCAGTTTAAACGACATCTCAAGACGTCTGCATCTTCTCCTACTGTACTTTGTCTTTCCATCAATCACATGTTCACATCAAACTGTATACCGCAAATAAACACTGATCTGACAGAGCTCAACTGAGGTCAAAGTGCCAAACGGACTCATAGCGCTGTACTTCGTCTTAGTCAAACAGGTGCAACTAAGATAATTCAGGACAGTCAGGGAGATGTCAATCAAGTATGATTTGTACCCACCCACACAGTCCAGAGAATAAGTCTAATCAGCCAAGTGACTGATAACACTTGTGTGGGCGCAGCGTGGCTATACACAAGCTCCAACAAATGAGGGGCAGTTTCCGCTACAGCTTAAAAAGTGAGATGAGCCACGCCAAACTTACTCCAGCTCTACCTACTGCTGAGCACATCTGAAATCTGATCAGCCTTGTACCCAAACATTTACAGGAACACTGAAATCCAAGTTGTGGGACTACACTGAAATGATTCCAGAAACACAAATGTGAAGATTTGATGCTCTTTTATCGCATGTGTTGATGGTAAATTGAATTACCTTTTATTGATATTAACAAGCTATCACTGGAATAAATTATAAGTGACATTTTATAGACCACACAATCACGAATCGAGAAAATAATTGTTAGCTGCAGCCTTCGTTGGTTCGCTTTAAAATATCGTGATAAAATGGAAAATCTCTGCTGTCTACACAGACAAGAAGTTATTCATAAAAACAAGCTGATGGTATATAATTTTCATTAGATCAATTAATATGTCCACTCTTTTCTTCATCAACTGGTGAGCTCCTTGCTCTTTGAAAAGTCAGACAATGACGAAAAACATCAAGTCCAGGTTCCCAAAGCCCAAACTGACGTATGCAAATAGGTTGTTTTGTCTGTCCAACAATCCAAGAAAGCCCAAACATATTCAGTTTATGCTCCTCAGATATTCACAAAACCAGATATTTGCATATGTCACCTTACTATGTCAGCTATGGGGCCTGGAGCTTTTCAAATATTCACATCTCAGAAGCTATAACCAGTGAATCTTTGGCATTTCTGACTTTAAAAAAAAAGACTAATGTAAAGTGTTGTCCCATGCATTTCCCATCACATTTTCTAATCATTTGAGCTCTGGACAATATAATTTATATGCTGCCAGAAGTGAAAGCCTGATATGTTAAACTGAAGAAAAATAAATGTACAAAGACGGGATGTTAAAAACCGACAGTAGTCACGAACCAAACTGAATATCAGAGCTGCAACAGACGATCATTTAGATTATCGATTTTCTCTGTTGATGAGGACAAAAAGTAAGTTAGCAAGTGAAAGTGTAAACTAATTTGAAGGAGCTTTATTAAAAAAATCTATTAAACAGCAGCAAACGTCAGAGAATTTAAAAAAGCGAGGGAATACAATAGAGGAAAAAAGAGAGAAAAAAAACTCCCCTTGAACTGGAAGCTCTAATGGTGTGGAAAAACTATTCCTAAGTTTAAGGGGATTTAAAAACATCAGAGAGCAGTGAATATCCATCAGAAATATAAATAAGCTAAATTGACGTCTTTTTTTTTTAATCCCCAAAACGTTTGATTTACTGGAATGACAAACCTGGAGCTGCGGTAAGTGTTCCTTAAAGAACGACGTGAATCAATCGATTATCAATATAGTTGAAGTTTCATTATTAATCACTATAAATAATCTACTTGTCAACAAATTGTTGCAACTCTTTTAACGAGTCAGAGAAAAGAGAGAAGAGAGAGAAGCCCAGAGAGAAGTCTGTGTGGACAGCAGACGGGATCCAGGCGTCTGGGTGATTCACACCCGTTTACAAGGACGCGAACAACAAGGTGACCTCATGTTTTATGTAGACGTCCAGTTCTAAATATGATCAAAGACTTGGAAACACAACTCAGAACTGGGAAACAATGTGTGCAATCTTCAAGTCATCATGTTTGATCTCTTCACAGATCCAACAGACCTCCCACTCATGGAGCATGCAATGAAACGCTAATCCGGCTGGCTTTAGTGCACCTGTCTGTGCCCACTGTGTGTGTGCATGTGTGTGTCACTCTGATCAGGCCTCATACAGTTGCACTGCTTTTGTCAACAGGAAAAAGGGGCTTAGGTCAAATGACAATAAAAGTCACCACATAGCAGCAATGCCACTAAAGACACAACAGGACTGTTTCCTATGTTCCTACCTGGGAGGATTTCTGACCAACAAACCTTTTTCATTAATTCCGTTATGATTCGTTGTTGACGCACAAGGCTGACAGTTCAGTGAAATGTAGTCTTCAAGTGATCAAGACTATTTCTGTGAAGTAGGTTAACAAATTGTAATGACCATAATTTGCTGCACCAATGACAAAGTGCATCTGTGTTGCACCTCTGCTGACACAAACTGAACAGAAACAAAGATGTACAAATAAAAAAGCCTTGAGCACAGTGTTTAAAATAAAAATGTGCCGGTAACTGGCGGAAAGCGCACCTTTTGATTCACATATAATTCACATTGCAATCATCTTTTTTTGAGTGTCGATCGTCGTGGGTCTTTTAGCCATCACAAGTATCTGATATCACACTGCCATTAGCTTATTCAATAAAATAAACACTGGTGTTTATGATCCACTGCTTAATGAAGCAGTTAACCTACTGACAGCTCGGCCATAGAAAGTCTGTTCTTTAATGTAAAAGCTCAGTTATTTTGGTTATGTATGAATGACTTTAACACATTTCACTGTGACCTCAACATACGGAGAGCTGAGCTGAACTCCAACAGTCGTCATTATTACATTTGTGCATGAACACGGTTTATCGGAGCATTGAGGACTTCCTTAGAGCTCTACGGCCAACATGATTGTTGAAGCTACACGAGGCTCCTCTGTGCCACAGTGCTCGTCACTCAGACTGACCACTGACAGAGAAACGCAGGCAGGTGAGTGCGGGAACAGGTCAGACTCACACAGTGCATCCTGGGTGACAGAGTTTATTTAGGACCATTCTGGATCACCCAGAGAAGCTAACACAGAGAGGGCAGGTAAGCTTGACGGCGAGTGGGTGAGCGGTGAACAAAACAAAAAGTCACCCAAGAGTAACATTTAAACTTGGCGGCACAGGGCTAATGAATACATAATCAATAAAAACATCCTGTATATGAATACTGATTTGAACTTTGATTACCATAGCAGCAGTATAAACTTCGAAGCACTCAGATCAGCCATGGATCTGCAAACGAGTAGGTGAGTCTGAACGTGTGCGTCGGTATCACCGACTTAAAAAGTGTAAATATTTTTCTCTGAAGGCTGGAAACACAGGCAGGTGATCAGTTACAACCCAACCGTCTGTCTGTCTCGGTCTCTGTTCAAGTGATCTGAAGCATGGCATCGCTGGGCTGGATAATGGTTGTCTCCAGTGGTGCCGCCGCCACTGTTATCTACGCGCACATTTAAAGACTTGTCTGCACATTTACAAAATCTCACTGCAGATTAAGAGACTTTTCTTACACATTTACACATTTCATCAAGCGCATCCGGACTGAGATAAAATTACACAACGCTCCTCTCACATTTGTAAATAGCCCTGCTCAAACTGCGACCACATACTGTCCTGTGTTCGCACGCTGCAGCTTGTGTTTAATATCAGGAGAAAATGATCTTGTCTCACTGGTTTAACGTCTTGTGCACAGGCCCGTTTTTTTCAATTAGGCAAAAACATCCATCGGTACATCTTAATTGAGTTTAGAGTTCATGAAACATTTAATGACACGCACACTGGAGAATAAGGGTGCGTTCGGCTCACACTACCAGAGACACACTCACCTCCACCCTTCACTTAATGATTCAAACTAAGCCTCTATGAGAAGCTTCACATTTCACTTTGGCCTTGAGCGTTTTTCTACAAATGTCTTTTTGTCCAAACCGCCCCAAGTGATAACGAATATACAGTATGTGTCGCAATTCTGGACTGATAACATACATTATCTATAAAGCGCCATTGTTCTGCCTTTCCTGTACAGGTGATGCAACATCCTTCATGGCTGATAGTTCACCACAGCCTGGCCTTCAGACTGCAGCGTCTCAGGCTGTCAGCGAGTATCCCCATTTCCCTGACACACATCAAGCATTTCTGGAGTGCCAGCGCAGGCTGAACAAAATACAAAGCCTACGTTCTTTATGCGGTCATAAATAAAGCACAAGAGCAGGATTTTCTTTTTCTCATATTTAGAAACGCCATATTTATCTTTGCTGATATTCGGTGTGCAACTTTAAAAGTAGTCTTTCCTGAATACAATGACTACACCGCTCAGGAGTCATCTCCATGCATGCCAGATTGTTTGCATTCAAAAGCATTGGTACAGACATTAAATATACATTATTTGCAGCAGCGACTTGGAAAATAATGTGCTATAAGCCAGACAGTGAAGCCGTGACCTTGGACTAGACTTGGAACATCTAAACTGTGTGTGTGTGTTTTCCAAATACAGAGGTCATTCACACAGTGAGGGAGAGGCAACAGGGTTGATCGACCCCGCACTTGTCAGAGTGTCCCTGAGTGCGGGGTTACAACACGGATGCGCACACATGCTCAAGGACCCCAGTGCTGACCCCTCCGCTGAATGCTGGGTTTATATTGCCAAGACTTATTGTTTCGTACTGATCCACATGAGCCAAACAACAATACCAACTAGATTTCATTCATGCATGCGAAGAAGTAAACAAATAAAATGGAGGAGCACTTCAACTGGGGTGACCGTACATGGCATACCATTATAGCAGGATTGTCATCCATCATGCAGTGTCTCTTTTTTTATTAATTTGAAGGTTCTTAACTTTGTATGGCCCCATTCAGCCATCTCATAAGTTTGACTGCATTGAAGCAAATTATATTAAAAATTATTCTGTGGCCGGATACTTCTTAACTGTGCATAAAGCCTGGTGTTACTTTTCAAATGAATGAATGACGGACCAAAACCAGAATAAAAAGACGTCGAGAAATGTGGCCCACACATACAGCTACATGTACACGTGTATAACAGTAATATAATAAGTGAAAGTACATTTTACATCTGATAGTCTGAGTTAAACTTTAGTCACCATTCACATGGTATCTCACCTCCAAGCACTGTCAATCAAGGTGTGTACCACACATTGCTCAACGCAGCACCAGGTGTTCTATAGGCTGAAGGCGTTGCATTATTTATCAGTACACCGTGTTGCTTCCCATGTTCACCACTTAGCAGTTTGTAAGCATTTTGCTTGCAGCAGTGTGCAACCAAACACCACTGACTGCACGAATCACTTCAAGATATTCAACCAGCCAGCTGAGCGAAACCAACAAACGCTTCTCCTGCTGCTCCTCTAACATCTGTTTCAGTTAAACAGTGTTTGTTGTGCTGTCTCTGCACAATTATTACCAAAAACTACTCCCTTAATCAGTAAACTAAGCAATTAGAGCCAGCAGTTACTTTTATTATCAATTAATCTGCTGGCAATTTTCTCAATTAATTGATGAAATGTGACAAATTATTGAATATGGTAATCTTAATTTGAGAGGAGAGGTAACTGCAATTATCTTAACTTATTTTAAAAAGGTGAAAATATTAACAGGGGGCAGTGGGATGGTAGCTTCACGTTGGTGTCCAAGTCAGTAGTCATCATTTGGAGAGTAACAAGACCCAGTTTGAGTGCTCCCGAGTATTTACGTTGAGTCACAGAGATGAGCATCCTCTTCTCTGAAAGCAGACCCAAGATGGTGCGAAGAGACTTTTCTAACCACCAAAAAAATAATTTGTTTGATTTTTGACCTGTCTCTAATCCAGGTAACCTAAAATGTCATATGTCCTCCTATGTTTTGTGCAACACAAGAAAGGGTACTAACTTCTAATTTTGTGAAACACAACATCAAGTATAACCATTATTAAAATGTTTATATATTGTTTCATGCTGCGTAAACTAAGCAATAACACTTGCGAACAGGCCTGTATTTGTTGATGTGCAGCAAACGCAATATTTTTTCATCTAGATGTTTTAAAGAGCCTTTGAGGAGCGCGGAAGTGCTGTCAGAACATCTTGCAGGGCTTTTCGAACATCATTGGGAGAATTTCTTCAGTGAAACAGAGGTTCATCTCTGTGACTCCAGAGTAAACACAGGAAGCACCGCCAGGGCTGAGGAGCATCTTCGCCGATTCCAACAAGAGTCTTGCACACGCTGAGCCCTGCATGCAAATACATCTCAACGTGACGCTGTGGAGGATTGGTCAACCACCTCACCTGTATAACCTGCGATCCAGCCCCATGAAGACACCATGGCCAGCAGCCACTTGAACATGATCCCCTCGATGTGCCAGAAAGCGGAGCTGTCCCATATTCTGAGCGGCTGCAGGAGCAGCAGGTACAGGCAGTAGGAGGGGATGGCCACACAGTTGTTGAGGAACATGAACACGAAGCGGGTCACAGACCTGAGCAGCACCCAGCCCAGTTTACCGGCCCCGTCCAAGAGCTGTGCCATCCTGATACAACACCGTCTGAAACACAGAGACAGAGACACACAGCATCCTTAGCTTCTCTGATAAACCACGGCTCAACATCAATGTTATTACCGTGAACATGCTCTGAGCAAATCCGCAACATAGCCCAAAGGCACAAACACTCAGAGAGGCGCGAGCTAACCGGCTGTTTCAACGATGTCTTCATAGAATTATTATTATCTTTTTCATTATTATTACCACTCGAAGGGACTTGTTCTTCGTTTCTTTTTTTACTGTGACTCTTGGTTGTTCGTGTGTGCCCGCTGTTAGCCGGCTAGCTGCCCGGCCCGGTCAGTAACACACGCAGAGACAGGACCATAAAAGGACCAGTCTGTCGACACGCAGCTAGCCGAGTTAGCATAACGGGGAGCGGGCGGTGAGAAATGTGTGACCACCGGCGGGCTTGTAAGGTTACACAGAAACACACCAAGGCTCACAAGAAAGCCGGGTTACAGGCATTTATTTTATGTGGTTAAAAGCAAACGTTAACTCTGAGTGTGTGCAGAGAGGGGTATTATTGTTACTGTCCGTATTACAGTCAGCGCCCCTCTTCCAGAACATAGCCCGACCCTGGGAGGCGGTTAGCCGGCGTTACTCACCCGTTAATGTCGCTGAAGCATCCAAGGACGGGCAGAGGGGGAGGGCGGCGGCTAAACGCTGGAGAGAAATCAACCGTATCTCTTGTGGCTAACCTGAGCGGGTTAAGTTAGCGTTTGTTTGTGTATGTGTGTTTTGTGGCTCGGTGACATCCCTCTCTAATCTGGGGACGGCAGCAGAGGAAACGTCTGGAGGCGCCGGGAGGAGCTGCGCCCGTCCGGCTAACTGTCCTCGGCCGCTCGGCTGCTCCGGAGCTCTCCCGCCGGGCGCCGTTTAGCTCGCTAGCTGGGCAGCAAGCGACTCCACTCGAGCGACGCTGGCTCCATCTCAGCCGGAGACACCGGGATAAATCCTCCGGTGCATCATCATCTTCATCATCATCATCATCACCACCACCACCGTCGTCGGGTTTAGCTAGCTGCGGAGCTCCCGTTAGCGGCTGCGGGGCATGAGGTGGTTCGGGCCGGGCCGCGGGATCAGCGCCGCCCGGTAGACACACGGTGCTTCAGCTGCAAAGCGCACATCCACGGCCGAAGAGGGGATCCGAGGTTTTCCTGTTCGTGGTGCAGACAGGACCCGTTATCTTCCTCCAGAACCGGATCCCCGGAGCGTCAATGTACACAAAGACCCGGAGACCGAGACCGGCGGAGAGTCCTCTTCACCTTCACAATAAAAGCCTATGATTTGAAGTTCTACCAGCTAAATATAGTCTAGTACGGCTTCTATTATTTGTATTTACAGTAGAGTACAATAAATTGCAGCAATATAAAATAAAGACAATATTTGCAATATGACAGTTACTTCAATGAAAGAACCGTAGAGATTGTGCAGGAATTTGAAAAAAAAAATGTTTTCAACAGATATGCAACAGTTCACAGTATTTTGTATTAACCATTGAGGAAAAACTATGCTTCCATATGCTTTTTTTAAGAGCTTTTTAAGAGATTTTTCATCAAGTAAAAGAATTAGCTCTTTGGCCCCTGTCACGCAAATTTACTTTGGCACATCCACAAAACAGGTTTACAACACTAAATAATAAACCAACACGTACTTTAACAGCATTTGTGGCCTGAAAAACTACAATGACCAAAATCCAACGTGACACACTTGGTGTCTTTGAATTCAAAGATCAAGATGAGTAACATCCATCCTTTGAATTTACTTCTATATACATCTAATATTAAGTGAGATTTTGGTTATTAATGTAGAGTTAAAAAAAAGGGGGAAAGTGAACGTACGATGGTTTTATTTTGAAACGCATACCCGGAACTTACGTGTTTCTTTCTGCTGACTTGACGCTCTCGTGTTCACCTGACGGCAGATCGGAGAAGTGAAGTGCGCAGCCTCAATGATGCTCAGAGCTCATAGTTTCACTGTGCACGAGAAACCGCTGCTGTGATGTTGATAGTCTTTATGACTTCACGTGAGGCCACCTGGACTCACCTGTTGACCCATGACATCATCGGCGTGGGCGCGTGAGCTAGTTAAAATCGATGCATTTAGTTTTAATCTGAACCGGAAACAGTGCGTGTCATTAGGACGGGTTCGCATCATTACTAAAGCGTAGAAGAAGTTGAGATACTTTAGAGCTAGAGAATGATGACCGTGAAACAATAACGACAAAATGCACAACATTGTGCTTTAATATGATGTTCAACGCTAAACTGCAGGAATTAACACATGAAAAAACCTCTACATCGAGTTTAATTTGAACATTGTGATTCAGAATAGAGAATGACAGGGATTTTAATGCCATTCAGACAGTGATGTCTAGTTGTTGACTGTGGTCTGCCCCCTAATGGCCCTTTATGTTATTACACTCCATGTGGACTAGATAACACAATAAATCCGAAGGACATTCAAAACTAAATTGTCCTGGAGATTACCGCATGCATGAAGTACTATTGGATTAAGAATATGGACAGGGAGTTGAAAGCAATTTTACTTTTTCTGGTGGACGACCTTTATGCTGAAAATCCTAACCATCAGATTATACTGGAGGCCAATAATATGAACTAAACTGAAATAACTGCGTACTTCTGTGTCCTTTACACCTGGTCAACATTATTTTGAAAGGATTACACACCACGTGCAGCATTAAAATTAAATCTGGTCTTTTTAATCATGGAAAAAAAATATGTACATGTTCAGTTTCTACAAGACAAAATGGGTCAAAGTACACAAGCTGAAACTGTTTCTGAGGATAAAGCCCTGAGAGGATGTTGGCTAGAAGCGGGCGTACGCACTCCTCTGCGGGGCGGGCTGAGCTCCTCCCTGCTGCAGCTGATGGCGGAGCTGCTGGGAATAAGGATCCTCCAGGGATTTGACCGACACCGTCGTCTTGGGCCCGGTTTTCCACTCGATGCCGCTCTCATCCACCACAGAGGCCTCCACGGTGACGGTGTGAGTGCCCAGGATGGAGAAATTCAGCAGGAACTGGGTGCTGAAATAGTCGTTGTGGGGCTCTACGCGCTGCTCGATCTCATTGGTTTTAGTGTCAAGCGGGATCTATAAAGAGAAAAAAAAAACAGCAGAAGAAATGCAACAACCAAAAGTACGAACATGAGAACGAACCTAATCTATGGATAAATACAGCAAGCATAGATGTGTTTGAACTGCGTATTTGGGTTAAAACCACCAGATACATGCTTCTGTATATGAAACAAACAGCTCTATACTCAGGAGAACACACTGTGTAATAGGAGCTGTGTTTTTTGAATATTTGTGCAATAACCAGAAATGAAAGAAAACACTGGATACCTTGTAGTCTGGTCCCGTCTTGCTCTGGAGGACTGAGGTGACATTGAGGCAAACGGACTGGATCTTCCTGAAGAGCCCCGGAGTCGAGCCATGCTGCACCACCCCCTCCACCTTCAGAGTCAGCTGCTGGTTGTTCTGCACGGGGATCGGTTCACTCGGCGTTCGCGGCGAAGGAGAGAGGGCAAGCTGGAAAAATACAAGAATCACTGGAGTGTCAGCTTGAGGAGAGCTGGAGAAGGAATGTCATACAGAGCTGCGACTATCACATGTACACTATAACACACACACACATATTTTGTTATATAAATCTTATTTATCTCAAATAGATGAACACACCTTTTCATCATTACATTACATTATGCATCTCTTTGTGCTTATCTGAAGTGATTATAAAATAAGTGACTGTACCTTGATGCTTGTTGACTGGAGCTTTTGGAAGAAATACCTCTGGAAAGACAGCGGGACCTTGAGCAAAGCTATGACGGCGTCACAGAGACAACCTGTGTGCTGAAAAACAAATACAGCAACACAAACAAGGCACTTTTATTATTGACATCATGAGCAGCGGCTCGTTCTCATCATCTTCTTTAATTTGGTCAAGTCAAAGTCTTGCAGGGATTAAAATGTCTTCAAGAGAGATGTGACCAAGAGGGCAGTATTAAAGGTGGAGTCTACAATGCTGGAGAGCCATGATCAAGCTGAACTTCATCCAGAAAACAAACATGTTCAAAGTTGTCTGCTTGTTGTCAGACAGACCAGAGTATGAATTTATCACTTTTGTACAAGTCGGCATCATGATCAATTATTTCAGCGTCCTTTTGATCTGTTTATTGCAGTGAAATCACAGCACAATCTGTTTATTTTGTGATCACACCGCTGTAGTCGACCAGATTCAATTCAGCTGACATGTGACTCATGAGTTACAGTGAATATTTATTGATTTTGACACATCAATTATGAATCTGCATATATTCACAATAAACACGAACGTTCCCGCAGTCAAACTCCAGCAAGTGCTCCAGTAGGACGACCTGAACAGATATACTACATACTGTGTGATGGATGAAAGAAAAGCATCTGTCTGTCGTTTGCACTTTGCTGATCTGCACACCATCCAGCTGTACTGTAAGTATAATCACACGGTGTTCTACATTAATCTCACCAGGCAGGAAACAGGAGGGTGTTTCTTGGTGAGGCCCTCCACTTCCTCCAGCACTCGAGTGAAGACCGACATCATCCGTCGCTCATATTCGCTCTCTGTCTGGACCGACCCCAGGGTGCCGTACTCCTGAAAACTAGATTACAGAGACGTGGAGAGACAATCTGTTACAGGCAAATGTCTGCCAGGAGGATGCTTTGGGGGGCACTTTCAAAAGAAAACGCTCGAGTACATGATACAGTGAGAATGATTTTTTCCCCCAATATAATGAATTTGTTTTAAAGTGTCATTTACATCAGGCTTCCAAATGAAAGCTCCATCCAAACATTATGCTGCAGTTGGTCAAAACATGACCACATTCCTTGGCAAGCTCACAATGATGTATCTAAACTATGTTAACATTTATTTACAGTTCACTTTGATGTGTAACCAACAAAATGAATAATGATAGATCTGCAGCAGTTTCCCCAAATGTTCGGGAATGAAATCTGAAATCTCACCTGGCTGCCTGCGGGTCAAGTATCAGCGCTTCTATTACATGAGAGACGAGAAGACAGCTTTGTTGTTGTCTGGGCAGACAGTTAAAGAGAAACGTTTAAAAGGAGGAGGACATTACAGTGAGGGAACCAGAGTGGTCACAGAAAGAGACAGGCATGTTTAAGGATACAGCTCCACGTTGCGAAGCGTGGCGTAGTCTGCGTCAAATGATGACTGGTGTAAATCAGCGTAGCGGGCAGCGAGACTTCTGAACTCGTCCATGCATACCTTCATCTTGGGAAAGAAGAAACACAGCGGTGACTTGATGTACTGCTCGTGGAGCTCACACAAATCCTGCTCAACAGGGAAGCAGATATCTACGCAGGTGTGTTTCTTCAGTTCACACCTGCTGCCACATCTGGTGAGGATGTGGTGTGAACAGAAGGCTATTCCAACAAAGTGATCTGAGAGTGCAACATGAAAACCTTTAACTTACTAACTACTGCACCGCTGCTGTTTTACCTGCATGGAGATGCGGCCGCAGCGCTGCAGGTCGTTGCCTGAGGTGAGGGCGATGGTGGTGGCGATGGCAGGAGGAGGGCTGGTCTTTAAGCTGTTGCAGGTACAAATGAGCTGCGACAGGGCTTGCAGGGTGTCGATCCGCAGCTTAATGAACTCGCACTGGAACGTAAGCGGGCTCAGAGGAGTGCTGGCAGCCTGGAACAGAGGGATTTAACAGATTAAAACACATAAACGCCACAGTTGAACAGCGACACTTGTCTTGCTGAGGTGACCTAATGAGATACAGTCAGGTATTCGGTCGACTTAATCCGCCGACAATGGGATGCCGCAAAATCAGCTAAGACTGGGCAGCCTTAAGCGTGTGTCACTGGTGAACCACGATGAGGAGCTGAATTAATCTTTTTGACAAGCGGATGC
>JAOXYL010000036.1:7546953-7568834 GCA_028564955.1 Terapon puta | reverse complement strand
AGACTGGGCAGCCTTAAGCGTGTGTCACTGGTGAACCACGATGAGGAGCTGAATTAATCTTTTTGACAAGCGGATGCCTGGCAGTTAACTGACCGTGAGGGAGGCGATGCCCTTTTGGTAGGAGCGCAGGGCCTCAGCGATGGCAGTCATGGCGCCACTGTAGTCGCCGTCCTCCACGTGACTCAGGCACTGCTCCGCCTGGGAAAACTCCTTCAGGCTGTTGAGCCAGAAGTAGAAGTGCTCTGACGCCACGCGGGTCCGCAGGCTCTGGTAGAGCTCGCTGGAGAACTCGTGGCAGCCCTGCAGATCAACGAGGAGATTTCGTTAGGTGCAGGATTTGGCGGCACATGTCCAGAAGCCAAGGGCGACTAGACTTTTAGATGCTTTCATGTTGGTAAAAGAATCATTAAAACAATAGATAATAGCAAAAGGCCACTCCATATTGACACACATGCTATCAGAAGAGAGGCGTGTTAGCAGGCATCTTAAATCCTGGTTACCATGCGGGAGGCTTGACGTGCGATGCGGTACACCGTCCAACCGTTAGCGACGTTCTCCAGCTGCTGCTTGATGACGGTCTTCACCTCAGCTGACAGAGACGACTGGCTGGCGACGAAAATCACGGTTGCCAAGGAAACCTGCGGCAATCACAGCAGGAGAGGAGAGTGTTAAAATCCCAAAGCAGAGATACACAAGGGCAATGAAACGAGAAAAAAAGTGAACGTAGAGTCAGCTATTCTACCGCTGTTGTTTGCCGGTAATGCAAAGGCCAGAAAAAATGCAATAACATGTTGATTCTAATTGAAAGCATGTAGGCTGAACACAATTACAACTTAATTGTCATGTAAATGCTGTTGTGAGTCTCTTGCACTCATGACTCTTAAAGTTTTAATTTACTGTTTAAATAGAATCTGATGTCTGACTCATGCACAATCTCTCACCAGAAGCTCTTGTTGCTTGTCAGTGGAGGAGTGACTTGCAACCCTGTACAGGTCCACCAGATCTCCCAGCATGCCATCGCCCAACACAGGCAGGTGGGTGGCGATGGCCGCCAGAGCGTGGCACATGAGGACGCGAGAGGAGTCAAAGGACAAGTGGAGCTGGCCGAGCAGGAAGTCCACAGCCGACTGGCTGAGGTGGGGACGACTTTTCAGCAGTTTGACCAGCGACGTGAGGGCTGTCTAGGGTCGACACAAACACAAAAACTGAATCAAGATGTGAAGGAAGTTTGATGGTAAACACTCCCTGATAATCACGCTACATGACGTACATTTCCAGGCGGTGGTGGAAGAGTGGAGCTGGATGTTTTAGGTAAAGTAAGCTCATGTCATGGTTGTCAGTGTAGAAAAAGTTGGAACATTTCAGCTTTACTCAGCAAAGCTTCAAAAACAGTTTTGCTCTCCTCAGTTGGAAAATGACATTTGTGCAACACATCAGAGACTGACACTGCATTTATCATCACTTTGGTATAAAAAAAACACAAATGTCAGCAGAGTTTGGGATATTTTGGTGTATTTCAAGTCAAACCATTAACTTGAAGTAGTGAATGTTTTTTTTACACTTGAAACAGCACTTTACCCTGACTTCACTGAGCAGAGCTGGTTACAATTTGATACTATTTTAACAGACCTGAGTTTTCTACACAAGACAATTTTAACACATCAAGTGTGACAAAGTAAAATGCATCTGATTCTTATTTAAATCATTTACTCTGATTAAAGATGATATGTGATGCCAGTTAACTGATCTTTACAGAAGGTTTTCTGTAATATGTGCAACAAACACGTGAATCCAAGCTATTCCCTTTGTTGTCTTACTTTGAGTGTGGCCTGTGCACTGGCGCTGCTGTCCTGACTGCAAAGCATCAAAAGAGACTCCACTCCCAAAACTGTGTCCTGCTCCAACTGGACTATATCTGAGGAGGAAAGATTCACACACTTAGACATGGCACATCAGAGCACACTTGAGCAGGGAGTGAATGTGAGTTCAACGCACTGATGAGAAATTGGCATCAAAGAAACCCCTGAGCTAAGTTGTTACTTGTTGCAACGAACCTTTTTCTGGACAGGAAATGGCGATGTTGGAGAGCACTATGACCCCGTGAGCAGCCACTGCCAGGTTGCTGTGGTAACAGCATTCTTGTGCCAGTTTAACCAGGTCAGTGAGCCGGGGGGGAACCGAAGAGCCACCTGAGAAGCATGTTTGAGAGGAAAACAGATCAGTCCAGGGTCATTTCCTCCTTCACAGTACAAGTAACAGTGATGGAAGCCTGTAATTAAAACATGGTTAAGACTCTGACAGGCAAGAAGACATTCTCAGTGTGACAAGAACATTTGTGTTGGGGAATGATTTAAAACACAACCTGTCATGTTGTTGAAGTACTGCTTGATTGCAATTGTTCCAGAGAGGGTGGAGAGAACGGCCAACATCCCCAGCTTCAAACTGTTGTAAGGGCTGCTCAAGGCACACTCACACAGGGTCTGCAGAGACAACACCCATCAGGTTAACAACCAACCAACCACGACGACAACTCGACAGTGAAGACCGCTAGCGTCTGAAATTCTACCTGAGTGTTTTCTCTGATCCAAAGGTGAGGTGCCTTTTTAGCCAGGAACTTTAAGTCATTGATTGCGAGTCTCTTTACAGCTTTTCTTGGGTCATCTTTCAGGTACTGAAGGAGGAGCTGCAGCTGTACAGATGAGGAGGCAAATAAAAAAGCAGATCATTTAGATTTTATTTTTAAATGTACAGGAATGCAAGTCATCAACACCAAAACACCAAAAGGTTTTTAAGTAGTAGAAGTAGAAGTAGATAGTCTCTAGAATTTCACAAATCTGTTGAGCTGAGCACGAAACTTGTTTCCCAAGTGCAGAACAGTTCTGGTTGTTGCCTTTTGTACCTTACTGTAAGCACTGTTTTAATACAACGGTCACTGTTGCCCCAGATTTTGAGTCTGTGCATATGTGTGGACAGTAACAGTGTATAATCCTTACCAGTGAGGAACAGCTCTGTCAGGGCCCTACCTGCTTTGGGATGTCGATGAGGGAGGAGGCGGCAAGCTGGGTGAAGGTGTGCAAGGTGACGATGACCATGGGGGTGGAGGGGTAAGAGCTGACCAGGTGCTGCAGAAGCTCCCTGCTGCTGGAGGCCAAGCTTGCATCATGATGCATGTGCTGCAGCATCGGGATCAACTTCAGCTTCAGCTCCACTGGAGTGTCTAAACCTGAGGTTGAGTTGGAGGTTGACAAGAAACAATTTTACATTAGACATGACGTGTGATGAAAATGATTAGTCTGTTCCCCTAAATATGTAATCACAGTTTATCTCCTGGATCATTTCAGTTATATGTTTAACATTGTTATTTGTTTTTCTGCTACACTTGTTTTTTCTTAAGTTTGAAAATATAGTCTCATCTGTGATCTGTGACTTTTTCATACAGAATAGTGATTTTACCTTGAATCATCTCACTGACTTTGTTGCAAATCCCAGCTGCAAAGTCTCTGAAATACATTAAAAAAAAATTGACATTATACATCTTGTGTGTGTATGTGTGTGTGTTCGCGTTCGCACTACAACTCAGGTAGAGCAACACTTACTTTGACTGGGCAGAGAAACTTGCAGCAGCAAATATGGCAGCCTCCACTTCTACATTGTCATGAGAGTCCAGGCTTTGGCGAATACTGTGGTGGGCATTCTTCCTCTCTGGGATGATTGAGGCCAAACTACCGAGCATCCTGAGCAGAAGAGACAACAGGGAAACCGTTTGCTTACAGCCCAAGATAAGTGAAAAGGGTGACAAGATGGGAAGGAATAACTTTGTTGGTCTCTGAATTCTAAATCAATAATCGTGTGCCAACCAGCGGACTATAAACTTTAACATTAAGCATTATTACCTCAGGGTGATGGCTCTTGCCACCGGGTCATTGCTGTGGATGACTGAGAACACCCTTTTGACAAATTCGTCCACATTGAGGATCTTTTCGAGGTGTTTCTCGCTCTGCTGTGTTACTTTCAACACGCAGAGACGCAGGAAGTTGTTCCTGAAATCAGAGAGGAATAGACCATACACATATTACTAAGGATACTAATACGTATTTATCATCAGTAACAAAAACTCAGTACGTGTACAAGTGCTGTGTGTAATTTCATTTTCTCTTCTTTCTGCTATTGATCCAGCACATTTCAACTTTTTACTTCACTAACTTGAGTCACTCTGGATTGAAACTGAACAAAATATAATGAACAAATGAATTACAGTATGGTATTATAGAGGATGATAAGACTTCTCTGATCACCAAGAACAAAATTATATAATTATAATAGTTATAATTCTCGTTATGTGTACTTTGGTACTTTATGTACGTCTGTATACTGACATACTTTCTGCTGATTGAACTTTATAATCATTCTGAAGCTTGTTCTTGTTGTGCTATTGGATTATATCATGCATTTCTGACAGATGTGTTTAATATTCGTATTAATGCATTACTGCTGCAGTCACGTTGTGACAGACATCACCATCATTGGCTTGTTTTTAATCACTTAACAAAGTCGTCAACAATGGACTGTGGCAACTAAATGCAATCATACCACCCTTGATAAGCTGTGCCGAACTAAGTGACAGCATTATTTAACGCAGCTGTCAGTCAGCATCTCTCAGCTTGTTCAAACGCGTCCCTACCCGAGCCTGAAGATGTCTGCTAGTTTGAGGAAGGCGGAGTTGATGAGGATGGGGAAGGGATACTTCTGGAAGAGTTTGGGGAAGAGCACCACGGCCTCACACTGCTCCCCCAGCTTCCCCGACCGCAGCCCTGCAACACACACACGTCCACTGGTCACAACTAAAGCGGGGACACCTCACAGAGACAGCGGCATTGATCATAACACAGAGACGACACCACACTCGGGCTGCATGCTAACGTGTTAGCACCTTTGTCCAGCTCCATGAGAGCGGAGTTCGCGTCCAGTTCTTGTTCTCCATAACAAGCCTCCGACAGGAAGGACCGCGCTGTCGGCAGAGACATCTCTTTTTAGTCTGTTTTCATTGAAAAAAGGCAGGTTTCAGAGCAAGTGAGAGTCGCTAGCATTTCATTGTACAGGCGGCGAAGAAGACACACTCGAACCGGATGTTAAGTAGAACACTTCCGGCCCACGCTTCTAAATAAAATACTCAGAACATTTTAAAAATGAATTCATTGACTACGACTTTACTAAAACCAACAACTCTCGACTGTTTCCGTTTAAAGTTGTGGGGAGAGGATCTATCCAGCCACTGCACTGTTTTGATAAACGTGCACTGTATTTAGCATTTAAGTTACTCTATATAACAGCCCACAAGTTACACTGTAACTGTGTCATATGATCCATAAAACAAGTGCTCTCTCAGGTCTTGCATAAGATTGAAAAAACATAGTGAACAAATACAGTTCATTGTCATACACCACACCATTAGTCTCTTATCCTTCCTTTTTTATTATTTTATCTATTTTAATCCGTTTTTAATTATTTTGATTTTTGTACAGTTAGTTGGACCAGATAATCACTTTGGGGTACTACGTTTCTAGGTGTGTTCCTATAAGTACATTTTCCTGATTATACTTAGTATATACTTCTACTCTACTACTCTACTTTGCATTTCTGGGTATTTTCACTGTGATTTTACTTAAGCTTGGCATCAAAATCCTTCCTCCAGCACTGCGTGATCCATGATGAGGGTCAAACCACTAAGAATAAATAAATGTGTATGTAAATTAATGGAGAAAACAGTTTGATTAATGTATAAATGGCTGAATAAATAAACATATATATGAACACATGTATGCATTCAATTAATGTGTATTTCTTTGCTTAAGCATTAAATTATATAGTATATTTATGTAAACGTTTAATTATATAATAATTTCTGTATTTATATATTTAGTTTTGCTCCTTAATCTTCTGGGCCATCCTCATCAAAGGTGATCGACTGTTTACTCTGATCCGTTATTTTGAAAGACCGGATCAGTGGGTGTTGGAACCGGATGTGGAAGCAGCTGTTTGGACCAATGGGAGCGTGTGACGTCAATTTCGCGGGTGATTCAGGCCGAGGGTTTTCATCCTCTGTTCGCGGGAAAAACACAAGCAGCAGCGGCACGGAACAAGGCAGAAGATCTGACTAAAATTCTGTTTTTTTTTATCACAACACCTTCGGATCGTCTCCTGCTGCACTGAAAGATGCTGTTCCGCTCGATAGTTGACAGAGGGGTGGGCAGACGGAGGCAGAACGGTGAGACTTTCTGTGAATATTTAGGGGGCTGCCCGGTGACCGGAAGGTTTATTGTGCTGACCCCCACAGCTACTTACTGAAGCTATCAGAACAATTCATTCAAGTATTTTTCAGGTTGTTTCTATGTCGTGTTGACGTAAAAAAAAAGCTCCACGTTACAGTTTGCAATTGGATCTTGTTCTTATTGCCATGGCTGTTTCCATTTTAATATTTCCTGACGAAACAACACCGTCTAGATTTCCGCAGTAAGACTAACTGAGACTCACAGCGTTATATGAGATGTGGCTCAAACCAACACTACTACTGCAATGATGAAATGTCTTTTACTGTTTAGTTTGTGTGTTGTATGATGAAGGCATGAACAGCGTGTTTTATTGTGCTGTAGTGGCACATGTGAAATGACACTGTAAATTATTTTTATATTAATCATGATATTATGATATGATAAATGTAGACACAGTCCTATTTAAAAAAAAAAAAAAAAAAAATTATATCATAATCATAATTAGTTTATAATTGATAATTGTGACAACAGCCACTGAAAGCAGACCACTGATAATACTGAGTTGTTGCCCGGCCTGTTGTTACTAATTTTATCTGTCAAAAAAAAATCAAAAATAACCACCACAGCCAGCAGATTAGGCATAGTAGAATATATACATTTTAACCTCATGTTAAGTCTTGAAATGCAATCACTATTAAGTATAGTTTTAGGACACTGACAAATGTTCTATCTTTTTTTTCTTTTTGTCTCCTCAGCCCTCCCTGCAGACCCGTGGCCCAGACACCCCCTGAGCTCTCTGCTGAAGGGCTACCAGTGTGTCCGTCATGACGAAGACATCTTCTTTGCGCCGCCGTTTGGACTGGCTTTCTCCTCAGGTAACCAACCTGCGCATACCTTTTTAGCACATCGGGTCACACACACATCATTGTGAGGAGCTGCTGCCATTTATCTGTCTAACCACAGTTTTCCCTCTTCTCTCTCTCCACAGCAGGGGGTATGCAGAACGTCCTTGCAGCTGCTAATGAAGAAGGCGCGGTCAGGATCTACGACACAGAGAGGCGCAAAAATACAGTTCTTAAAGGTATGTGTGCGTTCTTCCTCTCTATAGTTCTGTCCATTATAAGGAATTATTCAGTGATTAATGGTGTGTGTGGGTGTTTGTGCAGAATGGATGGCCCATGAAAATGCTGTCTTTGACATCGCCTGGGCACCTGGGGAGCCTCAATTAGTAAGTACAAATTCATTTACTCAAATGAAGCGTATAGAGTTTGGTTATCTGGATATATTTAGTTAATGACTTCTCCTTGTGTCTCTTCATTATCAGCGCATTACTATCACTGCAATTGAATAATCCATTTTTCATACAAATGAAGCCATCTTTAGATATACTTATATACTTATACTCTCTTTATTCACCCATAGGTGACTGCTTCCGGCGATCAGATGGCCAGGTTGTGGGATGTGAAGTCGGGAGAGCTGTTGGGCAGCTTCAAGGGTCACCTCTGCAGCCTCAAGTCTGTTGCATTTTCACCGCAGGAGAAAGGTAATTTTATCAACCAAACATTATAATGCTGGAGAATATTTTTCTCCCTGTCCTTTTTTTTCCTCAAACAAGACAAAAAAAAACACTGTTGATGATGCAATCAGATTTTGAGGAGGTGGCAGCCTGCCATTCATATTTATACACACTCCCACCTTTTAGTATGGCATTAATAACCACTGATACATACAACAGGAAGCAAATAAAACCCTGTTGGAGTCACATTTGAGACCCACAAATATGTAATATTAAGTTGAAGAATGCATGCAATGAGAAATGTTTCTTTGAAAGAGATATATTTTGCTGTGTTACATTATCGATGCTTTGTTTTCTTTTAAACAGCTGTTTTCTGTACTGGGGCCAGAGATGGAAATATTATGGTCTGGGACACAAGGTGCAGCAAAAAAGGTAAAATAGTTTAGTGTTTTGTCCTTTTTGTCTCTGACAAGTTCTAATGTATTAGGATGGTCAATGCAGAGAGTTGAGTGGTAGTGTCTAATGTGTGGCAGAGTGCGTGTGTGATGGTGTTTGTGTCTTCCATCTCAGATGGTTTCTACAGGAATGTGAAACAGATCAAAGGCGCTCACAATGATGCCAGCAAAGTGAGGAAGAGATCGCGAGCGTTGCCGCCCCTCGTGGTGAGTTAATTCAGCAACCAGCCCCTCTTTTAACATATAAAAAGTTCCTCTGCAGAAGGAAAGCTGATTTTTGAGCCGATCTTCATCCATCTCTTGCAGGACAACCAGCAGGGTGTCACGGCGGTTTTGTTTCGGGACCAGCACACCCTCATCTCTTCTGGGGCTGTCGATGGGTGAGAAACAGCTGCCACTGTGTGTGTCTAACGTGCAGAGAGCCAGTGTAAAGACAGCACTGTCATATTCATTTTTCAATTTCATTCATCCAAACCAGAGTGGTCAAGATGTGGGATCTGAGGAAGAGCTACACCGCACACCGTCAGGATCCTGTCCCCCTGCAGATCTACCCATACGCAGGCACTTCTACACGCAAGCGACTGGGTTGGTTTTTTTTATAACCATCGTTTTCACCTGAAATCTGAGCAGCAGGTGACCAGAACGAGCTGAATTTAATTTGTATGTGTTGCAGGTTTTTCGGGACTTGTCCTGGACTCCTCGAGTTCCAATGTCATATGTAACTGCACTGATCACAATATCTACATGTTCAATGTCAGCGGAATAAAAACGACTCCAGGTATGTGAGAACTCCACTCTGACTGTACATATTGTGTGTTTGTGCCAAGATGCACATTTCTAGGTCATCATTTATCCATTTCCATCACGCAACACTAGATGGGGCTGCAAACTAAACTTAAACTGTAATGGAAAGAGGTTTGACAGAAAAGATATTCTGATCTCTTTAAGAGTATGTGAAATCCTGCGTGGTGTGGACCTCTGACCAAGCTGCTAAACAGCACTGAGTCAGCTGGTTAACACTCACACACTGCAAGACACGTAGCCATTTTGAAACACAGACAATAGAGTATTGAGTGGACGACCAAACGCACCTGAAACCAAAAGGACAGTCGAGTTCCTCCAGTTGTTTTATTATGGTCCTTAAATTCTTTGCATCTCATGAGCTCGAAACCAGATTTGATTAATCTAATAGTTTATTTTATTTGCTCCACAGTGTCAGTGTTTAGCGGCCACCAGAGCTTTTCCTTCTACATAAAGTCCAGTGTTAGCCCAGATGACCAGTTCTTGGCCAGTGGATCAAGTGACTGTCACATATACATCTGGAAGGTACCGTCTCCATTTTAATTTCAGAAACAGAATACGTCACCTATCCCAGGGGTACAATTGGTATATTTTGAAACATTAAACTAGATCCTGTTTCTGTTTGTAGTGTCGAAGGCTGATTCTGATGGAGTACATGATTAAAATTTTACATTTCAGATCTCTGATCCTCAACATCCTCCCATGCTGCTTCAAGGCCATAACGACGAAGTGACATCTGTTGCATGGTGCCCAACAGACTTTACTAAGGTAAGGCAGCAAGTTGTCTCTGAGTAACTTATAAATATATACATATAAATGGTCCCAGCTGTGGTAACCTACATCCTGTTTCCTATTTTTGCAAAACCTGGGACCTGATTCAGAGGCTTTTTGTTTTTCCGTGCTCTGTGAAGCTGAGCTGTTTTTATTAGGCGAGGAGGATAATCCCCACTGTTCTGTTGGCAGATTGCTTCCTGTGCTGATGACGACACTGTGCGAATCTGGAGGCTTCACCGGGAAATGGATGGGGCACAATCGTCAATGGGAGAGGCCAACTTGGTGGGCAGGGCTCATCCCAAATCTCCCACAAGTGAGTTTTCCAACTACGAACAATGTGTTTTGAAATCTCTACTTAGCATTGTCTTACCTTTTTTTTAGCAAGTGTAACATGAAGGTGCTTTGTCATAAATCACTGGCCTGCTATTATTTACACCTGGACTAACTATGGCTTCTGCTTTTGTTAAGGGCCCTCAGTCAGGGCTGAAACGACCCCTGCTAAGAGCCAGAGGACAGAGAGTCTCGGTGGCCTGGCGTCGCCCCAGCTCGCTGCCTGTGCTCCCAGTGGAGCCGCCCTGCCTCTGCCCTCCATCACCCCCCCACCTGTCCCCTCTCAGGAAGCTAAGCCCGCTGCTGCTGCCTGCAAGAGAACACCGTCCTCCATCAAACAGTGGTTATCCCCGAGCCATAGGTCTCCCACTCAGGGCAGCCCTACTCTCCGTAAGGTGCTAAGTCCGTGCCCCCAGAGCCCGGCGACCAGCGCCTCTCCCACAGAGCAACGGGCCAAACGCAGGCTGGAGACTGGTGGCGGCGCATCTTCTAGCTGCGCGGGTGCAGAGCAGTGCGACTGTGTTGCTGAGCTCTACCCCGTGGCCAAGAGAAGCCGGGCCCTGTCTGGACTCTGCTGCCCTGCTCTCGAGAGTCAGGTGGAAACGGACTGTCGCGCAGCGGACAACAAGCAAGCCTCATCGAGACAGACAGGCAAAGAGAACTGTTCCCCCAGAGTGACCGACTGGTTGTCAGCAATGGGCCAAAAGATGAAGAAAGGACAAGGAAGACCCAGTACTCCCAGAAGCCCTGCTGCCTCTAAGAAACCAGAAACAAAGACACCAGCTTCACCGGTGAGTCGCTGCTTCAAAAGTCCATCGGCTCTTATTTAATCTCAGTATTACCCATGTTTCTCGATCATCCCCCTCTGTGAGGCGTTCCCTCTCTTCTCTGATGAGCTTTGGAAAATTGACACATCTGTTCAATTATGGACTGAAACAACAGAAGTTATTTAAAAATAAAAAAAATCTTCTTTTAAAAAAAGAGCAGTTGGTTTTCTTAGCTTAGCACAGAGACAGGAAACAGGAGATCCATGGAGACAATGTCTGTCAACCAGCACTTCCAAAGGCCAAAGTTCCAAAGTACAAATGGAAAAATGGCATTGAGGGCGAACAGTGTATCCTAAAATGTGGAACCCTCCGTCTAAGTCAGAGTGAGCCTCTCCACTGGAGATTAGTAAGAATTACTTTAAGGCCACAAAAACATTTTTCATTTATTTTGGAAATCACTTTCACTTACTTTTTGCAAGTTTAGAAATGCAAGCTTTACTCTATTGTATCTTCATTTAGTGTTGAGATTCATTAAAAGAGGCTTGGGGAATTATTCCATGGTAGTTGTTTTTAATCTCCTTATCAGTATTGATGTTTAAATGCTATAAAGGCAAATATTGCAATTGACCTTTTCTGTCTCTTGCTTTTCTTTTCAGACCATCCGCTCACCACAAGCCATGAAGAAAATCTCCACGTATTTCACCAGAAGGCCTCTGGAGTGACCACTTGTGCCAGTGATGCTATATTTTTTCATTTGGAGTATTTTTCACCTGAACCTGCAGATAATGAGCCTCCAAGAACACTGATCTGTGACTGTCCAGATGACACAAATACGTCAGGGATGCACATAGATCGACAAACATCACTCTGAATATTTGGTGTTGCGGTTTTCACATCCCGGGAGGGTGCCTCTATGCTTATTTTAATTGGGTCAGAGGTTTTTGCCTCCCACACATTTTTTCTGGTGGTGTGCAGGATCTCAGGTTGAAAAATCAAGCTGCATGTTAAGTGAATCGTTCATCTTTCCATT
Organism: Terapon puta; assembly: GCA_028564955.1. NCBI lineage: Eukaryota > Metazoa > Chordata > Actinopteri > Centrarchiformes > Terapontidae > Terapon > Terapon puta. Next base: position 7,556,892 of record JAOXYL010000036.1, on the reverse strand, counting down.
GACAACTTGCAGAGATGGTACAAGAATTTATTAAAGTTATTCAGGATGTATTAATTCAGTGCAGAGAAATATTTGTCCTCATGTGTGGTCATTTTATATTCAGATTTTTTTTAAAAAAGTGTTTCATTCACAACCGTGAGCTTTTTTATGAGCTTCACTTAGATTTATCGCTTCACGTCTTTGTGAGTTTTTTCTGATGTATTTCCACTATTTTTATTTTTCTTGAGCAAATGCTTAAGTTGTTTATATGTACAAAATAACCAATGATTGTTTCTTGGTTTGTCTATATTTAACTGGCAAATGTATTAAATGGATAACAGTTGTCAGTTAGATAACTGTTGGCTTCATATATTCAGTGTTATTCATGTGTTGGTGTGCGAAAGAGTTCTGAATAGTGACACAACTTAAGTCATTTAATGTGGTGATTGCAAAAGTTTTATGTGAACGCTTTCAGGCGCAATGAGAAGAAGTATAACTGATCCACAGAGAAAAAAAGGTTAGGAGCACGTCTGCAAATAAAATGCATCGTTCCTCTTACTACTTGAAATCCTTTCATTTATATGACTGCCTCTTGGGAACTATGAATACACTGCAAGATATATTCCTCAATCTCCAAACGGATTAAAGTTAAAATACGTAGTACTCTCACATGAGTTCGTTTTTTTTTCCCAGTTAATCTAAATGAGATTAATTGCTCTACGGATAGGATGCACATCAAAAGTAGACCTTACATCCTTTTATTGCCTAATTATATATTAAGTGACGGATGACCCGTGTAGGAGGTGTGAAGGTGAAGAGCTGTAGGAAAGTATGTTCCCTCTAATGTACACTTCATGTGTTTGTGAGAGCTGCCAAGCCTCGTACAACGTCACGCATTTGTTTTCACATGTCACATGTTTCAGACCCCACCCCCTCCACCATCCGATTGGCTTAAAAAGTTTCAGGGGAGGGTCTTCTGAATTCTTCGCTCCTGATTGGTCGCCGAAGGTGTCGTTCAGTGACGTGCTGCTGTCAGGCTCCGCAGCGGAGCGAGGCGGACAAACGGCTGAGCGGCGGTTAGTGTTTCCATGGCTGCCTGCACGGAAAGACTCACGGCCCTTTATTGAATTTAGCAGCCCTCCGTATCTCTCCGAGGCCGTGAAAAGTGAAGCGCCATCACTGTTTTTCAGCGGGGAGGGCAGTTGAGACACTTTTTAGTGCTAAACGGGAGCCAGCCGTCGAGAGAAATTGAACTTCATCGATCGTGGAGAGTTGCTCTTCCCTCAGCGGAAGTCTCAACGGGATTAAAAGCAGCGCTTCAACTCGGACTTTGTTTTAAACAAGAAGACTTGCATGAATTTCACGGGTCAGCTGTTTCCCCCCTCGTTCTCGCCGGAACTTTTCCCGGTTCAAGTTGTTGTCGTAGCACGTTTAACGTCAGCTAATTTTAGCAGAGCTAGCCGGACACGTTAGCCTAGCATTACAGTAGTCTGTTGCTGTCAGGACTTTCATTTGTCAACAACGCGCGTCTTTTTTTTGTTGCAACAGGTTGACCTCTCTTTTTGGCAAACGCGTCGAAAGCAAGAGAAATTGAAAGACACACCGAAGTGACAATCTCCCATGTGTTTGTAACTTTAAGGTCACTCTGCAGGCGATGTCATGAGTTTGTAGCTGTTTTGTGTGTGTGTGTTCCGAAGTCCGTGCCCGTGTCTCAGAAAACAAGTCGCGACAAACGATGCAGCCTTTGGGCACAGAGGTCTAACCCCACCACCGCCACCCCCCAGCAGCGAGCGACCATGTTGGATCATACAGAATAACAGGGAGCACTTTCTCAGGAGAAGAGCTCCGTGATTTTTTTTTTTCCTTTCCGTTTTTTTTGTTTGTTTTGTTTTGTTTTTGAGGCGAGCAGAGCAGAGGAAACCTGCCGTCTGACCCAGGGATATACAGCCACTCTCCTCAAGTCCTCGTCACTTTTCATGCATCAAAATGTCGGCCATCTCTGCATCCGAGAAAGTGGACGGCTTCACCAGAAAGTCCATGAGGAAGGCCCAGAAGCAGAGGAAATCCCAGGGCTCCTCTCAGTACCGCACTCAGAGCGCCCCGGTCGAGCTCTCCCCGCTGCCCCAGCTCAAAGGTACGGTAAGAGGAAGGGGCTGCCCCTCAAATAGGCTGCAGGGGCCGGAGTGTCACCTGCAGCAGCGATCAGCATGCATGTGAGAATGAGGTGAAAGCTAAACATTCTTTACCTTTCATTCTTTCATTCTTGCATCGGTGCATAACTGTTGTGGAGCCACCTCCAGACATTTTTTTCTCGCGTCGTTATTTGCTTTCCTTTCCCTACACGCGTGCAGCTCGATGGTGTTTAACACAAGGGTATCCATACAATAATAAAATACAAATGACACGACTTTCTGCTTGTCAAAGTGCTGCTGGTGCAACATGCAGAGTTTTGTCATAGTTTTTTTTTTTTTTGCTTGCATCATAGTTGCATTGCAAGTTAGGAGGTGTTTTTTTGTTTTTTTGTTTTTTGCAGAGACCTGGACTGGTCTTTGTGGAGGAGTTTGGTTTGAATTGACATGCAGAGACACATCCAGAGGGTGATGCTGAAGAAGGGGTTAAGAGGGATTTGTGCTTTTGCATGGTGCAGGCATCCATAAAACAGATGACTCCATTTTGAGGCCATAGAGAGACCTGAGATCGGTTAAACGTCTTTCCCCCTTTTGTATGTTGACGTTGGTAGAGATTGCTTGTTACTGCGGACAAGACTGGGAAAGAGGTGCAGCGATCATTTCTGTACGGCCTGGCAAGTTTATATCTTGTGGTGTTGCAAAGCTCTTTTCCAGTGCAAACATGCTGAATTATTGTCGGAGTGCGGTGCCAGAGGCAGGATTGCTGGAACACCTCAGTGAAGAAGCACACAGCTGGCATAACTCATTCAGATTCAATCCTGTGTACTATTCAGATCATCCCAGCAAGATTTGAACTTTTAAGTTGCAGGTTGCAAGCCACCTGATCCCACACTTGTACCAAAGCTTACTCACAATTCTACCGTTGTGTTCCAAGACACAAATCTACTGAAGGGTGCCTGAATAAATGGTAGGCGTCATTAGATCACCTGTTAGGCACCAGGCCGTCTGTTTTTGATTTGTTAGTTTTTGCAGTCTGTCTTTTAGTGGCTCCTCCTACCCTGAAGATGGTTGCGCGTGTGTACAGTTAGTGTTTTTCCGTAAGTTTGAGAAAAGTGCAGCAAAAACACATCATGTGAAATATGACCCTCTGTTTTCAGCTGAAGCAGTGTTGTAGTTGCAGGTGGTGGTTTGGTGAGGTTTGACATGTGACCCAGTATAGGACTGTCTAGTGAAATACTGCTCTTCCTAAAGGGTAATTTATTGTTAATGTGTTGAATTCTGTTTCTTTTCTTATGTTTTCTGAACCACAAATGACACATATAAACATTTTGTAAATTCAGCAGCCATGTAAAGTCTCAGACTTGTTATTGTTTGTTTCTCCAGTATAGAGAACCTGGGCGTTGAGCTCTGTGAACTCTCCCCACTCCATGTATTTTCAACACAGACACCATTAGTTAGTTAGTATGAGCTAAAGTATCGTTTTTCATCGATACAACACTGTGGTTATTGTAATTTTATTACCATGCTTCTGGTACTTTGCAGCAGTTGGATTTGGTTTTTGAAAACTGTGTTGGCAAAACTGGCAGCTATACAGACCTGTTGTGCCATCACACATAAAATACTTTTGTCCTACCTCTTTCCTATATTTTATTCATGTTTTTCAGTGAAATCTCAGCTTTCACCACACTAGAAACCTGTTGCTTGCCTGCCGGTAGCATGTGGTTAAATCTGACAGAGCCGAGTGTGCCCACAATTGTGTTTATTTAAGTTCCAATCAGTCACTTTTCCCGCTTTTTGTAAAAAAATTCAAAATGTCCTCATAAAAGCTAATAACTAATTTGCTCACACATATGCAGACAAGCCTCAACGGCTTATCACCTGTGTTGATGTTACTGGAGGAAAGAGCCCGGATGAAGTCAGGCAGACTTGCCCGGTCAAGTAGTTGGAACTTTTCAGTGTGACGCAACTTCTCAAGATGCTGAAAACAAAGTATGCGAAAAAAACCTTTGTTGGTTGCTTTCGTACAAGTTTAATCTCAGAAAATGTAGTGTCTAATACTTAATTTTGAATGTTATACAACACATCCGGAAAACTGATTATGAAAAAAACAGAAGCACAGTATTCCAGCAGGAGTCTGACACGCAGCATTGCGCCACAACAACACCCGGTATTGACATGAAGCAGCATGGCAGCGACTGTTGTGTTGACGAGCATGAAAGTGACAGCCAAATTATCCAACTTTCTTCCACTAAAAGCTTGAGAGTGAGTTGTGCCTTGTCTTGGTACCTACTTGCTGGTATGAATTAAAAGAAATCTGCATTTAACTTTTAGGAAGTTGTGCAGATTTTTTTTTATTCTGTCCAACACAACCAGTCTGTCACCACTAGAGTTTGTATACATTTAGTAGAAAGGAGGGTTGCATATGCACGCATTTCATAAGTGGTTTATGAATTAAACATCAGAGTCATTCAGTGCTGCTATGAAGTAATAAAGTTTGTCTTATTAAGGGATATAAATCTGGCTGTCTGAGACTGTCTTTTGCCCTAATCAAGGTGCATTCATAAGTTAGTAGTTTGAGTATGTGTTTATTAATCAAGCAGGAGGTTATTTATATTGATGTCATGTAGGGAAATGCTTTTAAAGAGCTTATACAACTGCTTTTTTTTCATTTCTAGGAAAGCTCTGAAGTAATTAATTACTGGCAGAGCTGAAAAGTGTTTCCTGCTAAGGAGCTTTTGTGATGTTCATGGATGTGTTGTTGAGTCAACAGTGCCAGACGGATGCCTGCTCACAAAAAAGGACTCTGTTACTTCCACATTGCAAGAGAGCTTCTAAAAGTCACAATGAAGAGGAGAAGAAAACCCAGAGTCCCTTTTAATCACAGTTTGAATAATAGCTATGTTAATCAAATGGAGGTAGTGTAATGAGTAAATGTTACAATGCATCATCTGTTAAGATTGACAAACCATTTAGCAATTAAAAATAAACAGGAATTACTGAGCATGCTGGCTAAAATGCTTAAAACTGTTTGCCAATAACCCTCAATTGCAGCCAACAGTTCCTTGGCTTGCAGTTAAGGTAGCTCCATCAATACATGAACAGGAATAACCCTGAAACCCTAGAATAACAGACAGTCAGCAGTGAACACACTGAACACTAAATGTAGTCTTTGTATTAAAAAAGTTTACTACAAAAACTACATTTGTGTTTGGAATGTATTGATGTTAGTGAATATTATTATTACTTTTACATACATAATTCAATTATTATTCATAAATAAAATCCATAAATGATAAATTCCCCTTTCTGCCTCCTCGCTCTAACAAGACCAACACTTTACCTTGCAGATGTTTAAGCATGTTTGTCACCTTCTGAGTTGTAGTAGACGACTGTATGGTTCACATGCTCAGCCCCAACTGACCATATTTACGGTATCCCAAGATGTTAATTTGTTTAAACTGTACAGACATGATGGAGGTATCCACATGGCTACAAACTAAAGGATCAACAGAATACCTGGTCGCCTGCTTGCAACGCAAACCACATGAGCATAAGTGTAGTAGTATAAGTAGTACTTTGGGCACATGAAAATAAAACAATAGTTGTATTGTGCATTCAGCTGATATTACTGTTTGAGTGAGTTTACACAGTTGCCTAAAAGCCACAAGTGACAGAGCACAATGTTAACATGCAACAAAAGCCATTTTATAACGTGGACCAAGCAACGTCAAGTAAGAGCACGTGCTTACCCAGCCTACTTTTACTGAGTTACAATATTCAGTCTATCAACACTGCTCCTGCCTCCAAAATTAACTAGACTGAGCAGAGAAACATCAGCAGCAGGCACATTTCACGTCCTGAAACACTGAAAACTGCAACGATGCTTCTTCTCTCCTGCAATGGAGTGGTTGGAGTCCTTATAGCTCCTGTTGTGCGATAGACACAGAAAAGATGAGTCACTCAGAGACCAACATTGTTGCCATGGCAGCCAGAAGCCTTGAGAGCAAGCCAGGGAAATGTTTTACTTTCCAAATACAGACTGCTTCATTTAGGTTGATATTTCCGTCACGGCAGTGAAATTTTGAGCCAAGCTGTTCCTAACTACACTTCAGCTAACGTTTGGATGTTGCTGTGGTTATTGTAAATAACCTAAATAAGGTTCAGTCACAGCATCAGTCAGAACATGCTTTTATTTAAATTTGTGTGACCTCCCACACAGAAAATCAAGGTTAAGTGTTCTTCTGTGTGCATTTTCCTCTGTTTTTGCTCTCTCTTTTTTCTTTATAAGACTTCTATTACTCCTTTGATTATTGACGTGTTGCACTACCAACTTTACCTAAATATAGTTAGTACAAATAATTTTTAACAAGACCAGCAGAACCAGATATTTGTCTTTCTCCTCCATGCGTTCCTCTACGTGTTCCTAATAGGAATATAGTTCTATGCTGCTGCTTTAAGGAAAGACACCAAGGCTGTTTTTATTTCCAAACTTATAATGCTCAGGCCTGACGCGTGCTGACTCAAGTGACATCACCAAAGTCAATTTATCATATTTTGTAAGCCTATGTTGCTGATCACTTGTGGAGTTTGTGAGGCAATGATCAGTTGCAGCAATCAGCTAAATTGAGTATCTGTTTTAGCTCTACAGATCAGCAGCAAATTATTGAACAGTTAATTAATTGATTGTTCAATAGACAGAGTACAAATCAACTTTAGATATGATTCATCATTTGTTTGATTTTTAAAGCAAAAACACCAAACTTTCAACTGGTCTGGCTGAATTTCTGCTTTTATTTGTTTTGAGTAATTTTTTAAATTTTTGCACTGTTTATACAGATCAAGCAATTAATTTGAAGACCATGGACTCTTGGAAATTATGACCAACACTTTCACTACTTTCTACCATTTTATAGCCTAAATGAAAAAAATAAATGAATTTGTTGAAACTGAAAACTGAAATAATTGTTTCACGGTAATTACTTGAAGTTTAGCTCACTTTTGATAACCACAGCCATCAGCAATGGCTCATCAATGTCTCTTTGTGGAAAACATGTCAGCTCTATTGGCTTATTGATTGACAAGTGTGCACCACACACATCTGTTTCCATCATGTCTGCCAGCAGATGACAGATCAATAAATTATTGTCCAGAAAAAAGGGACAAAGCTTTTGTGATGTGCTGTGATGGCGTTAGTGTCTGTTGTTGTCAGTGTCATAATTGTAGCCTCTGGCAGGTTAGGATCAGATTCCACCTTTTCTATTTTTTTTTATACAAAACTGCCATCTCGACTTTATTTTATGACAATCAGCTGGCTGAAGACGTGGGTTGCTTGAAGCTGTGCTCCCATGATGACCAGCTGTAACGAGGGCTGACTGTCATTACATAATAGGTTTTGATCATGCAATGGGTGGTAAAGATGGACCCCACAGTGTATCATTTCTGAGGAGTGAAAGTTTTCAAATAGTGTCTAACTTCACAGTGGCTGTGAAGCATACATCATAAGAGCTGAGAGCCTTTAATAGTGCACAGCTGACATTGTGTGTGCTTTTTAGTTAAGGTCAAATGCTTACAGCTTGGTGTACAGTCTATAGCAACAACAGCTTTTCCACCATTGCCTTGAAACTGTCTCCTCCAGCTGTTTTTAGGCTGCCATGTCTTGACATAGATGCACAGTTATGGCATGTGTCACGTCCTTCCACCACAGGCTTTCCATATGAGGACGGCAACCAATCAGTGACTCTGAATATCTCCAAGTAGCTTGAGCTGCAGTGGGAAAACCACAACTGAGCGCTGAAGGAAAAGCACATTCCCAAACATTCATTACGCTTACAAAAATGTTTCCTTGTCGTTTGGGCCTGCCTGTCTTCATCTCTTCACCAGTGTGTTATTAGAGCGCATATGTGCTGTACGTTTTAGCTTACAGGCGGAAGTGTTCACTCGTTATTATGCAGCAAGTCACACTGATGCTGCACTTAATGTGACATGACGGTTGAAATCTGTGCTATACCAGAATAAATCGCACAGCTAAATCCAGATAATGGTGCATGTCCTCTGTGCGTTTATTCTGGTAATGTTGGCTGAAACTATTATTTATTATATATACTCTTCTTATACATCTTTTCATCTAAAACTTGAACATACAATAAAAATGTCCATCAAAATATCTTGGGGCAAAAGATGGTATTATTGGTTTATATAACACATTAAATGTTCAATTCACTATAATTTTGATACTTCAAAAAATAGAATTAAAACAACTTTCTCACATTTGAGAGCTTGAAATTTGGCACTTTGAGTAGAAAAATTGCGTTTTCAAAATAATTGGTGATTGATATTTTTACTTGGTTATTGAATGATCTTTCCATCATTAATTGTAAAACCTCTCCAGTGACATAAATTTAGTGCCAGCAGAGGAATAGTGTGAACGTGCCCTCATGAGACTATTTTGGATTATTTTGGCGAGCCAGTGACGTGAAAGCGGACCTTGACGTGTTGAAATCTACCAGCCGAGGCAGAAATAGGAATGTACGCGGCATCCGGTCGGCCAGGTTTGTTCACCCTCTCTCCACTCGCAGCCCTGACCTCCCTCGGCCGCAGAGTCTGACATTCATCTTTCTCAGCAACTGTAACACATACTCAGGTTTCAGAGCAGCGTGAGTAAAAGAGCTCTGGTGTTTTCACGGCAACAGGCAGGGTGACTCTTCATAGTAAAAGAGTATGGAGTCCAAAATAGAAAACTCTCTCCAAAGATGATTTTTACTTCATGTCCATGTCATCTTTGGACAGAGAAAAGAACTCTCTTTCTCCCTCTGTATGTTTTTTATTTCCGTGATTAGTTTCTTAGTTGGATTGGACCTGAAGTCAGCACCTAATAAAACATCCAGTGATTACAATTAAGAAGAATTAGGAAAAGAAGCATCGTAAGTCCAAAATATCACGGTTCAGTCATCAGTGTCTAGTCAAACACGATCATGAGACAACCATTGATAGCTGGTTAACTTGTGGAGCTCCCAGTTGGAAAAACAAACCTATTAGCCACAGCTGTTACCTATTACCATTCAGCTGGTGGCCCATTTACGGACAAAAACATTTAGTTTACTGCTTTTCTAACGTACTATACTCTGTTCTTTGATTGCACGTGTTTACAGCCTCCCATTCATACTGTTTAGTCCAGGCCTGATGAAAAGACAGCCAGAACACACAGAAGTCGGCATCAAGGCTGTTTTAATTCAAAATCCCAACTTTAGTTTCAACGTGGGAAAATATTCATTATTCAAACTGTATTAATCTGTTCAAAATCCTGTTACTTGTATAAACCGTAAATTGTAAGTTGGTAAAATTACCAACCAAGATAAGGCTGTGTCGACTCTGTAAAAAGCAGCTGCCTCACTTAATTATAAATGTGTGGACTCACCTGACAGCTTGTCAACTGTGCCACCTCGTCTGACTGCCTACTTACGACACAGTGCAGCTGTGTGACAGGGCACTGAAAAATGTTTAAGTGCCATACGGTAACGTGTAGTAGCTACTGTTGCTCGACATTTCACAAACTAAAACAATCCTCAGTGCTTTAGTTGCTTTTCATGGTAAGGAATAAATTATAACTGCATGGCTTTATTGCCAAAGTTTTCGTTGCTGTGAAGGTACACTTGGCCATAGCCCCAGTACCAAGTTTGCGTGTTATAATCTTAACATTAGTCAGCTGGTTGATTAGTGAAAGCAGATTCATGTTCCCTCGTCATGATCAAGAACTGTTAACTTTCAGCAGAACTATTTTGAGACTATTTGATGATATTGTGATGATGTGATAATATAATCTTCAAACGAAATT
>JAOXYL010000036.1:7512248-7528848 GCA_028564955.1 Terapon puta | reverse complement strand
TCTACGATGACTGATTGCCCCCCTCCCCCCTCCCCCCTCCCCCCTCCCCTCCACTCCCGGATTTTTTTCCCAACATGTCAGATTTTGGGCCACTGTCAGGTTTCAAATCCCTTTACCGCCTCTCTCTCCCATCAGTGTCATTTGGATTTTCCAGCTGCCAATAAGTAATTTGATGTTGTCTTTATCACTTCAGCATGAGAGCGTTCACAAGCCACATAATGCTGGCTTTCCCAGCTCCCCACTGCTATGTGTGTCACTCTCAAATTTACCCTTGCTAAAAATAAAAAGGTGGGCTAGAGGTGGTGGTGACCTGTCTACAGTGATTGTCTTCGGTGCAGAATTTTAATGGGTGGGGGGTTGCGACAGATGCCGTATCTATAATGGTTTTATCCAACCACTCCGCATTTTGGAGATGTTATGAAACATCCTCAGTTAAATTAAACATGCTCAGTAGTCGCTTTCCACTCCAATTAGCAAGCTGCCTGTGACGCTCAGGCATGTGTGTTTGTATTGGATCCTCTTGGGTCGCACCATCAGTTCTCATTCAGAGCAGTGACTTAAATTTATATCCAGGTTATGTGTAGGTCCACAGTGCTAATGGATTACAGTTCACGCGTGGCTTGACTATTAAAATGCACCTTGACCACTTATAACCGCTCAAAATCAAATTCTGCTCCCCCCACCCACATTTTATTTAATCTCTGGGGAAACTGTAACAGCTGCTTATAACGTAAATCCTGACCATAGAGCTCCGAAAGAGGCTCGCTGTGTCTGTAAACTCAGTAACCTTCTGTGAGAGCTTTGGCATGCGGTCAAATTAGCTTTAACTAAATTTATTGTGAGGTTTAACACACAATAGATACACTGTCCTAACAATTCACATTAAACTACACTCTGAATATGGGTATTTAGAACTTCTATTTATTAGATTTGAAGAGTTAAAAAGGTCTGTACCAATTACAGCAGCAGTTTTTGAGTAATTCTAAAAGCAGTTTGTGGACTGGAAACTAAAAACAATTTAGTGAAACAGAACAACATTTCTTGGAAAAACTAATGGGCTTCATGGGCATAGAAAATGTCCGTCTTTTTGAGTCACCCGTTGATACACCTGTTGATTATTTGTGAATAACAGTCTATGTTTCTGCTCGATCTCCTTGGTTTGTTTGTTTGTGATTAATAAAACTCTTCCTCCTGCTCTCCAGATCTCCACCAATATATTTCGGACTCTTCCACCAAGCGACAACCCTGATTTTGACCCAGAGGAGGATGAACCCACTCTCGAGGCTTCCTGGCCCCACATCCAAGTAAGGATCCGATTCTTGAGCCTTTCAGTCCCGAATCAGCCGTTCACATTAAATCGCTGTGTTTTCGTGCCTATAAAGTGAATATTTTTATTGTTTTGTTGTTGTTTTTTTCATTCTTCTTTTGTCTTCCAGCTGGTCTATGAGTTTCTACTTCGCTTTCTAGAGAATCCAGACTTTCAGCCCAGCATTGCAAAGCGTTACATTGACCAGAAATTTGTTCTGCAGGTAAGATTTTGTTTTCAGATCACTGAGATTATAACTTTAATCTGGTGATTATTTTTTAGATTAATGAAAAATGGTAGCAAATTGTGCGTTTATATCTTCATCCTTTCTTTCGTACAAAAAATATAATGGTTGGCTATAATGGTAATTACCAGCACATTGTGATGTGCTTTGGGAGCTCAATACTGATGACAGTTCAAGAATGATTAGTTGGATGAATACAACCATTAATGAGCTGTAGCCGGGACACGTCTGTCCTGGATCAGCACCCACCTACTGCAGGAGTCCTTGTCTTCCTTTGTGAAGCCACGGAGCGAAGCGGCAGCTAACAGCGCGGCCTGGAATGTTGGCCGGGCCACATCCGAGGTGCCTGGACCGACTTTCCATGATGCGAGCGTGTCGTGGGGGAGCTTTAAATAGCCGCCTGTTGTTTACTTCTCAGGTTCAGAGAAGAGGACTACGGTAGGAGCAGAGGGAACGAGGTGGAGGTTTGAGTGGCAGAGAAGGGAGGGGAAGAGGGCCCGCGGTTTGGTTAGCTTCAGTTATCATAATACACACAGCATAAGAATAACTCTTCAAACGGCCCTCTGAGATGTAGGTCAAAACACAAAGGTGGACAGGCAAAGCTTCCCTAGACGAGCGTTACTGGTTTGCTCTGTGACATTTTGACAAAGGATGAAAGACTTCTGTTTTGCAGCGATCAAAAACAGGAGATATGAGGGCGCCTCTACATCACTACAGAGAGAGAATCCTTGTTAAGGTGAATTTGATATACGATAGTTTTTTTCTACACCTTGTTTAAAGGCACCTAGAATCTCAAATACATACACAAAGGCAAACCCTGGAAGAACCTTGCTCTGTCTTGGTTTTTGATATTTGTACTTGTACTAGTGAACAGTTCTTGTATCATTGTCTTGCAGCCCTCCTTCCTCCTTTAGAAATGGGTGTTTAGCAGTGGAGAAAGACAAACACGCATTCTCTGTGTGAAAAAAATGTTTGGATTGTCAACTTTGATTTTGCCAGCGCTTTGTGAAGCTGCGTACCTGTTGTGTGTGTAATCATGCTATTTCAATGATACTTGTTCTACAACATCCTGAAGTGCCAAACAGCATTAGACACGGTATCCCTTTAAGCTGCTCCTCGGGCGTCAGATCACAGGTTATGAATTCTTACAAGTTAATGGCATGTTTTGGTCCTTGGCTTTTAAAGTATCGCTGCTCTGGTGCTACTAGATCAACTAATGCAGAGCACAGCTGCTGCAGGAAACAGCCTTCAACATGGGAAAACAACCACATGTGGAGCTAAAAGCCGAACATGTGTTCAGACACGTGGTCGGGGTGTATTTTAGGCCTTCTTTTAGTCGGGATCACTGCTAAAATGTTTCAGAGTGTTGTGCTGTGTTCGGGTGGGCGGTCAGTTTTGGTTCAATATAACTATACTTAAGTCTGATGCATTTAAATCCATACCTGTTTAAGAAATAGTTTCATTAGTCTGTTAGTTATTTCCTCAGTGAAGTGTGAGCAGTAGCTGAAATGCTTGTGTTAGAAAATTGAGACACCAAGCATTTGATTCTATTTCCAAACCTGGCATGCAGAATACTACCACTTGTAACTAAACACACAGTTCAGCCCAGCAGTACTCTGCTTCATACCAGGTGAGTGAATGAAATGAGACAGTTCCCAGCCTCAGCCTCAAACTGTGTGTGGGAGCCTCTGTCCTGCTATATTTTTACCTCAGACTCGACTCAGGCAGTCTTTTGTGGTCAGGTCCACATGTTTGCATCACACATTTGCGTCACAACTTGCTCTGCATGTGTGGAAATGATCCAGTTTTAGCACATCTTCAGTGTTTTTGAGGTTACTTTGTCGCCCCTGTGTAGCTCTGTCCACTGGTGAACAAGCAAGTTGAAGATGAAAATGAACCTCAGGCTTAAATGTGACTTTGTAAAGCCAGTGTCAGAGGTAGCCTCAGGTTTTATGTGTGCAGAGAAAGCTGCGGTTTGCCTGAAAGTCGCTATATTCAAGATTCAGAACAAAGTCTTTCTTGTATTGCTGTGACATGGCTACAATTGTTGCTCTCTGTTAGAGAAGAGTATCATCATATTTGGTGGACCAAGAGGCTTTTAGTCAGGAAATTACAGATATAATTTCCTTCATGATAACTATTTTTATGATAACTATGAAATGAACAGAGATAGACTTGATTGCTTTTGATTTCAAAGAGTGTTGTGTTCTCCTTGGTGTTTGTTTGTGTTTTCTTCCTGAATATTTCTGTGGAGCCTCTTTAAGAAAATTGCCTTGGTGATTGTGTCTAACCACAGATGGACACATGTAGCCCAGCAATCTTTTCTTTTTTTCTGGGCTCAAGGTAAAAATCCACAGTTTTTCAGGGACATGTTCTGGCCTGGCTACCGAGAAAACTCAAATCCTGATGCGACCTATTGTGATTGAATATTGACGTCACCTCAGGGACACACTGCATGTCTAAATTATACAGCCTTCGTTTCGTAACAGTCCAACGTCTGTATCCCATTACATCCGCATTGATCAGTCTCAGCATTGTTGCCTGTTTTTGTCCAGTCAGTAAGGATGAAAGTTCTTCAAAAACCTTGTTAATTAGATCTTTTTACTTTTTTACGTAACGATCAACTATTCTTTTACGAACTGTTCAGTTTTACACTGAAAGATAGCAGATAATTACCCAGACCTTAAGTTAATGTCTTCAAATTAGAATTCCTGTCCATAGAACATAAATATTTAATAAGGACAATATAAACAGACACATTTAGAAGACGGTAACCTGAAAATGTTTCACTTTTTTTTAGGTAAGTAGCAGTTAACAGTTAAACAATTATCAAAATCACAATTTATTTTCCGTCAACTAATTGTTTTTGCCCTAATGATTTCTCTGTTCAGTTAGTTCATGGGAGCAGTGAGCATTTTCGATACATTGTACACAACGAGGCATTGTTTTGCTCGGGGTGTTCCACTGCTGCATACATTTGAATCCTGATATCAACATCATAATATAGTGAGTTTGTGAAAGAGTTGGAAGATATAAGAAAAACGGATGGAAATAAAGCACCTGAGAAATCAAGGCACTTCATCACATCAAAGCTGCACTTTAATTTACAGACCTGCAAACAATGGCCTGATTCTCCAGAGAGATTAGGGATGATATTAATGTGTCAAACATTTTTTACTTCCTGTTATGTCATGGTGTACATCATCATATAAGATCCATGTGAGGCAGCAGGTTTGTAGAGAAACATTTATACTTTGGTCATAAGAGTTATTGGGAGCTAGTTTTTCCTTTTTCAAAGTGGTATTTAATTTTGAACACATTGTAAACCCCTTTTAGGTAATTCATTGTCATTGAGGGCTATATGAATAAATCTAATGTCATGTCTGCACCAGCAGTATTCGAATAATATAAGAAAAATGGAAAAATAAACTATAGCCTAATCGATACAGGACCTTAAATTTGTTTTTCATAACAGTTGCAACCGAGAAAAATTTCTTTTTTTAAAAAAATCACTAAATTAACGCTCTCTGTTAGCACAGAATTGTGACACTGCTTCAGAACATGTCTGTTTTTTGAATCGCTTGTCATCGATCGGCTGACATATACGCTATACTGATATATCATCTATGAGCTAATATTGGTTGGGCTCCAGATACTGCTAACATTTAGTGTGGGAGGTGGTGGTGAGCAGTCGACATACTGGGAAAAGATATCTGGAAAAAAGCAACATGATGCCATTGAACAAATCTCCAGCTGCTACATTAACGCTGCTCAGTTGCGACCACTGAGTTCATTATGAATTGCCGAATGAGTATGCAGCAGACGAACAACATGTGTCCGTGATGTAACCCTTTCCTGGATGTACGCCGGTTTAAAAATAGACACCTGTCACCGAGGTGCTGATGGTGCACCAGGGGAAGATGAGAACCAATCTCTGAAGCTGATTTGAGCCTGTAAACACTCATTTTGAACTCTGTGGCATTGGCTCAGCTGCCCTCAACAGTATTGTAATAATGACTCATCACATGTTGCTGGAAATAGCCGTTGAATGCTAGAGGCTTCAAATCAATTTACATTCAGGCAAACATACTGTATGTTTGTTATATAAGATGTTGGTAGCTGGTATGAAACGCAGCACAGTAAATGTGTTAAGAGTGGTAGAAAAGACCTGCCTCGTTTGCTGCTTAGCCAAAACATGGGCGATGTTGAGAAATCTAATTTCACAAGAAGTAATCACAGCAGCTAGAATTATTTCAGCGTCAATATCAGCATAACCTGCATCACTTTGTAGTGAAGGCTTATTAAGCCTGAGGGGAAATGGTACATCCCACAGCAAAGGCCACATATGAAATGAGTCATCCTCTAACTACATCCATAATGAGGTGAGATGTCTATTCAGCTCAGCAGGTGATTAATTGGTTGATCACATCATATTTTGATTACAACAAAGGTACAGTGTGTGGGAATCTATTCGTCCTAATACAGTTATCTACACAGCACGGGGGCATGATAAAATATCGTATTGTGTTGTTGGTTCCCTGAAAACTGAGGCGGTGTGTGTTTGTCTCGTTTCTGTCCGTTCAGCTGCTGGAACTGTTTGACAGCGAGGACCCGAGGGAGAGGGACTTCCTGAAGACCATCCTGCATCGGATTTATGGAAAGTTCCTGGGTTTGCGTGCTTTCATCAGGAAGCAAATCAACAACATCTTCTTGCGGTGAGTGAGTTGTTCTAAAAGTAGCTGACTTAACAGGAAATCATGTTTGATGTCACTTTGAGGGCGTCTTCAGTCTTCTTCTCTCATTTAGTCAGGTATAAATGTCATTGAGTTCAGCCAAGAAACCAGCATCAAAACATTGTGATTTAAAAGTGATATAAACAACAGACAGAGACACCTGTCACAAACGTATATATCTGTGTGAAGTTCACATATTTTGGTAAATGAGATCAAAGGCAAGAAATCTCAATTAGCTCACCACTTAGAGCAGTTAAGTGCAGCAGTTTACGATCCCAACATCTGTTCCCTTTATTTCATATTGCCTGTCATCAGCCCGTTAAAATGTGAAACTTCACTTATGAGACTTTGGCTTAAAGTTAGACTTTGAAACAGCTCCTTGTAGCCAAAGATTTATAGAAGCACACTCTCTCTGTGAAGTACCTTCATGTCTGAGAATAAATTATTTTCACGACGGCACCCAGAGGCCTGACGGGCATTTACACTGCCAGAACCTTTAGAGGAACTCAGGAACGAAGGCTGCGTTTCAACCCGAAGAGGGACTGTATGAAACCCTTCTACAAGAGTTTTAGGTACTTTCGAGCCTGGCTGGGTATCTGATTCAGAGACATCCAAATATGTATCAACTCAGTTAACAAAAAGCTCGGATGTGAATTTTCTTGTGCTGGTTTTCAGTTAATCCTTTCAGAGTATGGTGCGCCCAAGTGTGATGCTTTATAGCCACCTGAGTTGTTACATTAGTGCGATCAGATCCATCTCAGCTCCCTGAAAGAAAGAGAGAGAGAGAGAAGAGAAATGTTGAAATGGAGGCATCAAATATTCCCAACAGCAGTGTGTTGAGTCGTTACCGCTCCTGTTGCTGCGTGACAACGGGTTTAAGATGATTGAAACGGGGGGCACTTGATGTCGTTTCCAACAGGCAAGGTGGCAAAACGGGTGCGCGTACTTTGACCATCTGTCACTGTGAATAAAAATAGTGCCCCAGTTGTCAGGCTCTGTCTGTAAATACCATGAGCACACAGCGAGATGGAAATCGGTTACCAAACAGGAGGTGAATGATGTATGGATCATTAAGTTATGTAAGACCAGTTGATTTTAAAGGTCCTTAGCTTCAGTCTGTTTTCTTTATTGGCTATTTTAATGAGATTTCTTGTTAATTAAAGAATTTACAGATTTAGTTTAAACAAAAGCTTTTTTTCAGCACAAGTCGTACAAAACCTCATAGAAAAACTATAACATACTTAAGTGGTTTGCATGGTGAGAATCATGGGACACCAGTGACATTTTATTTATGAAATGCTGTCCCAGATCAGAGTGACTGTATTTAAACAGAACATAATATTGGGAGCAGTCTGAATCAGCTGCATGTTTTTTTTAAGTTAGTGACATATTAATAATGGTGTTTTCTGTTGCTGTTGCAGGTTCATCTATGAAACTGAGCACTTCAATGGAGTCGCTGAGCTCCTTGAAATCCTGGGAAGGTGAGTATAACACGTGATCATGTGGATGTACTCTGAAATGAAGAACAATCACCATCATATATTCAGTTGAAAGAAAAATATTGAATGCATTCAAGGAGGTAAACTGTCCTTTCTGTATATGATTTGACTTGACCAATGTTTAGAATTTAGTAACATGACTTTTTCTTTATATTTTAAAAGTTAATTAAAGCTGGATACAGTCCTCAATATTACAGAAGCCTCATTTTTACTCTGTCAGTTTAACTGCTGACAGTTCAGGTTGTAAACAGGCTTGTGCCCGATGACGTGGAGGACTTGTGCTCTCCTGCAGTCCTGAACTAAAAGGCCCCTCGGGCTTCGTCTCTTCAGTCATTTTTCGTCCCACCATTGCAGTGAATTCTCTCTCTATTTCTTTTCCGCTTCAGAAACCAAATATATTCATAGCCATGCCCTGCTCTGATCCCGCAGTGTTCAGTTTGTGCTGTTGTTTTGTCTTTTTCTGCAGGAATCTCTCTCACTGTGTCACGTTGTTTTTGTGTTTACAGTATCATCAATGGGTTTGCGTTGCCTCTGAAGGCAGAGCACAAGCAGTTCCTTATGAAGGTGCTCATCCCTCTTCACACAGCTAAAGCATTGTCCCTTTTCCATGCACAGGTAAGACAAACAATCTTTACCCTTAAACATATTATTTTGTTTTATTTCCAATTAATATTTGGCTGTGTATCCTTGAGCCGTATCATTCAAAACTGCACCGAAAAGATTAGATGTTGTCTAAAGCATGATTACACAGCTGTTGTTGAGGACAGTCTCTGCACGATTAAGCCCACCATGATGTAATCTCTATGCTGTAGCACCTCCTAGTGGTTAAGAAGTGGAAATGCACAGGTTCAAGGATTACTAGAGAGTTTTAGTGAATCTTGTAGGAGTGTATCATTCATATATATATATAATTTAATTGATTCTGACCTCAAAGAAGAAGCTTTTATCTGATGCCGTTTTTGGGTACATTTACTGTTTTTCTTTTGTGTCCCTCAGCTGGCCTACTGTGTGGTTCAGTTCCTGGAGAAGGATCCTACACTTACTGAACCGGTACTTTTTTCTTTTTTTTTTTTTTCTTTTTTTTTTTTTACCACTCCTCCTACTCAAAGCACAAATCCTTCAGGCGCTAAATTAGTCTACACTGCAGTGAAATGTACGATGGGTTGCTAACAATCGCCCACTCAAGCAGACTGTTGCGGCTTTTTTTTCTGTCTTTTCTTTTTTTAAATTCGAGAGAAATTCTCAAGTAATTCTCTGTTATTTATGCAGGTGATCCGTGGGCTGCTGAAATTTTGGCCAAAAACTTGCAGCCAAAAAGAGGTATTGTGTCTACAAATACTCTTCGTGCTTCTCAGAGCTGTCAAGCAGAATGTAAGTTTTCCTCATGCTCTGCACCTCTTATCTCATTAGGTGATGTTCCTCGGTGAAATCGAGGAGATTCTGGATGTCATCGAGCCAACGCAATTCAAGAAAATCCAGGAGCCGCTGTTCAAGCAGATCTCCAAATGTGTTGCCAACCCACACTTTCAGGTATGTTTGTGACATAAATACACAGAAACATGAAGTTGATGTCAGAAAGTTTTTTTTTCCTGCAGTCGTCTGTGTTACAGTAAGTCCTCTGCTTGGCATTCAGCATCATAAGCAATGCATAGACATACGACACACAATGTTTTGATGTGTGTGGGCACCTGTAAAAGTGGGCTGACAGATAAATGATGAATGAAAATATAGAAAAAGTAGGTGGTAATGGTACAGAATGAATCATTATTGATGACAATAACAGTCATTTAAAAATGCTTGTGATGCTTGGTGATGCACAAAGAGTGAGTTTACTGCTCACACGTGAACCATTTAAGTACGGGTTTTTTTGTGGCTTACAATTAACTGGTACACTGGCAGGTGTTTCCATTATTTTGTTCACTCCATTTATATCAGTGAGGGTAAACTAAACAGAAACACCTCACTGTATACTGTAATACAGCTCAACAGCACCACAAACAACATGCTTCAAAATGATCATCCAGTTGAATCAATACTTCTGAATGTGGTTATTATCACCTTCATGAAGGGAGAATTTACTGCAGGTATCTGGAAGTCCTCTTGTTGCTCTTTTCATGAAAGTGAAAATCAAAAAGGTCTTAATTATTATTTTAGTTGTTTTCTTTTACACAACCCTGCCCTGGTGAGCTTGATGGAGCCTGTTTTTTTGTGCTCACAGGTAGCAGAGCGAGCGTTGTACTTCTGGAATAACGAGTACATCCTCAGCCTAATCGAGGAGAACATCGACAAGATCCTTCCCATCATGTTCGGTAGCCTGTACAGAATCTCCAAAGAGCACTGGAACCCGTAAGTACCATCTTAGGAGAGCTGTGTTTCAGCCAAACTCATTCACATGCACTAGCACGCTAACAGGCTGAATTACCATGGTAACCCCAGAAACGCTCAGATCTTCAGCTCTGTGTAAATAAAACCTGTCGGATTATGAGGACGATCCATTTCATGATTAACAGCCTGTTGGGAAGGATCCTATATATTATTGCCTCTGTCCATACAGACTGCTGTTGTCTATATAAAGTTGCTGTCATGTGATTGTGTTTACATGTACACATTACAGACAGACACAGAGATGCCAACTCTCACACCTCATTTAACATTGTGCCCAGACATAAGAATAACAAACCTTGGCTCAATCTTAGGTACTAGCAAGGAACTTAAACTTACATACTGGCATAATGAAATTCATAATACTAACGATAACAATGAGAGAAAATGGTAAGATCAAATAGAGAAAGAAAGTATTTCCTGTGTTGCAGGACAATCGTCGCTCTGGTCTACAACGTGCTGAAGACGCTGATGGAGATGAACTGCACGCTCTTCGATGAGCTGACTTCCTCCTATAAAGCAGACAGGCAACGGTGAGTGCTAGATGCTTCCTCTCTCGTAATGTTCATCGACTACTGGACCAATCTGAATATTTCTACTTGATGCTACAGAAGCAGTTCTTCATGTACTGTAGCTCCTTCATAAAGAGTTCATCAATGGCTTTCTTGTTAACATATTTAAACATATATAGTAATTATGTATAACATAGAAAAATGTAATTTAATCCATTTTTTGATAAATCAGTGACACCATTATACCATCCCCAAGTGTACAACAGGTGCTATAGTATGTGATTGTGGTCAAACTCTCTCTGAGCTGTATGAATCTGCCTAAATTAAGCAAAAAGAACATTCAAATGATTTCATACTCTTGCTAGTTTGCAGCCTGACTAGTCCCATTAGAACTAACACTTAGACTCTGACATGAAAATGGTTGTAGGCTCAGTCCAGCCACCTGTTACCCAACGATGGTGTGACACTGCTCCACCGACCAGCAGGTGGCAGTAACACACAAGATGTGCAGAGGGACACAAAGCAGAGACAGGAAGGAAGATGACTATAGGATTTGAAATAGTTTTCTACTTTTGTAAATGTTTCTATAAGGGAGGAAATGCATTAGATTACACCAATTTTAAATACAACATGGCTCCACTGTCCACAAACTGATGTTTGAACAGTTATTCATCACCCTTTACATCATATTAAATCTCTAAAAAATGTCACGTCTCGTGTGCGTTTATGTGACTGCTGTATCCCAGTTTCTGGACCAGTGATCATCAATCGATAAGATGTAATAATTGTGCAGGTGATAAATGTTATCACTTCTTTTGGGTTGAGCTGTACCGACTACACACTCACACACACGCACACACACACACACTCACACACACACTGTGTCTGAATGGAGGCTCTGCATACCAATCACTTAATGTGGGAAGAAGTGACATAATTACTGGACAGAAGTTCAAACCCCTCGTCCTCAGTGAGGCTGCAGGAACACACATAGGCTGTGTTTTCTACACTTTATTCTAACTGTGATAGTCGAGACATGGTGTCAAACACGCCACACAGCAGTTTTTGTTAAAGACATTCTTCTTCTCGAATCTTTTTTCAGTGCCAAGGTCAAAATAGAATTCATGCCTTCCCTCGTTGCCCGACTTTGTTTTTATCAGCGAGCAACAGTGCTGTCAGCCTGAGAACGAGGCTAAAATACTTTTTAAATACTTCTCCGTGTAGTAAGATTTATTCTCTTTTGACAGTGTTTCTTTGGAGTTTGAAAAGTTGGGGACCTCTTGGCTGCACTATTAAGAATTAGGATAGTTTATGTCATCCACTATTTATATTTGTGATTCTGCTGTTGATTTTTTTTTTTTTTATGGAATCCTAAAGAGAAGTTCAAATGTTGTTTCTCCAGGGAGAAGAAGAAGGAGCAGGAGCGGGACGACCTGTGGAAGAAGCTGGAGGAGTTGAGGCTTAGCAACTCCACTCTGGTCCAAAACAACAGCCACGGGCTCCCGGGTGTCCAGAACAACAACAACAACAACAACAACAGTAATAATAATAATGACAACCAGGACAGAAGCGTTGATGCTGCTGCAGGCGACACAGACAACAAAGATCCTGACGGCAGTGAGAGCACCCCATGTGCCAAATGACAGCGGATGTCTGTTTTTTATTTCGTTTCGGTTTGATGGCACGTTCAGGACTGTCAGGAGAGGATTAACGGCGACAGAAAAACACAAATTACACCTCAGCAGTATATTAAATCTACTTAGAGTGACTTAGAACGCCAGCATTTCTATGGCAAAAAATCTATAAATATAAATATAAATACACACACACATATATGTGTGTGTATATATATGTGTGTGTGTATATAATATATATACACACACACATATATGCATACACACATTCAACTTCAGACTATTTTTGGATGTTACAGTGTGGCTGCAGTATATTGTTTATTTGTCTGATCAAAGATGTATCCTTTCACATTTAGTTTCTTAACTGAGAATGATTTTTTTTTTGCTATATTCATTGTATGATACATGCGAGGGGAGAAAATAATAATGACTTGAATTTAATGTTTCTGATTGTGCTGCACTTAGACAAGCTGAATAGCTATTTAAAGATGTCTATTTTTTAATGTGCTTTTCTTTGTTGCTGCCAACAACTTTGGGTGCAAACCTTAAGGAAGAAGGGAACCGCAGACTTTGGGAGTATTCGGGGAATGATGGGACCAGATCTGTAATTAGACACGTAGTGCCCATTAATGTACAGAAAAGGGCTGTTATCTGGAGAAGAAGACGCAGGAGGACTGTTGTCTCAGGTTAGAGACGGAGGATCAGAGCTGCACGGCCAAAAAAGAAAAATGATCCCACATATGGAGTGATATGTCTGTAAGTGGCTCTAAATGGAACTATGAAGTTAAATTTGTTCACCATTAGGGTCACTGTCATATTTGTGAGATTATATTTGTGTTTCAGGTGTCGGTAAATATTTTTTTATCTGGGTGAAAACATGATGCTGACCAACACCTGCATCAGTAAGATTATTTACATGAAGAGTATTGAGGACCGACTTTCAGCCCGACATGAATTAAAGGAAAAGTTTGACGTTTTGGAAAAGTGGTTTATCTGCTTTTTTTTTGAGAGTAAGACACAAAGATTGACACCACCCTCACTGTCCGCACAGCCGATATGAAGCTACAGTCAGTCGCTGGGGAAAGAAAAAGCAGAAAAAAATGAAAACGGACAAACTTCTTGCTTGGCTCTGTCTACAGACACGTTCACGTCCATGCAAGCACACATTCCTGGTAGAAGGTTTTTTAACACGAACACCACATTTCTTCTGTTTACCTTGTGACCAAAGATAAAAACTGAGTGTTACACATTGTCGTGCAGTGTTTTGGCGTCTGATGAGCCAGATTTTAGTCTGAATGCCTGATAAAGGTGAATACATTTTGCTGACAGCACCTCTAAAGTCACTGATTTAAAATGTTTATATCCTATGTGTTTAATTAAAAAGTATTTCTGGGGTGTTTTTACACTTGTGTTTTTTAAACTAAACAACTTAAATAAAATGTTAATCGGTGTCTTCAGAGGTGCTGATAGGCGGATTGTGTTGCCTGGCCAGGCTAGCTGTTTTCCTCTGTTTCCAGTCTTTATGCTAAGCTAAGCTAACAGGCCTGCAGCTGTAGCTTTATATTTACCGTGCAGAAGTCGGAGAGTGGGATCAATCTCCAACTTTCACTCTTGGCAAGAAAGCAAATAAGAACATTTCCTGAACTTTTCCTTTTTAGTAAAACATACAAACATATGAGATCTACAGTACTATATTTTTCCAGAGTATTGAGAAGGCAAATATTTTTTGAATGTTTCATTCTGCAGATGGCTCATGATGGGATGCAGGATGCGCTTGAGTATATTTGTATATTTGTCGAGTGCGTACATGTGTATATGTTAGTTTGGGGGCTACTTAAAGGGACATGCCACTCAGTTTAAGATTTTATGTACAGTATATTGTTTCTGTGGTCCTGGGGAGTGCAGTCAGTGCTTAGAACGCGAATGGTTGAAACGTCTGAGCTGAAAAGCAAAGACTTTAACTCGTCTTACCACTTATCTGGTATTCTACAGCGCACAGGCGGCTGAGTGTGTGTGTCGTGAGTGTTTATATCCAAACAAGGCTCATTATGAAGTAGTGATATCAAAAAGAATTAACGCTTAACACCAGAAAAAAATCCCATAAGATTGTTTTTACAAGTAATCTTTACCATCAATGCCTGTTCACTCCCTGCATCTCCAGACTTTCTTATAACCTCACATTTGCTTTTATTTTCCACTTTCTGACGCCGGGAGTTGAAAAACGTGTTCATAAACTTAATCTGACTGCCGTAGATCATAGGAACAAGTTTTTGAAAATCGAATGGTTTTCCCTCTGAACCCGAGTGTTTGCTCTCTTTACGTTTGAGTTCATATTTTTAGGTCCAGTCTCTTCTGATGCCTTTTTTTTTCTGTCAGTACAGCATTCCAACCTCTGTGACGTTAAAAAAAAAAAAAAAAAAAAAAAACTGCGTGGGGGAACCTGTTTTGTAATCGCAGATCTTATTTAGGTTTCACCATCAAATAAAGTTGACTTTATCTTTCTACTCAAAGTGTCAACACCTGTGTCTTTTTTTCCTCTCCTCATTAGTGTGTTCAGTTGTAGTACATGATGGAGGTCAACAGATGGTGTGATGCCTTTTTTCCCCTCCTGTCTATCAAGAGGGCTGGACACCAGTAAATTACTATTGGTGACATCTTCATTGGACAAATGCTTCTCTGTGAATAGTTAAAATGTTCATATATAACATTTTATCTGATCTCAGAGATTAAAAATTATATCTTGAAATGATGATTAAGATTGAACATAGATGACATAGATTGGAGATAGAGATTAAAATCTGTTCTGCGAGATATTAATAAAAACAAAACACGGTGTCAAAAAAAGTCGTGTGTCTATGAAAATGTACAAAAACACTTTTTGTTTGAAGGTCCCTTAAATTTCATTCAACTTAATTTCTAACTTTCAAGTCAAGAAGAAGAAGTATGATCATAAATATTTTTAAAGTAAAATAAAAGTATTCTGCGGCAAGATGTAACTGGTAAGGTGTATTATTAGATTGTTAATACTGTGTGTAAGCAGCATTTTACTGTACTATTTTACAGGGTACAAGTATTCTCAGTCCAGAGTTTCTCAGCTCGAGGTGTAGGCCAAACCAAAGGATCAAAAGATGAATCAATGAATCATGAGATGTTGACTGGGAAAGATTTAATACATACAAAAAGTAGCTTTTTTTATTATTAGTTTGATCTCTGTTTTAGCTCTTTCTCAAACTTATTTACCATCTGAGATGTTTAGAGGTGAATTGTTTCTTTGGATATTTAAACAAAGCCCAAATAATTCAAACATTCACAGATTTCAGTACAGGGGCAGGAAGATGGAGGATTGACGTCAAATAAAGATTGTATCAAAGATTAATTGACAGTAGGAAGTCTATAATCTGTTAACACATTCATCCACTAATTATCAACATTTAGTTCTTAACATTTGAACTGCACCTTGTAGTCGGCTCGTTGCCTGCCTGTTCAAAGTGAAAGTGAACAAAGTGAAAGTTCTAACAGTTGTTGAACAAGTCAACAAGTTTCAAAAATTGGACTGAAATGAAGTGTTATCATTCCGTATAGGACAGCGATATAGTACATAGTATTAGTTGTACAAATGAAGATCACTTGATCACCCACAGGCAGGCCCTCTGTATTATGTAATCAGATTTTATGTAATCAGTAAACAGATTTTCATAATTAATAAAACAATAGGAAAAATGCAAACCACTGTTTTCTCCTGAAGCATGATTTAAGAGACACTGATGAGAGACAAATAATCAGAGTTCATTGTTCATAAGAAGTACTTTATTCCCACCGATTATTACTGGCACATAAACAAACGGTAAGAACTGTCACATCAGACACCTCACTGGTCAAACACGGGTGGAGGTCGTCAAGATGCTGAAATGTTTCGCATGAACAGCTGGAGCAGAGCGTTTGTTAATGTTGTCACCTCCACCTGTGCCACGACACATCAATATCTGCAGACCTCATTTATTAAAGAACGATACAGAAAGTGACATGGCTGAGAATGGTGGGGGCATGATGGAGCAAGTTTGAGATGGTGGTTATACAAAAAAAAAACAGAAATCAGTTTTTGGTCACATTTAACAAACACATTTAAAACTTGTAGGAATGGAGCAGACATTCTGACTTGTCAAAGCAATGAAAGCTCAGGTCTGACTGATTAATATTGTGTTTGTTAAAGTGTGACACTGAGGCTGCATGAGCAGTACCAGGAACCAGAAACCTCAACAGAGGAGTGGAACTCAGCCCTGTGAGGTTTTA
>JAOXYL010000036.1:7477501-7493222 GCA_028564955.1 Terapon puta | reverse complement strand
AGTGCAGAGAAAGTCAACTTACACCCTGCTGTTAGACATTGGGACTGTTTTGCCCAAATAATATTACCTATATTATCCTGATAATTAGAATATGGTCCTTAGTTACAATCAATTTAATGAAAACATTTATTTGTTTTGAGTGTTAGTTGAAAAGATTCATGCTGCTCTAATATCTGTCTGTTAATTTTATATGCTAACTAACATTACCGTAGCTGCTAGCCAAGCTGTGTCTGAAGGTAACAAAGACTGTCAGAACGACAAGTTGTCATCTTAATCAGAGCTTCTGTACCACATCTCTAACACTTCTTGTTTTTGCACTTTTACAAAGTTTTTGTTACCTTTGGACAGAGTTGTGTTCAGCCAGCAAAGCTAACTATTGAGTATATTCTTTTTATTATCTTTTTATTTTTTTTATTATCATTTATTAAGTCATTTTGAAGTATGGTGTTTTCTATTCTTTATTTACATGCATTAAACCACCACTTTGCACCTCTTCCCCAGTTTTATTTGCCGGTATTTTATGTGTCATCTTCAGTAGGCCACAGGAGTGACAGGGAAAGTACCTGCGCTGCAACCATTTGAATTTCTGCCCCGAGTCAGTGGGAAGAGCATTGACCAAACTTAGTTTCATGATCATTTAGAGCAAACAACTCTTACTTGTTGTGTTGCTTTGATGCACGCTGAACATTTTCCAGATATGAGTGGGCAGCAGTGACATAACCAGACGGATGCTTTTTTAAAATATATAAGTGACTTATAACTTTATCATTAGCTATGTAATATCAAGTGAGATAAAAGGTAATCCCCTCATAAAGGTCAAGAACTGCAGCTGAGGTCACTGTTTTTCTACAATGAAAATGTGCATCTGAGAAGACTGAATTACCTCCCCGTCAATTTCATCAAAACAAATAAATTGAGCCTTATTCAGCCACTTAAGTCTTGTTTTGCTCCTCCATGATTGTCAGGAAGAAATCATATTAGATTACTGATGTGGTATTGATCATGGGTCTGACATTTTTTTTTCAAATTAAAACATGATTCCTGGCTGTCTGTGGCATTTGGGGATGGATCAGTGACTGTGGTTGTCATTGTTTATTTTACGAATGGTGGGCTGCTTACGGTCCTTCCTCATGAATCTCTTGTGATCAATCAGCAATCAAAGCATAGCAGTAGAGACTTTGGTCTTTGAGTTGGTGTTGTTGCACAGTATCAGTGCTGATATCTGGATGTTTCCACACCTGCATGAAACCAACAGGTACACACCACTGTGAGTGGTGAAAGATTAAAATGAGGTCAGTGGCCCCCAAACCATCTGACTCTTCAAGCGCAGTGTCTACATTTCTAATGATGCTGTATGTGTAGTTTCGTATGTATTTACCTTTTCACATTGTTTAACTTGAGCATTTTTTAGGCCTTAAGAAATCAAAAATCTGTATTTCTCAAGAAGATATCATTATTGAGTCTGTGAAGAATGACGTGATCAGGCCAGACATCCAACAATCTTAATTTTCTGCAGTAATGACATCAGTTTGAATTCAAATGACTTGTGATCTCTCACATCTTTTGTAATGACAAAATTAAGAACAAATTTCTTGGAAGAGTAGCGATGCAATGGCTGAGTGGGCTGACCACTTGATGGCAGCTGCAAGGCACCTTCGTGAATACCAATTCATTTCTTACGTGTCTTTCATAAGGTGCTCATGCAAAAATTATGCAGTCTGCTATAATACATATGAATGGAACAATTCAAAGAAAATATAATCTCAGGAAATAGTTAATATTCACATTTATGAGAAAAACAGCTGTTGTGGTTAACTGTGGAACTGTTATGAAGCTGCCATTTCTTCAGATGTCACGTCACCTGTGACAGACTTGTGCTTAGACAGCAAAAGTTTAGCAAGAGAGTCCATGTATTCTGTTAAATATGTGTAAGCTCTTTCTGATCATATCTTCAGTTATTCATTTGCAGCAGGGAGTAAGTAAACTCTCTAATTCAGCCTTATGCTTACAACTCTCATTTAAGATATTATGTCTAGCTTATTCCATTTAAAGTGTAGACATGACAAGTTGCAGCAACAAAAGCCAGGCTGGCTGTTTTCATCTGTTTTAATCTGTTTTCAGTTTTCATGGTAACCTGAGCTGATGGTCGCTCTGCTTCAGACATGAGGGAATCAATCTTCTCATTTTGAACGCTGAACATCTCCTTCTTTAAAATCTCTACTTTGGTGTTTTAAAAGTCAGTTAGCTGTTATTAGTACTTTAGTCTTTGTATTTTCACTTCTGTTTGTTTAGCTGGCTGTGACTTTGTGTCTCATTAAAAAGCTATTTACTGTTCTTCAAAATGTAAACATCTCTGTAATAATAAACAGCAGTTTAAGGTTGGTTATACCAGAGGAATAAACCCAGAGACCCAGAAAATAAACCCATTAAAAGTTAAATGTAAAATGTAATCCTTCAGACACATTGTTGCCAAAAGTCACCCACCCTTTGTTCTGTGTCTTCTCCTCCAGGGAGGAGTCCTCCTGCTGGGTCTCCGTGGACCAGAGTCCGTTCGTCCTCGGCCTCACCAGTGAGAACGGAGAGCTGCTGCTGGACGAGTGTGTTCAGGTCACCGAGGGCTCCAAAACAAAGGAGAGACACCTGTTCCTCTTCAGCGATGTTATTGTCTTTGCTAAACTCAAGTGAGAAGTGTAGAAATGAACATACACCTCAATGTACAGATGGTCATTGGTTGTTTTCCATTAAATGTGAATAAAGTCAAATAAGGGTCCACTGAACAAAAACCAAATTACCACTGGGAAACCACTGATACAGTTGAGAAACTTTCTGTTGAAAAATGCCCCATATTTAAACAGTTGAGGGGGAGCGAAAGAGGAAGCAAAAACAAAATGTGTCATTTTTGGACGGACTGTTGGGGAATCTCCCAGCTCATGTACTGATTGTATTTAGTCACTCCAAATAGAAGAAGAGAGCATGGTGGTTCCCTTTCAGAGGAGTCACATGAGGGGAAACTTGTACACTAAAAAATACCTTAATCTCAGAAACGTTATTTCAACACACCTTTTAACTGAAGATCTGTCGCCTTCAAAACAAAAACAATATGTGTGAGATAGTTTCACTTCTAAATGCTGGTTCATTAGTCTGACGATGGGACAATATCTTAAGTCTAAAGTCCTCAACACTCAAACTCAACACCTTACCTTTAATTAAAAGAAAATAATTTTATTTGACTAAATATCCAATTTTGATGACTTCTTTTTCGGCTGGTAGCCGGTATGATTAAAAAAAAAAAAAACTAATTTCCTTTGTTCCAATAGGATCACAACAACAAGCAGATTTTAAGTTATTAAAGTAATTACAAGTTGCTCATAGTAGTCACCCTAGAGCTGTTTGTGAAAGCCAGTGGAAGTTTTAAAGCTCTTGAGTGGGAGGATGATCACTCATCTCTTTACCACAATCTGCCCACTGTTCCAGTACGCACAGCTGGGACAACAGCACCACGAGAGTAAAGACACTTTGGAGCCTTTTGACTGCGTGTCTGAAGTCTCAGCAAATACGTGATGATTGACTGTCATTTTGGGTGTCAGTGGGAGCGAGCGCCAGTCAATCACAGTAAATCAGTGACATTATAGCCGTAAAAGAATTTCTTTTGATGACCGTAAGATTAAAAAGACTAACATCCCTTTCGTGTCTGTACAATAAATACGACCTCATAGCACTTGACCTTGGGCCTGGTACTATTCCAGCGTTGGTGTCGTGTAAAATCTAACAAAGCTATCCTCAGTCTGCTGTGTGCTGTGTAAACTGTGGGCTCTTGAAAGCATCTGCGTCCGTAAACAATGCACAGCGGATCAGTGGAGGCTCTCAGTTTGTCCCAGAACCCCCGGGTGTGTTAATCCATCCATGTTTACTTCTCACAGCCTTTCTGTGCATTACTTCTGGTCAGTTGCACGTCACTTCTCTTTCTCTATTTCTATACCATAACACCTCTCGAATCCCTAAGCTCTCTGTCTCCGACTCCTTCCCTCCCTCCTTCCAATCTATCAGCGCTCCGGGATCCAGCCAGCGGGCCTTTGCTGCAAACACGCATTGGTCAGCGGGGTCGCCACCGAGCGCTGTTTAAACCTCCGAAGTGTGGCTGTGAAGAGGTGCAGTGGGAGAAGCCTGGTTCCCCTCAAAGCATTTACCTCCCCTTCCGTGGGAGCCGTCGAACCATTTACAGGAGTTCTTCATTCTGACTCCACCATCACATCGCGATGCCTCTCGAGACACAAAGAGAAAAGAGCAGGGTCATTTATTTATGAAGGAGTCATCTTGTTTGTGGACTTTCAGTTTCACACCTGTTCAAAAGTCATTCAAGCAGACGCCTAATTTATGTAAACTATTATATTTATGTCACACATGTCAGCATTGTCAAAATTTTTGACTCGACAGTCAACATTTGCATCACAGACTTTCATTCCTCTTTGTGTCGTCCTGAATAGAAATTAATCTTCTGATCACATTTGAGAAGGAAGTGTTGAGTGTTTAGTGATGAATTAGTGCATTCCTATCTCCATTTAGCTCCAGTTTTCTCGTTTCATTTATGGAACTGAAACCTGTGTTTTAAGATTGAAAAAACAGAGTGTCAAACAGACAGGACTACTTAAATGGCCGCTGCCTTTCTTTCTGTTTCTGTGCCGGCAGGTCGACTGCCAGCTACCGTCTGAAGCACAGAGTGAGCCTCGAGGACATCTGGCTCTACGGCTTTGAAGATGAACCGGAGGACGGGGAGGGAATGGCAGGGGATATTGACCTCAGCGTGACCCTCATCCTGGCCTGGGCTCTCACTTTTTGTCTGGTGTGTTTTCGGTGAGCATACACGCACATGACTCACTCGTGTGGCGACTCACACACGAAGGCATCGAGTGTTTTCATTCACATGCATGGGCGCACCTGTGAAGTGTGAGCATGCATTTTTGGGGCTTTGTTGAGCCTTGCAGCCATTGTGATCATTCAATTCCACACCCAAAGACCACTCTTATCTGTGATCCTTGGCTTGAATACATTTTAACGAACCTCTTGAAGATGTAGGTAGATTTTCTCTGGTAGAGGAGACTGCAGGGTAAGTCATGTTTTTGCAGGGTGTATAGTCTCTTATTATCAGTCTGTCCCTGATGGAAAAACAGAAATGTGAATTAGTTTAATATATTGTCCGCCAAATCTTATTAGCTTCCACTCTCATGTGTGTTTGTTTAAATATGAGACACTTAGCTTAACACAAAGACTGAAAACTGAGGAAAACATCTAAACTGGCTCACTAATTAACATGTTATATTTTGTTTCTTCAAACTCTCTGCAGAAAAAGCAAATAACTGTATTTCTTCAGATGTTGGGTTTTTTTGAGCATACACACTTTCTGTTTCTTACTTATCGTGTCTCCTTTTTTTTTTTGCCAGTCATTGGATTAATGAAATCGGCAGTGGTTTGCTGTGTAGTAAATGGTCATATGATTTGTGGCCTTCATGAAAACAGGGAAGTTGCATAGAGAAAGTCATCCCTGCAGCATCACAAGAGGTTGCAAAATAGGAAGTGCGGAGCTGGCCTTCAGACAAATTTCCATAGGAGGGGATTAACGTCAGATGAAAGTAATGTCTGGAAGTGCGGGCCTTTACAATAAAGATGTGCAGGAGGAACAGATTTTTTATCTAAACAGCACGATGGACTAAAAGGCGTGAAAGTAGATATCAGTAAACAGCCAGTCTGTCTCTTCAAAGGCACCAGTTGAGAATTTTTCATTTGTAGCAGCCATTTGTATTATTCACTGACTCCCACGTTTCTCGCAAAGTAATAAATTAAAACCATCAACTTGTCTTTGACTCGCTGTTGTCTTCCAAGAAGATGAGTCCCCTGTTGGGTTTTGAGTTGTTTTGCCTAAAAACGAGATTTCAGATTACAAGATTTGCCTCTGGTAATGATTCAGTGTGTGAAAGTTTCATTCCTTCTCACTCAGGCGGAGGTGATCGAGGAGCCTACGAGAAAACATGTGCTGCTTTGTTGAGGCTCATTTGATGTGCATACGGCTACATGGCAGCTTGCCTGGCATTAATGAGGGCGTACATATAGCCGGCTCTCACAGGTGTGCATGTGAGCGTATCCGTCTCGTCGTCATGTTTCCACTGACGGACACAAAGCCACGGCAAACCTGGTTTAGGAGGAAGTGGAAGGTGTCTGGTCGGGGGCCGCCGTGACGTTGCTTCCTGTTCCCATGACTGAGTTACAGTTTCCACCGAGTTGTTAAAAGACGGCATGGGTGCGCACTTTGTCTCATTCCTCCCACTGTGTGCCGGCCTGTCTGAGTGTCTCTGTGGATTAGTAACTCATACCATGCTGTTATTTTGCCCACAGCTCGCCTGAGGTTAAAGAACGCTGGTTAGATACACTTCACAGGTGAGAAACAACATTATTCTTTAATTATTCATTCAACAGTCTGTGTGTTATCAACAAATTCATTGAATTCTCACAAGTGGAAAGACTTGTAGTGTGCTTGAGCTGGATTGTAAAGTCATTCTGATCAATGTTGACAACAGAATCGCTGCAGAGAGCATACAACTGTCAGCTCAATTTCAATATCAATAAGTATATTAATAGAAGTATCATTTTGAATTGAGTTAGGAAGAATCTGCTGTGATAATCAGCCTGTTACATAACGTGGTGTCGAACGCAGCGAGATAACATCTTTAGATAATGAAGAACATTGCTCAATTCGTCACAGTTACTCTAAAAAAGTAAATAATAGCATTATATTAGTATCCACCGTTAAATTGATACACAAAAAGTTCAAATGAAAGACTTTTTAATGTAATGTTATTTAAAATCAAGACGCAGACTAAAAATGTGAAGACTTGGGCAGGCGGTGCAAAGAGTCTCAGGACAAATAATACATTCCAGAGTAAACATATTACTTTTTCTCAATGCAGAAAAATTAAAGACGCAAAAGCGAGGACTGGTTGTGCTTCTTCACCTCCAGACGTCCTCATGAAGGTGCTGAGTGGCAACGTCACAGTAAGTCTCTCTGCCCACTCTGCCATGTCCAACAGAAAGCAAAACGTATACAGATTGATTAAATAAAGGGTTTTTACTAAATAATCTCTCTCTCTGTCCCTGTCTCTTTTCTTGCTGTTTTTTTAGACTAAAACTCTGATAGGAGGTGGAATGGAACAATTCATTGAGTGTCCACTGGATGTAAGTAAAAACCCCATTTTCACTGGCTTTTATAGATTAGAGATAATCAAGCGAAACAAGTGTTTGTGAAAGACACCTGCGCCTTTCCAGTCACACTGAATTGAAACAGATTATCTTGACTGAGGCATCTTCTGAAGTGCATATAGTGCACTGTAGATATTATACTTGAAGAGGGTAAATTGCATTTGATTGATTGTTGGCTCTTGCCGGTGTCTTTTAATGCACAATTACTTCACTCTAACTCATTCACGTGTTAGGTGGCATGCAGGGTGAGGGCTGTGCAATGCTGCACGATTGAGAAAAATACAACCCCTCCCCTGGTTCCTCTTGCGTGGTCACCGACACATCACTTCTTATTTATTTTGTTGCCAGGGCGATGCAACGATCGCTGCCGCGCTGTCAAAGCAGCTGAATAACTCAGAGGACAAGCTGACACAGCCCATTGGTGAGTTTGAAAGTGGCAGTTTTTGGTGGAGGGAGGGAGGGGCTCATTAGCTGTGCCATGTGTAGTGAAGAGACCAAAAAGAACAACCACGGAAACAGAGAAAGGAAATCTAACTACAGATAAGAGTGAGCAAATAGAGTGATCTGTTTCTGACACATTGGCACTCTGGTGTGGTTCGAAGCATTAGATACATGTTAAATATGTAAATATGATAAATAAGCCGATGAATCAAATGCTTCTGCCCCCTTCAGAAACCAAGTGGAACCTGGTGAGGAGGCTCAGAAAGGGTTCCAGTTTCGTCAGTAAAGCTCGCAGATCTGATACAGATGCCAAGACGCAGCTGTTTGGACAGCCCCTCTGCAAGACCTGCCCAGACGACTGCTCACTTCCAAAACCAGTTGCTGTAAGTTTCTACCGTAAATGTCAGATCACTCATCTCATCGCTTCCACCTGCCAGTCTAGTTTCCCTTCGGCAAGACCTTCATGTAAAATAAGATTATGACACCGCAGAATCTGGGCACAATTTCCTCAGAACTCTTAAGATAGATGTGATTCCTTTATAGGCAGAAATAAAAAACAAGTGACTATATGACCTTTGACAACAAGCACAGGAAACCACAAGAGTGCATGATTAGCTTCAGCTCAACATGCTCCCAACACCCACAGCTTGTTTTTGTCTTTTTATTGCAATGATTTCACCTGTGCTGCCCGTCCTTTCACCAGGAGATGCTGGCGCTGCTGAGGAAAAGGGGGCCGTCCACAGAGGGGGTGTTTCGCAAACCGTGCAACAACAAGAACATGAGGGACATCAAGGAGCAGCTCAACAACGGCCAGGAGGTGGACATGGAGGGCCAGCCGGTTGTTCTGCTCGTGGGGCTGCTAAAAGTACGTTCTCACACGTAGTATATAACCACTGCTGCAAAAGTACTCGCTACACCTGCAGGATTAATTACACTACCACAGATGCTTTCTCTGTGTTACTTTACCATTACCGCTACTACCACAGCCATGTCTATTACCGCAGCTGCTGCTACAACAACTGTACAGTACTGTACCACTGCCACCGCCATAGTTGAGGAAAAAGTACCACTATATTTTACTTGACCAAAAGTAGCATAGCAAAATATTGAGATACAAATAATGAAATTAATTTGCATCAAATTAAGGAAAGTCTGAATAAAGAATATATTAAGCAGCAAAAATGGGAAACACTAAAGTAATTTACATACAGCACCTGTGCGTAGCTACTTCCCACCACTCTACCATTAATATTTAATCTGTCATAACATTACACACAAATTGTATCATAGCCAGAATCTACAACGTGAGGTCCCTTCTTGATTCCTGAAATTGATTTTTGTTGTCACTTTTCATTAAGTCCAGTGCCAGTTCAGTTTAATAGCACAGTTGGTTGTCGGACCAGATCATTTCTGTTTATATATAGTGTGTCTCATCACTGTCCCTCTCCTGTTTGCTGCAGTGTTTTCTGAAAGAACTTCCTGGCAGCCTGCTGGTGTCTGAACTTTATGACAACTGGATGACGGCTCTGAACACTGAAGATGCCCAGCAGAGAGCTCTGGAACTCAGAAAGTGAGTAATCAATGTCTGCTAATGAGTCTTGACGGTGCCATTTACCTGCAACTGTGATACTACACTACAATTACAAATGAAAGGAAGTCTGTTGGTATTTTCAGGGCTGCCCACATGGTTACAAGTTTAGCAGAGCATCCCCTATTCCGTCTGTCTGTAGGCTGAACAAATGCCACTTCTTCTTTTTCTGTCTGTTTAAAATAAGGAAGAGACTTTGAAAAAAAAAGAGCGCCAAGCTAATGTCTTCTTCCTGTTCTCTTTTTTCTTCTTTCCTTCTTCTCTACCCTGCTTGCAGGGTGGTCGACAAGCTCCCGTGGGCCAACAAACTCCTCCTCCAGCATCTAGTCTGCGTCCTCCATCACATCCTCGCCAACTCTGACATCAACAAGATGGACGCCTGCAACCTGGCGGTGTGTATCGCCCCCACACTGCTGCAGCTGGATGGCACCCCGCTGGATGAGCAGAAGGAAAAGATCGAGAAGGTAGAAAGTCTTGTTATGAGTACACTGTCTCGCTTTTTGTGCTTTGAAGATCTGCGGCTCACAGCGCAGAAAACCTCAAAAGGTTTCATAAGTAGGGTTACACTTGCACAGACTTTAGTTTGCTGTTTGTTTAGTCTATTGTTAATAACAGCTACACTGCCGTAACTGCAGCTTGACTGATATTGTTATTGATTTTGCTCATCCTGTATCTTTTTTTCTGCAGGTCACACAACTAACTCAGTTCCTGATTGAGAATTGTGACATACTTGGTGAGAACATCCCAAATCTGCTGGATACTGATGAAGGTACATTCACACATAACTGCCATCTTCTTTCAGGGACTGTATGCAAATAATTAGGGTGTGGGGGGCACTGAGTCAATGAAAATAATTATTGTAAAACTCAGAGATTCTAACGGTGTCCTGTTCCCAATCTGCAGATTCACTGTCCTCTCAGCATCACGATTCAGCGTACGACAGCACCGACCCAGATGGAGATGGGGAGGCAGGAGAGAGTGCCAGCTGCTCACATGGAGAGAGCGGGTCGTCTTCCTCACTCAGTCCCAGCTTTGCCAGCCCAGCTGATTTTGCAGCTGATGCTGCCTTTAACACGAAGCCAGCGTTCAACCGGCGCTGCTCTGAGCCCATCATTCTCCTCTCGGCCGATCTCAAGGGCCTGTGCAGCCACGCCAGGAGCCACGACGACTGCTCAGTGGAGAGGAGGGACTTTGAGGAGCAGCCTCTGAAGAAGCAGATCTCAGACGACTGTTTCCTGCTCCGAACACGAGGTGGAGCGACACCGCTGTCGTCTTTTCCAAAACTGAGCAGCAGCTCCAACATGGATCTACTGCCCTACATGGCAGGGAACCGCGGCAAGGACTGCTCATGCTCCTCCCTGGAGAGCGCTGCCTCTAATCAGTCAGAAGGCTCCGTTTTCACCAGCTCCCCCGTGGGATCACCAGCTTGCCCCAGGAGAGCAAACCCCACCAACCAGCCTTCAGTGGATGCAAAGGCTCAGCAGGACATTCCCAGACCAATTTCAGATGAGAAGAGGCGTTCACAGTCCATGAGGGTTGCCAGTAAAGTCCTGATGAGGACCAGGAGCTTAGGAGCCTTCAGTAGGAGCAGCCTGAAGAAAGACTCTCAGAAGGAAAACACCTTCCCATGTGAGACTCTCCAGGAGGACTCTCAGAGTGAAACAGATCCACCAGCCGAGCCTCTGCACAAACCGCGCCCTCTGTCGGCCATCGAGGTGTTCAGACAGGTGGACAGCAGGCTGCCCTGCATGCCCCCGCCCTACGCACATGCAGTGCAGAGCGTGGGCCCTCCTCCGCAGTATAGATCAATGACTGTTCATGATGCCAAAGAGCTGGAGAGAAGGTCCCGTCCATCCTCTGTAAATTATGACTTCCCATCTGCTGGTTCTGGAAATCAGTACATAGACTGTTTTGGCCAAGCAACACAGGAGAAAGCCAACATTGTCGAGCGGCGGCACCCTTTCCGCCAGAGAGCCATGTCTGAGTCCGTGTCTTCAGCTCACCACGAAGTTGTGTCTCGCAGATGCAGCCAGCCTGTATTTGAGGAATTTCCTTACGCCAAGGAGTCTTACGTTTGATTGACTTTGAAGTTGTTCCACAGATTGGATTTTATACATATACAACCATTTATTGGAGTTTAATCTCAGTGGGCAAAGCCAAACTTCAAGTTAGCAGCCCATTGACGATCTCTGAGGTTTAGCCAGATGGACTTAACTTAGAAGTCAATATGGCTGGACTGGGTATTTTCTTTCAACAACAACAGTGCTCGGCTTCATATTAGTAGCTGCTTCCTACCCCTCTTCTTCCTTTTTCACTGTTCTTTTGTTGGTTGGATAGGGAAACTGTGTTTTTTAGACTCTGCCCACTCTGTTAGAGAAATGCTTATATATGTACATATAGTCCAATCTGTTTACTTTTCACTGTTTTTCTGAATGAATGTCAGCTATGTGCCACCTCTGTGGTTGCACTTTCTCAGTAGTACTATTTAGAGTACACCATTAAAATGATATGTAGTTATTATGATAGATATCTAGTCTATCACAATGAAGCTAAGAAAACACAGTCCGCTGTGGATACAATATATGCTATGAATTTTGTTTTTCTGTTGATGTTGTTTTTGTAGACATAGTGATGTGCAGTACTTCACGCTGAGCACAAATTTTTGGGGTCTTTTGTAAATCATCTTTACCTTTCATGGTCTTTGTCTTCCACTACACTGAAGCACTTTCTGATAATAATCTATGCTTTGTTTATTTGTCTGCTAAAATGTAAATATTGTGAGTTATAGATGATGTATCTAGAATGGAAATCTTTGTCAGATGCTCTTCCAGAGTCAAAAATGGTTTTATGTGAAAAAACTATGCAATAAAAGAGAAATAGTAAAAAGAGCATGTGTTCTCTGTCTCTATGAAACCTTTGGGAAACCTCGGGTTGAAAATTGATATTGTGATCTCAAATGGCTTCCCAGTTAAATAATTAGTGGCAGAATTGCTGAGAAAATTGAGGAGAGTGGTTGCTTTGGCTCAACTCTCCACTACTTGTGTTGCATAACAGAAGCAAACAGGCTTCATTGAGAGAACAGCATGTTCTGGCACTTATGCTAAAACAGAAGGAAACCAGACATGGTCACATGGGCGGATTTGGTTTTTCTCTGAATTGCTGTTCCTCTTGTTGCTGACGACACGATGAGCAGATGCAGCCTCTTCCTTCCTTTTGACAGTGTTTAACACATTGTTTCCTTCCTTAACAAGTTGATTTAATTTGCCCAAAAGTTGCATCGAGATTGAAAATGAACCAGATTCTATGCAAAGTTTGATGGTGAAATCTAAAATAAAGAATGATAAACCATTACCTATCTGCCAATATAATTCAGAAGTTGAATACACAAATAACTACATTTGTGTGACATTTATGTTTCACAAGCACAGTTAACCCTGCAAGAGGCAGGAAGCTTCATCACTTCTGCCATTACTGCAAGGATGTTGTGTGGATCTCAGACAAATATATCTTTTTATCATGTTTTACACCAAATGCATCA
Source organism: Terapon puta (assembly GCA_028564955.1). Lineage (NCBI taxonomy): Eukaryota > Metazoa > Chordata > Actinopteri > Centrarchiformes > Terapontidae > Terapon > Terapon puta. Next base: position 7,480,407 of record JAOXYL010000036.1, on the reverse strand, counting down.
TGTTCATGAACTCTAAAGTGAAATGTGACTTGACATCTCACTTGATTTCTATCAAAGTGGGGCAACAGCTTTCTTTTTTTCTTGGTCTTTTTGAAACCACTGGGCCAAAGATGACATTTTCAGATCAAAGAAAGCTGAATGTTGATCTTTTTTTCATGAAACAGCTGCCCAACCATTAAAAAGTCAGTGTAGAAAAGTTTGAGTCATCAGCTCATATCTGCTTTTCATCTGTAATGTATTTGTTGAAAGACCTTCGCCCATGTGGTTGTTGTGCCGCAGGTTATTTCCAAAATTTAAATTAGACAGATGCTAGAGGAATTGTTAAATGATCATGAATGATTGAATTCTTCCCAAAAGGCTGAATGTAGATCAAATTTCATAGTAATACATTTAATAGTTGTAAAGATATTTTACTCTGAACCATCCAGGTGGTGATGCCATAAGAACTGTCACAGGATCGTAAAAGTCAAAGGGGTTCGTCCTCTAGAGACCACGACTGTCTGTGGAAAATGTCAATCCACCCTACAGTTATTGAGTTATTAGTCTGGACAAAACTGACAGACCAACATCATCTTTCTGAGAGCCTTGTGGCTTACATACCACACAGCTCACATTTTGCCCAAAACAAACGTATTCAATTTAATGATTATATACTGTATCATGCGATGTACTGTTAACAGTTACCTTATTTTTTTAGGCACTCTATTTCATGCATCGGACAAATTTTGTCAGAACAGTTATTTTCAGCATGTTCTACACTGATTTAAGGATAGACATGCCTTTTTAAGCGAAGCATATGCTCTTCAACAAGCACCCAATCAACAAAACACTATGCAATCAACCAGGTCACAATGATCACAATGAGCTTGTGTGCACTGTTGCTGCTGTGCCCAATGAGTATGATATGCAGAGCCACATGTCATTGTATTCCATGTGACAAGATCTTCAATAATTAAATGCTCTTTTAACTTGATTGCCATGTGAATTGCATGTACAGAAATCATTTGTTATAACGATAATAATGATTATCTGCTCATGTGTCAGTTCAATCACAAGGAAGAAAATGTTTAACCGGATGATTGGATGATATCATACAGTGTCTTAAACTCGAACATAAGCGCTGTGTTGGACTGTAAGATTGCTATTCAAAGCTTAAGTTGTTCTCTTTCTTGTTAAAACAGAGTTATACATGAATTGAATAATATATATCAAGAAAGTACTGGTTTCTTGATCAGCAACTGTGACATAAATGTTAAATTTTGAAAAAAGGATGCCTTTTCTTTTCTTGGGTGTAAAGAAGAATCTTTTTAAAACTGGAATGTCTCACAGACGTTCCCAATAGATGGAGTTTGCCTAATTGTCATAGAAATAGTTTAGTTGTTATCACCTGATCTACCTTACATGCGTGGGTTTTTAGTTACCCAATCACAAACCTGCACTCTCTAACACAGGATCTTGATCTAAATTAAATGACCAGATTAAAAATGTTAGACTGCATGTCACCACTGACCTGAATTAGCAGTCCCATTCAACTCTGAGAACCAAAAGCTTCACAGGTAGTTATTTTGGTCATTGCACTGAATTAAAATGTTCAGGTTTCCCTGTTATTGTGTCCAACCCATTTACACTGTACATTTTAATCATTATGCTCAGCTTGCTCACTGTAAAAGCACATCTCCTCCTTTTCCCCCCGCTTGGATGCCTGTTTACTTTAATTACCACCTAGTTTTCTAATTGCTTGAATGACCACCTACTGTTTTAAAAACAGTGGGCATGTTGGCATGCTGAGGAAGCTACCACAGCGTGGGCGCTCGTTCCTCCTCGACACTGTGTTTAATCAACAATGTAAGAAATATAGCAATTAACTTTTTTTTTTTTTGCAAAAGTGAATCCAGGCCACAAGTCTGGAAGAGCACTAAAAAAGAAGTGCTGAAAAAAAGAAGAATGTGTGGAAATATGCCCTGCTGGTTGCGTAATCTCGTGGCTGACTGTCAACACTAATGAGAGAAGGGCAACACAGCAGCAAGCTGAACAGTTTAGCCTTTAATAATGAGTAATGATTGGTGACAGCTGAAGCATAAGCAATGTAATTGGGGGGGGGGCAATCACAGTCCTGCATGACGCGAAAAGCTCCCCGCTTGACTGAACAGACATTTGTATATTATTCCTTAAAATATATTGCTTTATCATATGTTATTCCTTTAAAAGAAGATCAAAAATGTATGCTGCAGCCCTAGCAGGGTCCTCTGGCTATATATAGCTGTTTGTAAAGTAAATAAGGTATTTTCATGAAAATGGATAGTTATATAATGATCCTTTGTTTGGTTGTTTAAAAAGTCATCTGTTATGCAACAAACACAAAACTATGGCACAATTATCTCAGTGGCAGCAGTAAAAGTGATAGTATTTATGCTGGTTGAGGGAGAATGTAGTACCAATGGTAGTGATAGAAGTGGGTTGATGCTAATGGTAGAGGTACTAGTAGTCGTAGTAGTAGTAGAAATAGTGATAGTGGAATATTTGTAATGGAAGAGGTAAAAGTATTAGTAGCAGTGTTAGAGGGCAAGGTAGTGCTAGCAGTAATAGTAGAAGTAACAAGGGTACTGTCAGTCATAGTAGTAGTACTGGTATTTAATAAGTAGTAGTAGTGGCGCCCACAGGAGAGCGTGCATGGCAGCGTGTCAGACTGAGAGCACCTGGGCCTGATGTGCCCACAAGACCTACAGCCAGACCCCAGAGTTGTCTCACCCACCAGGACTGAGGCTAGACAGCAGATTGACAGTTTTGTTTTCGCTTTACAGTTTTCACCCACTATTCACACCTTTACATTTACACCTCAGATACACAGCATATTCGTTCTTCAGTCATTTCTTTACAGAAATAATCACTTTTGACTTTTGACTTTT
>JAOXYL010000036.1:7466640-7477401 GCA_028564955.1 Terapon puta | reverse complement strand
ACTTTTGACTTTTGACTTTTAACTTTTAACGTCATCGATTGTGTCCAATCCCACATGTCATGGCTATGACAGTAAAAGTAGACGTCATAGCACTGATACTGCAATAGTCGTAGTCGTCATGAAAACAGGAGTAGTAGCATTAGTGGCAGTCGTGGTAGTATTATTAGCAGTAATGGCAGAAGTGGTAGTGGTAGAACTAGTGTAATACCTGTTTGTGTTGTGAATAAAGTTTTCATGTGAATGTGTCACAGCCGACTTAAAGACTGAGAGAAAGCAGGGAGACGACTAAAGTTGGCGACCAAGAAAATAACTGTAGTGGTTCTGTGTAAAAATCAGTACATCAGTAATGTGGAACATGTATGGTCGTGTGGGCATGTATACAGAGAATAAAACACAAAAAGACACCACATGCTGTCACCATGTCTGCCGTGGGATCAGGGACCTACCCAGAGAAAGAAAGAACTCATGATGACCGTCCAACCATCCAAAAGGTGGAAGGGTCATCACGAATGTAATGTTAAGATCCTTTGCTCGGTTCTTTCAGCAATCAGTCTGAGCTGATATATCACAAACAAGTAAAGCTATGTTGCATCACCGTTACCACGAAGTCTCTGACATGGAAACATGAAAAAAAAATTTGAGCAATTCAGTCATCAGCCAAACGCAGCGCTCTCACCTTTGTCCTCATGAATACAGTTTAGTGTGAGTTTTGGTGTCCCATTTTTTTCTGACACTTTCAGATTTTTGCAGAGATGAAATTGTTGTCTGTGGTTAACATCACCTTGAGTGGCATTTTTCTTCACGAAATGTTTCATGTCGCCCACATTTCAGTGCCGCCTGTCAGCAAAACAAATCTGTTTTCATGTGCACACTATAGCTCTGCTTGTACACATGAGGGGGAGGCGGGGGGTAGAGGTGTCAGCCACACCGCAATACACAACAGCATTTTATCATGGTACTTGTAGCTATGTAAACACCACTATAGAATCATGGACAAATACACGTTTTGAAAAACTGTTTAAAGAACTTTTAATACTGCTCATAAATTTGCAGTACAAGGTTGACTTACTTTGTCACCTTTTGACTTGTTAGTGCAGGAAGTGGTTGCTGCATCAACAGCTTCTACTCAGAACTTGAAATCCCTTGAAACAGAAAAAAAAGCTACTACAGGTTAAAACTGTTTTTCAACAAAGAGTTAGACTTATGTATATATGTATATATATATACACACATATATGCGACCCATATATCTATCTATCTATCTATCTATCTATATATATATATATATATATAAGACAAAATCTCAAAGTAAATGACCTCATGGTGAGCTTTACTGTTTTGTTTGACTTAAAATATTTACTGATATTACTCTTAATGGTAGTCACAGTAGTAGTAGTAATAGCAGCAGAATTGGTTCGAAGAAATAGTTGTTTTAGTACGATTAGTAGGCTACTACTGGTGTCAGTAGTATTAATTGTAGTGGTAGCTGCAATATTAGTAGTTTTGCAAATGGTAGTAGTGGTAGGTGCTAGTAGTAGTACTACAGTAGTGGTAGTAATGAGTAAGTGCTAGTAGCAGCAGTAGTAATAGTGGTAACAAGCCTTGCAGTAGTTGACAGTGCAGTAGGAGGAAGATAAGGAGTAAGTGGCAGTGGTAGTCGTCATAATAGCAGTTGTAGTAGTAACAGTCGTAGTGAAAGACGAAGTTGCACAACTAATAATATTAGTCTCGTAGTAGTTTGCAGTAAAGTTTTAGCAGGAGGGAAGAATACCAGGTACCAGAGGCCAAAGTAGTACTAGCAGTAGTATGTGGTAGAAGTACTAGTGCTCATGCTAACAAAACCAATCATTAAATTAGTAACAGGAGTGGTATGAGTAACGCCTGTAGTAGTAGTAGTAGTAGTCAATAGTACTATTAATAGTAAAGTAGTAGTACCCTTTCTTGCCGCCTACATTTGGAGGAAGTGACGTCATCCGCGCAACATTATACTTCCTGGAGACCGTTGCTACAACAGCTGGTTGCCTCCCCTCCTGTTGCCGTCGCCTGTCCAAAACATTATCGGTGACCAACAATCTGCTGGTAAATCTGGTGGTTTTCATCAAAATGGCGTTCGTGTCCCACAGAGATCCAGACGGAGGTTACACCTTCTCGAGTCGGCCCAGACCCGTGGAGAACCGCTCCAAGTACAGAGAGCCTCCCTCTGAACAGTATGTTGTGTTTCTTATCATGTCGCTCCACAGTGGCTGAGTGAAGGCAGGTAGCGCTGATGTTCAACATGTCAGCAGTAGCAGACAGTGCGAATGAAACAAGAACATGCAGGACCACATTAGCTGGAAAATATTTAAATGATCAAGCTAATGAAAAAGATGTGTTTGCTCAAGTATTCTACTGAAGCACATTTTGAGGGAGTCTTGCTTTATTTGGTTACTCTCTATTTTATGAAAATGTTATTTAACATACTAATTTTGATATATTTTATTACAGAGGTATTTATATACTTTTTCCTTCACTACATTTATTTGACAGCTAAAGTTTCCCACTACTCACTGATACTGATTTAACATTTAGAATATAATCAGCTTATGAAGATGTGATGAATTTCTATAGATGATATAAATGAATATGCTAAAAGCTATATACCAAATCAGTTAAAATGACTTTAACCAGTTACAACATTAAAATACTATTTATGCATCAGTAATAAAAGTGTCTAATAATCTTATGCATAATAATGTGCTGAACAGTGAGTGTTTCTGCTTTTGATACTTTTAAAACATCTAGCTGATGTAACTGATGTTTAGCTAACTTTTACTTACTTTGTAATATTTTTAATGTAGAACACTTAACAAATATTTTTATTGATCCTCATTTCTGCCATCACCGTGTTACCAGACATAGGGAAAATACCTGAAATATCTTAATGCAGCCTTATTCAGCTGTCAACCACCAGCACATTGTAGTGTGGCACCTTTGAGACTAAGAAGCGTCAAGGCCAGCTGCTAATAAGCTGACTGTATGACTGCACTGTGCTTTTTCTTGACAATATAGGACGCAAATCAATTATGGAAACATTATGTATGACCGTCGTGTTGTCAGAGGAAACACTTATGCCCAGCACATCATACCAACTGTAAGTATCAAACATATATTCTAATATGCTCAATCCCCACTGGGTTGGCCCCTCTCTCTGTCACTTTATCTTACAAACATGTGTTCTCACCCGCACTTAACAGACGGCCCAGCCAGACCCTGTTGAAATACAACGACAGCAGGAGATCAGGAGGAGAGCCATTGCTCGGAAACGAGCCAGGGAGCACTTCAGACCCAGGACCCCTGAAGCCCTCCAGGGCAGAAAACACATTGACGTACAGACAGGTCGGATGTTTCCCTGGATAGCTTCAGAACGTTGGATCACTTCTGTTGTATATTCACTTCATAATACTCCTGATACTTTTATTTTCAGAGCTTTATCTTGAGGAGCTGAGTAATGTCATCGTGGCTACAGATATTGAGTGTCAGACTGACACTTTCCTGGACAAACCAGCAACCCCACTCTTCATACCTGCAAAATCTGGCAAAGATGTAGAAACACAGATAGAGGAGGGAGAGGTAAGGTGATCCAAATAGGAAGTCTGACCACACTTTTGCCCTTCATTGCCACACCAGTTCTATTAAAACGAGGTGTAGACATTTATGCTGTTTATAGTTGTATAACGTTCTTTATTTTGGAAGGAAGTGAGATTTAACAAAAAGGTGCCATTTATTGCGTAATAGGAAATATAGCATTCATTATTTTTAGACCTTCACATAGAGTCTGGACCTGAAGGTGGCCTCTGCTATTATTGTTTCCTTTCAGTTCCCCTCTTTAGAGTGTAATAGCTGGAAACCCCTTTAAAATTATTATTGCCATGTAGAACAAACAGCAAATACATTTTTCTTACTATACACAGAGTGATTGTTTTCGTTGTCTGTGTTCTCTGCAGTTGTTTGACTTTGACAGGGAGGTGCAGCCGCTGCTTGAGGTCCTGGTGGGTAAGACCATAGAACAGTCTCTGGAAGAGGTGATGGAGGAGGAGGAGCTGGCCTGCCTGAGGGCCCAGCAGAGGGCCTTCGAGGAGCTCCGAAACAATGAACTGGCAGAGGTGCTACGGCTCCAGGAGCAGGAGAGACGCCACAGCGAGGAGAAGGTTTGCATACTAAAACTCCTTATATAAGGACAAGTCTGTCCCAGAGATGTCAAATCATTGAAAACCAGTGATGCCATGAAAACTTGATCAGTTTACATTGTGATCTTGAAAATCAGATATTTCTTGTTATATCATTATGTTTTCCCTTTGAGTGCTAAAAAAAAATCACATGGGCAACAATTTCCCACAAGGACACATTTTTACCTGCTGAGAGTGGTGATGGTTATTTGAAAGATTTCTGTTTTCATCTTTCTCTTTCATCTGTGTTGGAAAAAAATAAACAGTACAAGCATTGGTTTTGTTGAGAGGGAGAGTTGAGAGGCTGTTGCCTGGGCGACACTGTCGTCAATCAAATCTGATGAAGCCATAACCTCACAACCCAGATGAAGCTAATGAGCTGCACCCTTGAGCATTAGATTTTATTGATTTATTGAGATTTAGTTTTTTCTACTTTCTACTATTTCTTTACTTAAAGTGACATTTTTGCTTATAAATAACTTTATTTGTAAGTATTTAAAGACATATACTTTTTGGGTCTTTATCTCAGTGAAGCAACACCATTATATCTGGCTTTTTTAGTAATAGTCTGGCAGTAATCTATGAAATAATCAGTTTGATATCCTGTTCCTATCTTGGCTGATAATTGCTCATTGCCATGGTGTTTTTGCATTTCCTAGAAATCTCTTATCAATCAAACAGTGTGTCAACCACAGTGTGTTTCTAACAGTGAGTTCCTCGCTGCTCTGGCTAACTACATGTTCCCTCCTCTAGTCATGCAGTTGAATCAAACATGCGCAAACCTAAAACAGACATCTGACTCTGTGTACTCAGTGACTGTTTTCTGTGATGCATCATTATATAAATCCACAGTCCAGAGACTTGAGTTTTGTTTGTGCTTGTTTTTGACCCCAGGAGCGGAGAATCGCCCAGCAGAAGGAGGTGCTGAAGAAAGAACGGGAGACAGCGGAGAAGATTGCTGCCCGGGCGTACACGCAGCAGTACCTGGCTGAGCTCCTGCCGGCCGTCTTTACCTCACTGAGAAGCCACGGATACTTTTATGATCCTGTGGAGAAAGGTCAGGCCTTCCTCTGCTGCTTTTCTCTCCAGCACCAACTTCCATTCAGCTTTCTCCTTCCTGACACTTGAGGGCACCACTGTGCTCCACTGCACACATTTCATACAGTCTGTGATGAGGAGCTGTGACAAGTTATATAATCACTCATCGACACTCATAAGGCATTTGTTATAACTGTTTAAACTTTTATCATGTTTGTGGTTCTGACCTCCAGATATTGAGACTAATTTCTTCCCATGGCTGCTGACTGAAGTTAACAACACTTTGGAGAAGAGATACGCTGCAAGAGAGCTTTTGGACAGTAAGGGATTACAGTATAATGTTTTATGTCATGTTATGTCATGTTAGTATTTTATCTCCACGTTTCTGACAAAGTAGCACACAAATCTCACGGCTACAACTACTATACAGTTAAAAGAGTTAAAAAACAAACATTACAGGTATAAGCATAACCTTATTCTAAGCTTGTGCTAAGTGTGATAATCAACATGTTGTAGAGGCTTAAACTAAAAGGTACTTTTCAGGTCATAGATGTTGTTGGAGGGCCATCTACTGGCTCATATTAAGAACTGCAGAAGTCATTAACATCACACATTCTCTCTCTCTCTCTCTCTCTCTCTCTCTCTCTCTCTCTCTCACTATGTGTGTGTTTCTCTCTCTCTCTCTCTCTCTTTCAGCTATCATCTACAATGTTGCCTTGAAGAGGCTGGAGGCGTTCAACGAGCTTGAGACACAGCCAGTCTGACCCAACATGTAGAGAGAACAAGTGATAATGTGGAGGTCAAGAAGTATGAATGTATTCTCAGAAATAAAGTGAATTTATGAAGTTGTGCAAAGTTCACATGCATTTTTGCCTCTTTGAGTGCCCCTTCCATATGAATCCATTTGTTTGTTCATTTTCATGAGCACTGCAATAACTGTTTCTTTAGTGGTGCTGTCACGTTATGTTTATTTTCTCATCTGAAGGTTGTTGTTACTGTAAATCAGTTTTTGCTGCAGCTAGTGAAAGAAGCATTATGAAATGAGTTCTCAGCGAGCTCGAGGGCTCATTCATGACTCTGGAAACTGGTTAGACAAACAGAGCTACTTTCTCTCAAGCTTTCATGCATACATTGTGACTTTCATCAGCAGATTTCTTCCATCAGTGGGTGGACCCTTTGTGGAAAAATATCACTGTAGAAAACTGCAGCGGTCCACTCATAATATTTGATGTGGCTTTGTCAGAGGCCCTGAGCCACTGTTGCTAAAGCACCTTTTGCTCGTAAATATCAAGTTCTAGGAAAGTTTCTGTCATTGCAAAAGTAAAAGTGAGACTTGGTCAGCAATGTGTGCACAGAAATTTGCCAGATCTAGATCTTTCAGTTTGCTGCCAGGTGGCCACTCTGAAGTTCCTTTAACACCCAAACTGAGCTGTTGCTGGATGTTTTCTGCAACTTCTTATCACTGACCTCATTTTTATGATAACCAGCAAAAACAGAATTTCGTCCAGCGTATTTGTTCATTTTATCAGAAGGTAGTTGCGGCCAGTCAGCAGAGGTTTCAGAAGTCTCCACAGCAAACCAGGCCTAAAGACAAAAAAATCTAAAAAAAAATAAAAGAATGAATCAAAGAGGGAGATATCACTTACAGCAGGTTTAAATGAACTCTACATATTTTCGAGGACCATTCAGGTTCAGCTTCCTGTAACTTTTTATCTATTTGCATCTGGCATCGCTCTGCAAACAGTTCGTTCAGGTGCCCCTGCAGGCAAATTCAATTCGGTGTTTTGCATCGACTCCCTGCAGCTCTAAATTTATCTCAGCGCACACAAATAACAAAAAACTGGGTGTTTGTTTGAGCTCGTTGTGAAGTTTCCACCTGATGCACCGGGAACAGTTTGGGGCATGTTTTACTTTGAATAGTTCAGTGAGTGACGATGATGATGATGGATTTGGCCGTGAGGATGAAGGAGCAGAAAAAGTGGCACAGGGCGGCGGGCGGGGCCGTCACATCCCCGCTCGGTTCCGTGTTGTGCCGAGAAGTGGGTCTAACCTCCGATATATACGGCTCTATTTTAATCCCGCCGCCTCATTGGTCGGCTCACCTTTGACACCTCCCCTCCCGCTCACTTCCGCGCCTCGCGGCGGAGCGGATGACGCGCGCGCTCGCCTCCACCCTCCCTCCGCCGGTGAGCTGCTCGCGCGAAACTTCTCGGCGCGACGCGTCAGGACAGGTGACGCGAGAGGCTGATGCACGAGCCTTAGATGAGTTTATCCCAAGTCAGGCCGTGTGACCAGTTATCGATCAGGTAGTTGTTTTCTCATCAGTGAAGTTACCTCAGCGAAACTCACGAAGACAAACAAAAAAACACGTCACTATTTAACTTTGAGCAAATTGTTTCAGACAAGTAGGACGATAGAAGAAAATCAGTGACTGATAATAGAACATACTGAGCAGTCACATGAAAAGTTGTCATTCATATCGACTGCAGAGAAGGATATGATTTAGTGGGAAGGATTCACCTCTGTGTTGTTCTTATGTCATTTTACACGTAACTACTCTTTGTCATCTTAGTTTGTAACCCAAAAAGCATGGTATATTTTTGGATCAGTACAATGATAATGAATAAGTAATAAATAATCTATTACATTCTCATTATTGATATGTATCTAAAAAGATAACACACAAAAACATTTTCCTGCTGTACCAGCACATGAAGACATATTTCTTGTCTGTGAAAACCAACGAGGCAATAAACCTGATTCTGAACTTTTGAATATCATGAAGCAATACACTGGCTGACGTGTTTTAATTGTATATTTGAGTATGTTCTTGAACTTGGGTGAGGATCAGGCAATATGAGAATTTATCAGGACGGTAGGTGACATTTACTAAATAAAAGTATATGATTGTGTCAGATTAACTGTTACACTGCTGTTTTCATCTTTAAAGTAATTTATATAAATATAATAAATCACCTGTCAAATAATCAGCACTGTGCATTAAATTGACAGAGGGCCCACATCCAAATACATATGTGGTCCCCTGAAACCATCTTCTTGTGGCGATGCAAGACTTTTACGTTTCCATGCCAACGACCCCCCAAACATGCTGCTCTGACTGTCCCAGACTGGAAACAGCACTGCTGTAGGCGGGGGAAGACCACCTTCACTCAAAATACCCCTTTAACAATACTGAAAGCGCCTGTGGTTTTACGGGGAGGCCCCTCGGAGGGCCCCGGGCCCCGGGTCGTGCCGCGGCGCTCCGCAGCCTGCCGGCGGCAGCAGGAACAGGCTTTGCCGCGGAGGGATCATGGATGAGCGCCATATTGCGCCTGAGTGAGCAGAGGGAGGGGAAACCTGCGGACATCAGCCCGGCTGCACACCCTCACCGGACCCGGTAAGACCCCGGTTAGAGGACAGACCTGACAGCAAGACAGAGAGACCCGAGCCGTGCAAGACTATACGTTTATTTTGTGAACTTGTTTCCGCGCACTTTGTGCACAAAGGAGGCAAATCTCTCAACAGGTGTCTGTGGGATTACTGGGAGGATGTGGCAGCGACAGATGAAGCTGGCGCACAAAGGAAATCGTGAATCTGATTTAAAGAGCCCGATGTTGAATCTTTGAGCTGTTTCACGGTTTGTTTTGTGGAGAAGTCCCTCCGTCGGTGCGGGTTAAAGAGCTGGATTTTCTCGTTTGCAGTTGTTTCCCTGTCGCTGAGGGTGTGAAACATTTTATCTCCCAACACAGTCCTCCGGAGACAAACCCTCAAAAACCTGCGTTTAGTCTCATTTTCTTACACTGTACCAGCAGCTACACGCTGTGTGTGACTGAGGCTGCGCTCCTGATCGTTGATGGTCTGCAGGCACATGAAACAGTGTTTTCGCCTCTAACCAGTAACTACACACAGGTGTAAAAAAACAGCCCCCATTAATCTGAACTGGGGTGTGTTAGCAAATGTAGGCGTCAAAATAAAAGGCTAAAAGAGTGCAGGGTGGGGACTATAACTTTTATCGTGGCCAGTGGGTGAGGCGCATTGAGGACCATATTTAACTTGCGTGGTGCCCGATGATTCAACAGGTCAAGGTGGAGGAGACGAGAGGGGCTTCCGGCCTGAACTTTCAAAATAAAGTGATGTAGAGTAAGAACCATAAAGGCGTCGGTCAGGATTATGCAGTATTAAAGAGGTCTGAAGAGATCTGAAGAGGGAGATGTTTTTTTTTTTTTTTTACAGAATCATTTTAATTTGATCACATTATATTTGAGCGTGTGTATCTGACACACACTAAAAAATACTATAATCAAACCATGATTAGTAGATTAATTAACTAGCCAATCTTTAGAACACGTATTAAGTTATTTTTAGATACATGGTGAGCAAAAATGTTTCTTAACATTTTAGTTTCACATATTGTTCTCTGTTAAATATTATAAATTGAATGTATTTGGTCTTTGGACTGTTGGTCAATCAAAACAAAACATTTGATATCAGAAAAGGCTCTTTTTTGTGATTTTTGTTATTTCACTATGCCATTTCACATGTTTGTTGCAGGATTTTTTTATGGAAAATTAAAAGTGTTGGACTGATTGAAAACTTAAAGCTTAAATCAAAATTTGAGCGTCTGAAATGGGTTGGCTGTTTTTTTGTTTGTTTGTTTGTTTTTACATGATCCTAAAGTAAAAAATACATATATATAAGAATACGTCTATACTAAATCCAAAATAGTTAGGATCTGTTAAAGCCTTTCCGGGGCTCTTATTGTGAAGCCCTGAGCGGTGACTTCCTGTGCGGCGCTCGCTGTCAGTCCGCAGCTTTGCGTGTCTCTGCGGTGATTCATCCTGACGACTGTCGCCCGCAGGAGTGCCGAGCTGCCCTCACCGGGTTTAAGTAACGCCGGAGTGTCTCAAACTTGTTTCTCCTCTTTCTCTCTCGTCACGAAGGCTCGCTGAAAACTCTGTGGAGACACTTTTTCCTGACCTGACACGGCTCCTCGCGCAGAGCAGGGAAAAAGGACAGCAAAATGCCCAAAGCGGTGAGTGGACATTTGTTTTTATTGATATTTTCAGCCAGTGCCACAGCTTTAAACTTCACTCAGTCACTACGGCTAACCCGAATATGAGATGAAACTAGATAAATAATGTATAATATCACGTTTCTTACAGTAAACCAGCTCATTTACGTTGAATTAAGAGTAACAATGTGTTTCTTGTGCCTGTGTGCTTCAGTGAATTTGACACTGATGCCACCAATACATCGAATCTAAAATCACTTCATGGGAGTGACAGGCTGTTAAAGTGATCCCCTCAGCTGTGAAACGTTGGTCTGTCTGATTACACACATTTCAACACGTCACTTCTTTTGAGTGCATCAAAAAGAAAATAAAACCAAACTGGGCTTTTTGAACCAAATCGGGAGAAGATTTACAGAGTGAATCAGTAGCAGATGAACAATGTCACTTCTCACTGCCCTGAGTCATGTCTCTCTCTCACGCACACACACACACACACACACACACACA
>JAOXYL010000036.1:7450146-7461904 GCA_028564955.1 Terapon puta | reverse complement strand
TCTCTCCACTCCTGTGTCCACCAACCTCTTTGTACCATTTTCACTGAGCATTAATAAGTTCAGTCAATACTCTGAGGGTCTGCGTCTTTTCATAACCCCCGCAAATACCAGATGTTTGACATTACGTGCCACAGAAAAGAGTCAGTTATGTGCTTTACCTCAAAGCAGCTATTGTAGATATTTGTGCATTGTAGCATGGCCTTTGTGTGAAATTCAGATGCCGTTTGCTGATTACCAACCAAACTTACAATACAGAATATTGTTTCTCTCCATTATGGCACATGGTTGACGTCAGTTGTCATTATTCGGTTTTGAAATCGCACATTAATCACTGGGGTGGATCCCTGTAAGTGGACATTTAATTCTCTGCTTGTGAAGCAGGTTTCAGTTGGATGGACCACCTCTTTTTGTATGCACAGGCCACTCTGATCAATCATTAACCAGAGAATTGAAAGACATGCCTCTTTTTTTCTGTCAATGGGAGTGAAAGACAAAAGTAGCCACTTGTTTTAGTCCTCCTTGCTTCAGCTGAGCCTACAGAATAACATTCATGGTGCTTTTTGTAGTGGAATAAATGCTATATATGCCACTTCTTAACACTTAGAATCCTTAAAATCAAATGTTTGAGCTAGCACTGAATCTTCTCACTAAATACACCTCAGATTTTGTAGCAGAATTCACTTCAATGAGCCTGCCTGACTCTGAGAAAGCAGAGATAAACACAGAGTCCCATGTGTTTGCTCTGCAAATAAACCCCCTTACTTTCTCACACACACACACACACAAACACACACAAACACACCAAAGCAGTGCTCTGTATTTTGGCATGCTTTACCACGTATTGGTCCTTACCTGTGAGAACCTCTCTGTTGCTCTAGGTCAAGCTTTTAAGCTCCTGTTTTGTCTTGTTTTTGCATAGGTCAATGTTCGCGTCACCACCATGGACGCTGAGCTGGAGTTCGCCATCCAGCCCAGCACCACTGGCAAGCAGCTGTTTGACCAGGTACGGTACACACATGTTGTCAACACCACTTTCACCAGGTTTTGGAAACAAAACAAGGTGGAAATGATGAAACATTTGAAATCAAGTTTTTGAATAAAGCCACTTTTTATAGTAAAGATTAATACACATATCAGGTAATAGCTCCAGTGGTATTGATAAAAGCAGATATACTTACGCAATACAAAAATAAAGACTTGGAAGGAATAAAGAATGTTTCACCATGACCTGGATGAGAATCTTCACTAGAAATGGTTTGATATTTCGATGAGATTAAATTCATGTTTGTATGGTAAATATGAAGCTGTTAACTTAGCGTAAGGACTGGAAACAGCAAGCTTGGCTCTGTCTAAAGGTAAATATACCTGCCTACCAACACCTCTAAAGCTCACTGATTATCATGTCTCCTTTGTTTAATCGTGGCAAATGTAACCTTAACCCCCCCCTGCGATTTTTCGGCCTGGACCAGTTGCTGCTTGCACTTCTCCCTACCAGCAAACAGTTTGACATAATTTGACATAATTCATTCATGCATTCATTCACTCATTTATTTTAAAGTGTATTAAACAAACCAGATAGTATGTGTTATGTAGAGAGCTTTAGGAGTGCTGGCAGGAGGGTCTTGTTAGTTTTGGACAGAGCCAGACTAGCTGTTCCCCTTAAATTAGTCTTTATGCTAAGCTAAGCTAACCAGCTGTTGGCTTCAGCTAAATATTTAATGCCAAAAGAGTTGTTAAACTCTCAGCAAGGAAACAGATAACACAACTTCCCAATTGCTTCATCAGATCAACAAGACAATCAGAGTCTTTCAGTGGGCTTACCTGTCTATGAGACTTACTGTCAGAACTTTGCAGGGTAAAATAAATGTTCCTTAAATGTTTTTTTTTACAAACTACTGCACCCCTTCGTCACATTGGCCAAACTGGACTGACGTCACTGAGAGTGATCTGTGTCGGGAGAAGGAGTCTGCCCTCATCATCCCTCCAAAGCTCTTTCCATTCATGACATCCAGGTCTGAAAACGTATCTCCTGCAGACGAGATTACAGGCGCGCTTTGGTCTCAAGCGTCTGCCGGCTGAGGTTCAGGGGCCGCTGTAGTTTTCTGTGGTGAAAAATTGCAGTTTGACACAAAAGAACAAACAGAACTTGAGGGTTTTATTTTAATGATTAATGGCTTTAATGACTTTCAAAGTGTTGGAGCAAGTTACACAGTCTCAGTGCAGGTGTGGCCACAATAACGGATACATTAAAAATTCTTAGTAGTTGTTGCTCCTGAGTATAGGACACTGTGTGGATCTCTATTATGTGTGCTGTAATGTGTGTCCACTACTTGTGAATGTGGTTTTGTAATATGCATTATTTTGTCGTTCTTGTCCTTCCTGTTACCAGTCACCTGCGGTACTTTAAGTGAGGAATCTTCTTTGAGTATGTATCCTCTCGTTGTGTAATACACCTGTGAAGCTCAGCGCCTAAAATCCAAATGTCAATGGCATGTCATTAGCAATGAGCTCTTCTGAGGCTGTGTGACAGCGAAGGGGGGAGGAAAGGCATTGTTTTAGCCACTTCCTGTTTAACTCGTTTTTCAATTGCAAGTATGGCAAACTGTACTGTCGCTGCACGTCAGGGGATTCATCCGTCATGTCAGCAGCATTGTAGAGACCATTTTAGTAAAAAAAATTTAAAAATAAAACACCCTGAGAAACCATGATACTGATGTCACTGCTTGTGTTTGGATGTCTTTTAGCTAATGAGCACTTATTATTACTATTTTTTTTTTTTTTTTTAATTAGCTGGGCCACTCCTCTTGAGTTTCGTTAAAGAAAGGTACAGCTGAGTACCCAGATGTTCACCTTTGACATCTCTCTATTTATAGGTATTGGTGAATTCCCCCACCTACTTGTTAGAATGGCTGTCAGTAGGGTGCGCCGCAGATAATCACTCACTCCCTGTGATGGTGTCAAAGGCAGTTTGGACATGTATTTTAACCTAAATGTACAATTTTCCAATTTGAGCACGGGAAACACGTCTACCAAGCCTCTCACAAAGTCTGCAGATTAATTGGGCTGACATTTAACTTTAACACTTTGGTCCCCAATTCACTTTTAAATAATTTCTTTGGCAGCAATCACCCATAAAGACACAAGCGCCCTCTCGGTGTGTTAGACAGGTTCTGTGGAAATGCTGAGTAACAGCAGTGAGCTCATTTCCAGGGCGAGTGTGAGCCCTGGTGTGGCCCCTGTGGTCAGCGCTGATCATAGTCTTATTCCCTGTCATGCCGCTTAAAGAAAAACTTCAGCCACTCCCCTACACGCCCTCGCACAGTTTCACTTCCATGTGAAGGCGCACTGCTGCTCGTTTTATTTTGCTTGGATGTACAGTTTAGAAAAATCACAGCAATCGCCACGTGCAGTAGATGCACTGGCTAGTTGTGTCTGTCCGCGGTGTCCTCTCTCGTGCATTAATGTGGCCTGGATGACTTTCAGTTTCAGCTGCGGCTCCTGATCTGGATTTGTTGAGAGCAGCAGGAGACTCGACGTTAAACAGCTGAAAACATGGCAACGTTTGAAACTGTGCAGCAGTGCTTTAAACTGAATCCAAGTCTGAATAATCTGGCTGACAGGTGTCAAAATAAGAAACTAGTTCACTTACACACCCAGCCCACTTGTCAAAGCTGCAGCAGAACTATCAGAGATTAAAATACTGGCTTTCTTACAGACTCATTATTTGGTCTAAATTAATGTGTGGTCTGAGAATAGTTGGCACATTTTTTCTTGGGCCAGTATCCACTGCCCCCTCCACGAAGCACGAAACACACTGTGCTGGGGCCCGAGTGGATGAACCCCTCCCTTCCCCTCCACCGTCGCTGGAGGACTTCAGCAGTTTTTCAGCCCAGAGGATGCAATGCGTAATGCTGTTTCAGCCCCGTGGCATTCCTCACTCTCACCACAGGATCAGAGCACCCATAAACCAGGCGGAGAAACTTTCACTGTCTGTCAGACGGCTGTTAGACGAGGCTCACAGGCCTGACTCATGACTGTTCCTATGTGGCACTGCAGCTTTTGCTCCCTCAGTCTAAAATGCCTCTGAAGTGGGTGGTGACAGTGGTCTTAAGAATCTGACAGAACAGGAGAGTTTCTTTGACCTGACTACAAATGATTCACAAAGTTCAGAGTGTTTTTAATCATTGTCAGGACGAACTACACCTGTGTTTCTTCTGATAGCAGCTTGCAAACGGACTTTGGCTCCTTTTTTGCACATATATAAACATCAAAAAAGGCTTTGGAGGATCTTAAATATACATGCAAAAAGTCAAAAATGTTCCTCACGTTGCATTGTGCATTATTATTGCAATATTATCTATTTGTCATTTTTCGAGTGAAGTACGACGTCGTTAAAGGTTTGTAAGCTTGCCCAGGAAAATTGTTACCTGCCTTCCAATGCCAAGGTTGCCTTTCCTACAGCAGCCGATCCCCTGAGAAAGCCTTCATTCAAGTATCTGTAGCGCACTCTGTTCCTCCGCCTCTCACCCTGTAGGCCCAGAAGCAGAAACCGCCATGAAAGGCCTGATTGTTTTCAGAGGCCTTATGTGTTTCATTACAGGTGAGATGCAGGGTTAGGTTTTAGTGCTCTCTCATTTCAAACCTCTTCTTGTGCTTGTTGTTGATGCACTACATACAATCCATGAGAAAAGGTTCTCGAATCAAAGCCGTTCATTTTTACTCCCACAGGCCTGCCCTGTATTTTGTGTTCTAAGGGGGGTGGGTTATTTTAATTTTAACCTTGACTGGAGTTTATCATTGGGAATGGGTTTGGCCGGAGTGCCAGCGCATTGAGTCAAACTTCACCCAGGCAACTTAACACCTCACCTGGTGAGTAGGTGGGGAATTTGGCAGCGATGCATTCATAAAGGGCCCGGCACAGAGATTGTCTTGCATTAACAGCACATACAAAACCATGAATTCCTACACTGGTGCTGTTGGGAAAAAAAACTCTGCTTTTCTGAAGGCCATAAAGAGCCTCTGGTCATTGAGGTTTTCCCTCAGAAGCCAGTGGAAAATGGTAACTCCTCCTGCAGCACAAGTGATTATTCCAGATCTATAACTGGGTTTTCACTTTCTGCCTCAGCTGAACAGTGAGAAGTTGAAAAAAATGCTGATCTGAAAAACTGTGTTCCAACTGTTTCCTTGCGGTTGAAATTAAAACTGGGTGCATAATCTGCCTTTTTAGACACTAATAATGAGGAGCTTTTGCTGCTGCAGTTTTGCCAGAAAGTAACAGCCTTTTATATCCTCTCAGTCCTGGAGTCAGAGACAGGATGTTGGCCAAGCAGCACGCCCTCGTTATCCAGTATCACTCCTCCTGACTGGTCAAACAATAGGACCACTTTGTTAAAGACCAGTCCTCACTGTGCTCTACTGTGCTGTTTAATATTGTAACAAACAAGCGATGTGAGCAAAGTTTTCCTTTTGAACATGAGAAGTCTGACCGTTACTAGGAATGACCCAAAATGTAATGTACTTGTATGGTTTTAATTTGGTTGTCACTTATCTCACTAGATCAGTTTAAATCTTCAACAGATACCATCTGTGTTACTTGGCTGCAAGACTGATTAATTGGTTAGTTTGCTGATAGAAAATGTATCTAAACTATTTTGATAATCATTTTAATTTTTAAGCGTTACTATTTTAAAAGTTACCACCTGTACTGTTTAGAAAAGCAGATTGATCAGGAATAGAAAATATTTATTAATTGCAGCCCTTTTTCAAGAGATCCACTGTGAAAACAGGAATACAAGAATCGACTGAGTTCTCGTTACAGTCGTAACTATCCATGGGGCTCTTGTTGGTTCGAGCCAAATCCACACCCGGTCCTGGGAATGTGCAACACTGCAACGCAGCGTTGTTCATCAGATTACTCTGGTACCTACATACTCTGCTGGAAGATAACCATCAGTGATTCAGTTACGTTTATTGGAAAAATGACCAAATTGATTTTTGAGGTGTGAAGGCGTGATCTCTGTCCATTGGCGGCTACAGTTACATCATCATCTCATAATCTGTTTTACTGGAAGAGCAGACTGTGAATTCTTTAGAGTAATGCAGTCTTACATCTTGTTGCATTTAGTGATGTTCCTGTTGATCGACAGGAAAATAATCAACAACTACTGATTGCTGTTTTTGGCATATATCAAGCATAGATAGTGCATAAAAATGCTTCAATAATCTGCAGATGAACTCATAATGAATGTCGTCCCGTTTGCTGCAGCCCTATTGTTTTTTAAGACTGAATAAATCTTTTTCTCTGTGCAGGTGGTGAAAACCATCGGCCTACGTGAGGTCTGGTACTTTGGACTTCAGTATATGGATGGCAAAGGCTACTACACTTGGCTAAAACTGGACAAAAAGGTAAGAACCATTTTATCAAAGACTCATTTTTGTTTGCTTTTGAGTTGGTGGAAGAGAGTTTCCAAATTTTATACTATATCATATATAGTTATAATCAGACCACATGTTATTTACATCATTATGCTGGATATTCACCAGTATTTTTAATTTTGAAAAGGTACCAATATCATTATTTTTTCTTTTCTTTTGAATCTTTATGATACCTACCATCAACAGGGTCTTTTCACTCAGTATCTCAAACATGTCTCAGCTGAGGCCCTCCGTCTGTGGAGTCCAATTCCTTAAACAATAGAGAAAGAATGCATTCTTTTGGGGGTTGGTACATTTGAAGCACCTGTGTTTGCCTTTTTAGTCAATCAGTAGCTACCATAGTACAGTATGTATATATTCACATTGGGATTGTGGTTCCACGTCCAACATGTCAGCTAACTTTGGTCGGTGTCTGCCTGTGTCGGAGGTCGATTATCTGAAAGGAGTGTGAACTCTTTGTGAACCAGAGCATTTCGTTTCCTGTTGACTCTGGGTAAATGTAGAGGTCAAAGCACCGTCACTGACTCTTATGCCTGAAGCTCCTCACAATAAATTGTTCTTCAAAAAGAAGACAATCAGCCAAAGGAATGATGCCAAGCCTGCAGGAGAATAAGCAGAAGACAAGATTATTTTTTCTATGATCTTCAAACCCCTGCAGCTTTTTAGACCATTAAGGATCTTTTGAACAATTCAGATATTTTGGAGTACCACTGTATGTGTGTAAAAGTCTTTTGTAGCTCCAGAGGCCACATGAAATCT
This sequence comes from Terapon puta, assembly GCA_028564955.1. Classification (NCBI taxonomy): domain Eukaryota; kingdom Metazoa; phylum Chordata; class Actinopteri; order Centrarchiformes; family Terapontidae; genus Terapon; species Terapon puta. The sequence goes on along the minus strand of JAOXYL010000036.1, from coordinate 7,454,710 downwards.
GATGAATTGCCTCAAGTGATGTCACTTGAGTCAGCACTGGTCAGGACTGAAGACTTCACATTTGAAAATTAAAATAATCTGGAGGTAATCTGATTCAGGCTAGTGCCTTGATGCTTTGTAGGCCACCACAAGAATCAAACAAATCTGAATCTCTGCAGAACAGTCAGTGGTTTTGTTGCTTTTTGGGTAATATAGGCACCAGTTTTTGACAAGTAATGAGAATGCATGGAATAAAACAAGATGATGTCCATGCTTCTGCTGCAGCGATTCTTCTCTTCAGCTGTCTGTCATGCAGTGTTAAATTGATGAAGGACTCTTTAGGAATACACCTGACTCTTCTGGAGCAGCATATGCAGCATTAACCACCAACTGAAAGAAGAATAGTAAATAAATTAGGAGTGTTTCTATTGATTTGAATTGCATGCCCTTGTGACTGAAACAAATGTAGGAAAATTTGCCTCGTTGAACTTTATGATCATAAACAGGGGTGAAAGAGGGAGAAAGAGACAGAGGGTTATGCTTGCCTCAGTCAGCAGCGGTAAACTGTACACCGTGTGCTGACACAGCGCTGTAGCTCATCAACACAATGCCCCGCTCTAACTGGAATATTCCCGGACACATTCTCTCTATCAAGACCGCTTGGTTCCTGTTTTGAAATTAGAGGAAGAGGCGCTTTGTGTAAACACATAATGTGGCTCAGAGTTATTAAAGCGTATTTTCACTGAATGAGAACAGTAAGTGGCCTTTTGTCATGGTTAGTGTGCTCATGAAACTGCAGAACTGTTTGAGCAATTATTATAATTAACATGTTCAAAAGAGATGCAATTTATTTTATGTCTTTTATGTCAGTAAAACTATAAACTGTATACTGATCACATTTTAAATCATCACGATTCCCAAGTGATCAAATCTTGGCACTGAGATTTGAAGAACTCAAAGTTTTGATAGGAACAAATTATATATAATATATTATGTAGTGAACGTTAGAGGTGCTGGTGGGTAAAATTAGTCCTCTCATCTTTAATAAGTGTATCTCCTGATATGTCCAACCCTTCCTTTAATGCTCAGTTGATACTCGATGTTACCTGATTATGTTCAAATTCCTCTGCAGGTGTCGTCCCAGGATGTGAAGAAGGAGAACCCGCTGCAGTTCAAGTTTCGGGCCAAATTCTTCCCAGAGGACGTGTCCGAGGAGCTGATCCAGGACATCACCCAGAAGCTTTTCTTCTTGCAGGTGAAGGAGGGGATCCTGAGTGACGAGGTTTACTGTCCGCCAGAGACAGCTGTGCTGCTGGCGTCCTACTCTGTTCAGGCCAAGTTTGGAGACTACAACAAAGAGGTCCACCGGCCTGGATACCTGCTGTCTGAGCGCCTGCTGCCACACAGGTGAGATGAACAATCAAGCAATGAATCAAGCTTTGCTTTTGCTTTAAAACCTGGATCAAAAGCTAAGACGTAATGTCGTCATATACACTTGGCTTATTATACTGAAGCAATTGACACAATTACATATCACGTAACAAAGTCAAAGTATGAATGGAAGGAGTTTCTCCTTTTATTATCTCAACAACCACTCATCCGAAAGACTTCACACTTGGCGGGTGTATCGCTGATGACCCATGTACAGTTCCTGAGAAAGCTGCAAGAAGCATTACTAGAAGCCAGGCAATAGGCACATTTGAACATGTGCTACTGTAATTATTGCGTAATTAGAGAAATGTCAGAGGAATAAGGAACTAAAAAAACTAAGCAAGAGCTGCACTCATCAACACTGGTTGAACCTGCCGCAAAGAAAATCAACATCTCCACCCTGGAAGCCAAAGAGACAAAAGGTTAGGATAAAGTCTCAGTGCCGGTCATGGATGTCTAGATAGTGATGAGTCAAAAGCATTTGAATCATTTATGTGGGTGTTCTGTTTGCCATCTCTCCAGATTACCTCCCTTATTATATTAAGTGTATTTACGCATAGATACACATTACACAAAATTTAAAAAGGGGAGAAGTTCAAAGCTTTATTACATTATTAACAATGGCAAACTGCACAGAGCAGAACCAAGTGCACAATCAGTGCAAACAGTGTGCCAAGGGGTTGGCGCCGTTCCTTTGGTGGTTTTCATGGTTGAAGGCACCTTCAGCTTATTTAAAAACTAGGCATGATCTGGGCGTGTGTCAGTGTAAGTGCACTGATTCCTCTTCCTCGTTTGTAGGAATCAGTAACATGCTGGTTATTAGGAGGTGTGGAAAAACCAGCAGCTCAAAGATGCTACCGAGGACATATTGATGTGTGGAGGTCACTGTGTCCTGAGGTTGTCACAATCTCTGGTGCTGCACAAACAAAGGAAATGTATAATTGCAAATTAATTTGACGTGGTTATTGTAGACTTCCTGTCACCTTTGGATGGTTGTACGGGGAATAAATCAACTGAATGACAAGATTTTAATATCCACTGCTGGCAAGATGCTTTTAAGAATCAAATGTAAACTTCACCTCTTCTCTCTTTCTCTAGAGTCCTGGAGCAGCACAAGTTATCTAGAGAGCAGTGGGAGGAGAGGATTCAGGTCTGGCACGAGGAGCACCGTGGGATGTTAAAGTGAGTGTGTTTTTCTCTGTTGTCACTCACTGAGTTAACGCACCTAAAGAATACATTAAAAAATCATCTTCTTTTTGTCCTCTGTCCATTCAGAGAGGACGCTATGCTGGAGTACCTGAAGATCGCACAGGACCTGGAAATGTACGGAGTCAATTACTTTGACATCAAGAACAAGAAGGGGACAGAGCTGTGGCTGGGAGTGGACGCCCTGGGACTCAACATTTATGAGAAGGACGACAAGTAAGTTCAGGATTTTGACAGAAACAGCCATACTCTTAGCGTCTGTTGTGGCTCCTGTTTTGTGCCTGCTGCTACAGGAGCTGCAGCCCTGTGACACGGAGCTAAACTGGCTGAGCCAGGTCAATGTCTGCACTTAATCACCATTCCTGTTCCTCTGCAGACAGTATGACAGGAATAACAACGAAGGCGAATGGATGCAGGGAGGAGTTTCTCCAAGGACAGGATTGAACATTAAATCTTAGCAGTTTGCTGGATTTTTTTTTCTTGCAGTAATGTTAATTGCTGATTCTCTTATGTGTAGTAATCTGTTTATTAATGCGCAGTTTTTAGTTTTTTGGACACAAATGTATCATATATTATGAAAATGCCTTTTTCTGCATACAACTGTGAATGCATTGAGGGGGAGCATCACCCTCTTTTGCAGATAAATAGGACAAATAGGATGTCTTTTGTTCACAAAAGTACAAATACGAGTGCTGAATGAAAAACTACCTCCTGAAGCACAGAATACATTGTACCATGAACAGAGCACATGTTCTTGTACCAGGTGGTTTTATATTAAGTCCCTCCTATACATTGGCAGACCTTGTTTTTTTTGTCTTGGGAGGGCAGAGATGCACTCAGTGGTCAGTAGTTAATCACTACCCACTCTGTTTATCCACAGACAATAAGAGAGAGAGAAGTAACTATTTCTCCTTTGTGTTTGTTTTGATGGGTTTTTTTCCCTCGAGGGAAACCTACTTTTTGAAATCTGTGGAAGGGTGTTGCCAAAGAGCAGGTCTGGCCTCAGTTGTGATTGCCACTTCGTTTATAGGGCAGGACAGTTGGGGATGTAATCACCCTCTATTTGCTGAAATGAGCTCTGAGATCTCCTGTGGCTGGTGGCCTCGTCTGTGGGGTTACCGGAGTGAAGTGCACCGTGCTAAAAGAGCATTTCATTCCCAGGTGACTTGTCTCGCAGTCACTGACCCCGTGCTGGAAATCCCTCCAGGCACACTCTGCTCCGTCTGAGTTTTGTTCTTTCGCTGCCAGATTGAAGCTCTTCTCGTATTAAACTGGCTGCACTGTGTCAGCTTTCATGCCAGCCTGCCTACTGAAAGCAGTGTGGTCTACTTTGTCTGCCTCAGTGGAAGAAATGAATACGGAGAGCTGGAGACGGGATAATGACAAAGTTTAGCAAGTTGGCCGTCCCATGAGGCCTCTAATTGAACCTTCACTGGCTAATTCTTTCTCTTATATCAGCTCAAGTCTAAATGGTTTAATTACTGTAACTGCAATTGTGTTAAAAGTTCACCCAGTCTCTCATTTAGCCTTACTCCATCTTTACTGTGGCATGAAACCTCCAACGACAGCAAGAAACACATTGTTAAAGAACATACCAGGTCCTTGTGTGACTCTGTCTCTTTATGTGCTCCCTGGGATCAGCAAAGAAATGCCTCTCTTCCACTGTGCCCTCTGCTGTAACCATGGCGACGCCGACTGGTTTTTCAAGCTGTGCGGCACTTAAGAATGCGAGGCTAACCTACAACACTGTCTCTCCAACGAGGGCAGCTGGCCCACAATGCAGCAGTGCAATCCAAGGCTTCGCCGAGGCACAGTCTGGTGCTGGTTTAACTCCTTACACTCTGCTGCTCTGCCAACCACAGCACTGCTCATTTCATGCTACGGTTGTTGGAGGTTTTCTAGAACCGTCATAGCAACTGTCAAACAAACATGCACACACACACACACA
>JAOXYL010000036.1:7417766-7432476 GCA_028564955.1 Terapon puta | reverse complement strand
TTATGCAACAAGACTTCAAGCTTCCTTTCACTTGCACAGACTGACTAAACAATGACTAAACTGTGAGCTGTGATGACCAAACCTTCACTCGACACTGATTGTTGCTGAATCTCATATCACCCTCGCTCCTGGAGAAGAAGCACAAAGAATCTGGCTCACTTTACAACAGTGCAAAAAGGAGTGCAAGCTCAGGTTGGTGACATGGGAACTAGGTCACTGCAGAGTGAAGAGATGCAGAGCAGAAAGCTGCAAGATCTTACCTTTGGGCTCACTGCACTGCTAGAGTGGTCAGCCTGAGGAAGTGGCAGATTTTATACACAGAAGCAGAGATAGACAGCTCGGTTTCCTTCCTTTTCATGTTCACACATACTTTTGCAATATGGAGACGGCTAACAGAGCGACTGTTGGTTAGCTGTTCTCACATTTCCTCTGAGAGGTTTCCTTTGTATTGTGTGTAATACTTTTGTGTCTGTGTGTAAGAGCTGAGCAATAAAGAATATAACATCACAAGGTCAGTGTGAAAGAGTTTTTTTTTATGAAAGTGTCTATTTCTGACATCACTGAGATACAGCTGTAATACATCATGAAAATGGCTTAATTATTTTCCACAAACGATTTGCTGACCAGACGCTGTGAAAAGCAAAGATCAAAAGATTGAACAGGAACTGTCCTGATACCAGAGATCATATCATCTACACACACACCCACACATACATTTACAAAAACCGTCATGGATGGATTACTGAGCACAGACAGCCTCTATTTATGTCCAGCAGGAACTAAATACTAATGTTTAGCTGCATCACAGAGTTCTGATTGACCTATATGTCACTGAAAGAGAGTAAGATCCAGAGAGACACATACAACTACAAAAGATACAAACCACACATGCAGAAATACATTACAGTGGTGAAAAACAGAGATCTCAAAGAGATGCAAATTTGCCACAAAAATGCATAAACTTACTACAAAGAGACATAAAATGACCAAAACAAGATGCAAAATGTCAAGAAAATGATATAAAATGGCTTTAAAGAGATAAAAACAAACACTTAGACATGCAAAATGATAGAGACACAAAATGCTTACAAAGATGCAACAAGACAATCTCAACACACCCCAAAAAAAGACAAAGAAATTGATACGAAGGAAGAAAATACAAAAGAAGAAAATATACAATCCATCACAAAGAGATGAAAAACAACTACAAACAGATGCAACACAACTACAAAGAGACACAAAACAACCACAAATGAATCCCAGTGTTTATTGTTATTTTCTCTCTTTCAGTGTGGGGGTGGGGGGGCTGTCTTGCTTCTAGGGGTGGGGGGATTTTACACACCTGTGTTTAGTGGCAAATGTGTCTCATAATCCATCTATGTATAATCCATCAGGGTATACAAGGCACATACATTCCATCAAACACACACACACAAATGGAAATAGTTATCTAAAAAATGTCAAACCAAAAAATATACAAAAAAACTGTAAAATGACATTGGTGCTGTAAAGGGAACATAAAAAAACAACCAGGAAAATGACAAATGACAGCATCTTGCAGGTGAAACTTTTCCGTTTGTAGAGCAAAACCTTTTCTCAGATTCTCTTGTTGGGTTTTTGTAGCCCGCTCTCCAGATGTGCGGCAGACACAACCGTTTCCAGATTGTCGTGTGTTTCTCAAAATGCCCTGACTGCCAATGAAAGCAGCTTTAAATAGATTCTCCTTCCATGAAAAAAAAAAAGTTTCCCTTTTATTTTGTTCCTTCCTAACTCTCCCTTCTGAGGAAATACTTTGGAGCCACTCAGCAGATGTGACGGCATCTTTGGTTCAGAGCTTACAAAAGTCATTTATAAAAACACGATCAAAGTCACATACACAAATTTCACACACTGAATAATTCTAAAACCTTTAGGGGAATCATACAAACACAAAATAAATGGATGGAACTTCATATTGAGATCAATTTGGTTTGAAGACTTTTTGAAGTGAAGCACCTGTTAAACCCACCGACAGTGGGTGAACTGAGTCCCTGTCTACCGAGGCCTGTTCTGCAGACCAGTATGGCTTCCTGTTGAATTTAAAGCTTCTTGGTCTAAGGTCTCAAATTTTAAGCAGTCTTTAGAGACGTCTTGAGCTGTAGCGTCTCCTCCACCGACAACCTGTCGTGGTAGAAGCTGAGCCCGGTCAGGAGCTCGATGTCTCGGACTCTGGCCGTGTGAAAATGCAGCCAGTCCTCCACCCAAGACAGGTCTGACCCAGTCTGAGGAAAAGCAGAGAGACGAGAAAAGTTATTAATGAGTGACTCTGTTCACATTTTCCACTGTAGGATCTGTCAGCAGGTTTCCACAGAGGCAGAAACATGTTGAAGCGTGTGGCAGAGGAGTCATAGTGAGGTGTTACTCACAGCGCAGCTCTCTGTGTGGTCAGGTCTGTGGGGCATGATGAAGGACTTGGCCTGCAGGGGACCCCCGCAGTTAACGGGGCCGAGGGTTGAGTTCCCACAGCTGGTCAGGATGATGAAGAAATGTGTTGGGATGGGAGCCTCATTCCTGGAGAAATGTCATTCAGGAAAAAAAACTAACTAAATTTTTCATTTCTAAAACCTCAGCTGATATCAGGAAATGAATCGTCAAAAACCCAGATTATCCAATTCATCAGAACTGTGTGGGTGGGTCTGATCTGACGTGACCGGTAGTAGCTGTGAAAAAGCCACCCAGTGTAACCACATTATCATGAGCATCAGCCTCTTCCTCAGAATATATCAATAAATAATAGACAACATAATAAAAGGTTCAAGGCTTTCAAGCTATTGCAAGAGCGCGAAATCAATTTAAACCTGGATTAATATAATTTGTTTCATTCGTACAACCGCAAGCCAACATCTTCAACTCTGAACAGTATTTTTAGGGGCCAAGTGTTCATGGGAAGCTGAAACCTCGAGGGAAGTTTCACTATCAACCACAAGGCAGATCAAACCTTTTCTCTAACCTGAGGGCTGCATTCAGACCTACACCCAATAAATCTGCAACTCTTTTAATAGTTTACTCATTTTTTTTTTACCTCTTTAGCAAATAATTATAAATCAGCAAGAAAATATCAAACAGCTTATAGGATCATGTAATTAATTTCTGTATACAGCCCTTATCGATAGCCTGGAGTAAACATACCCTGAGATAGTTTTGAGCGGATCAACGTTTCCATCGTAGTCTTCATCGAATATCGGCCCGCTCATGATGTTGACTCCATTCAGCCGTTGTGAGTATTTTGGCAGCACCACGTCGTGGACATGAGTCCAAACATCTACAGTGAGGAGGAAATCGAAATGTTATGCATTGGGCTGAAGTGAAATGATCACAAGTTAAAACTGAAAAGAAAGTAGTTGCTTTCTGGTAAATACACAAAGTAAGCCGAGAAGATCTGTCTGTCCATTTTATGTAAACCAGATGTTAGCTTAGCTTAGCTCTCGGACTGGGAACAGAGGGTGACTGCTCGCATGGTTGTGTCCGAAATCTGTCAACCAGCAGCTGTAAAACCCACTGAAGAACATGTTATGTCTTTTTTAAGTAGAATTTATTAGATTATTTAGTTTTTTTTTTAACATATGAAATAATGAGTTAATTGTTGGGGTTTAGTGGTACTGTTAAGAGGATTTTGTTACTTTTGCAATATGACTAGCTGTTTTGTTTGTTTTGTTTGTTTATTTTGACTTATTGTATTGTATATGGAATATTGTTTGAACTTCATGTTCGAATGTATGTTAACATTTTGATATTTGAGTCAGTAAAGGTACATTTTCTGCCTCCTCACTTCCTGAAGTTCACGGTGTAAGCACATTACTTGGCCACCAGGTGGCATTATCTGTTAACAGGTATGAAGGCCTCTGATCATCACTAACAGTGTTTGGGTGGGGGGCCTCTTCCTCTAGTGGGACCTCAGACTAGTGAGAGAGAGTTTCCATGTACATTGTGGGTGGCCCCAGTTGTAACCCAAACAGAGCTGCGCTGTCTGAAACAAACAACTTTTCGTTACATTAATTGCTCAACACAGTCAACAAGTTTCAACAAAAGCATGGCTCATCCGAGGAGCCCTGCAGGACGCTGCATTAAGTCATCAAATGACACCAAACACCCACACAGACGTAACACAGATGATTTTGTCAAGCTGTGAGTGCAGGTACGGACGCAAACCCTTGAAGGACTTGCGGCAAAATTACACAACACATCTGTATGAGCAAAAGAACAAAAATGAAGGGAAGAAATAAAAGAACATCTGCGTCATCACATTTGGCTTTACATCTGCTGAGAGTTTAAAGCAGCCTGGTGAATCAGCTCAGTCAGAAACAAACTAAAGTGAATCTTATTGTGGAGAGCTGCTGTGTCTACGGTAGGATTAACTCTGGAAACGTTCCTCTGACTAAACCTTTAATTGTGCTTTACAGAAAGAGCTTAACTAAATTAAAGTACAGAAGACCCATATAATCACAGCGGTTAGATCTTTGGACTCCTGTTATGTATATTTAAGAACCAAAAGTGCAGCCTGCTTTTAGAAAATCAGAGAAGTATAATATTGAATAAAAATGGCTCATGCGAGCGGGCAAACCACAATACCTGCTTTCGGAAAACTTTAGTGTTGAACAAAACAGGCCATGACATAATGTCTAGCTGCGATCCAGAGCATCTCTTCAGTGCGCTTCTTAATTAAATTGTTCAGCTCAAAAGCTCTCATTCAGTCAACAAACGAACCCTTTTGATGACTCTGGAATTCAGTTTTTAACTTGTGCTTTGCCGTGACTCTCCCTTATAGCTCCGGACGCGGCGAGGAAACCAGTAAGTAACTCACCTTTAAACGCAGGGAACATCGGTGCCATGTTGCTTGTGATCAGAGAGTCTGCCTCAGCTCCATCAGCACTCAGATCTATAAGGGGAAAAATGAGAGGTGAGAAAAAAGTTAATGTGTTTGCAGTTTGGGTATGGATTAAAACATATACTGCATGTTGTAAAAGTCTGAACAAACGGATAATAATGATAATAATAATAAATAGTGAGCGGCTGAAACCTCACACGTTGGTGGCTGAACTAATTTATGGCACCAGTCACCAGTTCTCTGATTTATTGATTCATCAGTTTGTCCAAAGCGAAACAAACTATCACAGCCATGAGAAAAATAAAATGTTTTATTTAGGTTAGATGTTCCCACAGCTGTTTTGAAGCTTTTACTTCACTCATGCAGTCTGACACTTCCCTTTGAGCAGCCACTTGAAACCTGAATCTCATTAAAAAGTACAGTGAGTGAATAAGGGTGATGGGACGCTCTTTGCTGTCACAGGCCAAAAGCACGGGTGCATTTTTACATGAGAATGTAGCCCTTAAACACGTCAACTTGAATTCAACACCCGGCTGGGGACGGCCTGCTATGCCCCCCCCTGCTTCGCCACATACACACACACTCACTGGGGGGATGCAGCAGGCCATAGGACAGATTTGGGTTGTCTTTGTAGCGCAGACACAGCTGGCTGGCGGTCGGTGGGATGCGTACGTCAGCACGAACACACGCCTCCGACTCCGGGCTCAGGGGACGGACTCTGGTCTGAGGGAGAGAGAGGGATCGGTCAGTGCTGGACTATGTGGAGCAGGACTCTGGGCCTGCACTCTGAGCGTTGTGTAAGATCGCTTGGCTTTGGTTTTGTCACCTGGTGTATGTGGGTCAGTCAGGCCATTGCACTTTCTGTGTACAGAGCTCTCTGAAAATAATACTGTCATCTCAGTCCCCTCCACTGTCATTGAAGAAAATGTGCTATTTTTCAATTTTCTTAATTTTAGGGTTTATAATTTCCATATAATTGCAATGAGTTTTCCTGGTGTGGACTATTAAATTTGGGGAAAACAGAGATGTTGTTAAATTAGTAAACTGCCAGATTGTTACTTCCAATTAACTGCTCTCTAACTGAGGAGGTCAGCTGAACATGCAAACAAAATTAAAGGCTCAATTCAGAACGAATGGATTGCACAATGAATCGCACGACACCTGCAACCACTTAATGCCCATCTTAAGGTTGAATTCACAAAAGGTATGCTACAAATGAAACTGCAACATGCAGATAAGGTTGCATAAAGTGCAATTTGCCCTTGTTTTGAATCTGATTACGATTACCCAAATAGCAATTCCTGGCTACAGTAGACTCATGGCTGCATGTGAGTCATTCTGGCAGCATCAGGAGATGGTTCAATGCCAATTTTGACCACTTTACTGCAATCCCCTTTGACTTTTTTCTTTTGAGTTTGGCAAGAGTCATGGAACAGTTTTGTCAATATTTGTCGCTGCATTTTTCTAAATATTATTTACAGGCACACCTGACATGATGATGCCTTCGCCTGGATACAACCACAGCTGCCATGATCACTAGAAGGTAAGAGTATAAGAGTATGACGCCTCTTATAAATGCACTGCAGTTACCACCAGCTCTCTGAAGACACAAATATATTCACTCTTTTTGCGTAGACGTTCATTTGCATTGAAAAAGACTAATTTTACACCAAATGTATTTTATATGTATATGTATGCTACCTCATTTGAATATGTGCAAAGAGCCATGGAGCACAGATGCAATATTTGACTAGCAGCAGAGTTTAGAGCTGCAATATTTACTAATTTGTTCTAATGTTTACCACCCTAATTTAGTGTGATAGCATGCCACCAGCCAAGTATTGGACAAATTAAGATTTTTACATGTTCTTGCCGTTAACTGAGGGGTCAGGGTATCACCAAAGTTACAAGAATTCTTCTTGAATGTTTGTGTCAAATTTCAAGTCATCAAAATGCAGAATCAGTGTATAGGCAAGTATACAAATATAAATGACGAGGGAATAAATCAATATGCAGTGTTACATTAACATTGACTCATTTATGTGGGCTTTAATTAATCTTTTGCCCTCCTGATAATAAAAATTTACACAGTTCTTTACAGCAATGTCATGCAAAATTATGAAGATGTTACAGAATGGTGAAATGAAGTTTTACTGAATTTTCTTTCCCTGATTAAAAGGTTAAAAAAAGCATGAAAAGCTTGCATATTTTCAAACACCCTGTATCTACAAGAATAGAAATGTAAGCTTGTTGAGCAGCATGGCCTCACACTTTCCATTGATTAATTGATTTTCCAGTAGGCAAACTAGCTTGAAGCGTGCTTTATATGGAGTTGTTAACTTTGACAAGCTGTGAAATTGAAGCCTTCTGTGGGTGTACGAGTGGGTGGAGAGTAATACCGCATGTTAAGCTATGATACACATAAGAAAACTAATCTGAACCATGATTCTTTCAAGCCAAAATGAACACTGAGTATATGATTAAAGCAACTTATAGGTTGCACTGCATTTAAATAAAGCTTGTATGAAAACAAATTGACATCCTCACTTTGCTCTACCATTTGGACAGAAGAGCACAACAGTATAAGCTCTGACGGGAATGCATCACTCGTTCTGAGGTCATGATTTACACAAAAGCTCAACCACATAATGAGAAAGACAAGAAGTGCTTGAGCCAACACGAGCAGAGAAGATGAGTAACAGCTGCGTAGAGAATAGATTCAGATACTAAACAACTTCTTACAATCTCCTGCCAAACCTCAACCACAGAAGAAATATGGCCGGCTCAACTCAACTGTACAGGCTATGTTTAGAGATGAAAGACAGCTCCAAACAGCGGACTCACCAGAGGCTGGACGGTGTACGACACCCAGAGGGGCATGAGGTGGTCTTTGCTGTAACCGTTAAGGTAGTCTGCGTGGTGGAGAACACAAAAGGTGGCGCCTGATTGGACGACCCCCGGGACGCCGAAGGGATGGTGGAGGCGACGCAAACCGGCTTTAACACCTTAAGTGGAAATGTACAAACGTCAGGCAAGTGTTTCTCTGAAAATAAATCATTATCAAAGCATGAGAAAAATATAACGATACTCACTGGAATTAGCTGGCATGAGACGTATGTTCAGTTCAGTCTCCTAGAAGAAAGTCACATTTCTTGTTAGTGTGTTTGTGTTAATACATTTCAATCTACCAAACATTCACCGTGTCTGTCAGCGGATGAAGCCTGGTAAGTTTCAACGTATCTGCACTGGTGTCACGTGAATCTTGGCACATTACGTTTTGATTAACTTTTGATAAACTATTTTTTTATTTCACTACATTCTAATTATCTATATCAGAAAATAAAATAAAATGCATCTGCTTCATTCTCTGAGATGGAAACATTAACCACAACACGCAGTTCCTCTTGTGCAGTTCCTGGAACTGTCTGTAAATATGCTGAAGAGTACACAGAGAGCAAACTACGTCAGATTCCCTGTATTTATATACATACTTGGCTCTTAAAACTGATTCTGTTTATAAATAACAAAACAAAACTGAGAGCTGATGGCCATGTTAGAAGTTCTGTGATGCTAACGGCAGCATGCTGATGGTGATGTTGAGGTTTATACCATGTTCACAACCTTAGTTTAGTGTGTTATAAAGATAATATTTGCTTATTAGTGACACAAAGTTGCGAAGGTACTTGGTCATAAACAAAGTGTCAGGATGAAGATGTTGGCCTGATGAGGATTGCAAACATCTTTATAACTCAACATAAATGCTGAATGAACAAACCCATTCAGAAGTTGCCAAGACAGTTTTACTAAGAAGCACAAATCTCAAACTCAAGGTGGCGCTACAATAAGAGTGGGAGCTATAAATGTCTGCATTTTTATAAACATTTGTGCTGATCTGCTGGTAGCTGACAGAGGAAAAGTGAATACTTTCACACTTTGAAGAAAAGCACTGAAGTCATAAAGGTCATTTATCCTCTGAGCATCATGAATGTATGAATCAAATTTCATATCAGTCCATCTAATAGCTGCTGATGTGTAACAAACTGACTAACAGACTGACAGACGCATGCTGCTGTCTCTTGAGACACTCATAGCATGGCTATGAGCAGACAGGTGACCTCAACCACATGTTATCACATGCCTGTGCCTTGGTTTGGGATCCACAGGTGCACTGCAGATTGTCAGTGGGGGCGGAGTCACTGGCCTCACAGGTCGTGTCATGGGAGAGCTGCGCTGGGTGAACTGGCAGGTGGGGAGGGTGCTTGAGAAGATGGTTCAGACTGCCGTGAGTCCCGTTGTTTGGAGCAGGGCGAATATTGAGGAGATCTGAAGGAAAGGGAAGAGGAAGAAAGGATGGGATTTCAACAATCTGTCTACTTCCCAGGTTGATGAGTGCATTAAATCTCTCTTTGTTTTTTGTGTTTCTCTACATTCTGACTCTCAAAGGCTTCTGATTAAAACATGCCTTGTCACATGTTTAAGTTCTTCTTTTTTTGTGAAATATGGTCACTGTGGTGGCATTTTATTTTAAAAATGAAATGTAGAGTAGAAGTGCACCTGTTTCCTCTTCCTGATCTGTTTCTGTATCTTCCACCAGAAACCAGTTGTTGCAGAATACTTGGAAACAACCAATAACCATAGAAGGAGGGAAAGAGCTAGCCTGTCTTTAAAACAAAATCTGTCTACCAACACCTCTAAAGCTCATTAATTAAGACATTATACTTACCACACATTAGGTTATATACTTCAATGTTTTCGAAAGGGGCCACAACAGTGTTGCTTTTGAATCCTGGACCATAGCCAATGAAAATTGCCTGTAAAAACCAGATACACAATCACACACTGATATTCATTCATTCATTGGAAGACATCTCAAAATATAAATGAAAGAGTCCAATATCCAAACAAATGTAAACCTTCATTTAAACCCTTCTGCAAGATGTCAAACACTCTGTGATTAGGCCATGTGTAAATATTTGAAGTGAGCTAAAGATGTGAAATGACCTCACATGGCCTTGAAAATGTATATTAGGGATTTCAGTTCTAGGAAAGACACTGGTTGAGTGGGGTTTGGAGGTATTTTCAGGTGAGTAAATGATCTATTTAAAGCACAAGTTGCTCCTTTTTTCTGCTGCATGCAGGCAGGCAGGCTGAGAACCATTTTAGAGCAGTTTTTTTAGAGAAGTCAGCAACCTTGTTAGCAAATTACATCAGGTCAAATTCCAGTGTAAACCAAGTCCAGAAGCATACACACGCATATTGTGATGACTAGCGTGAAGGTGGCAGACATAAACACATTTCCAAATTAAACAAACTTAATTCAAAGCAGAGGATGTGTAGGTGGAGAGCAACCTCTCACAACAAGTGTAATTACTGTATCCCTGCAAAGTTTAAGAGCTCTGTGCCAGCTATCTTTTTGTGTTTTTTGTCACTCACAGAAATAAAACAGCAAATACATAAACGTCTAAATAGACTTATTCTGAAACTTCCAGAAAGTGTTATGCTCCATTCTTGATGTAGAAGATCTTATACAATAAAATAAAAAAAACATCTTGAATTGTGATCTGCTACTTTCTCTGCTCTGAGCCACATAACTGGAGAGGAAACACCTAATCGCTAAGAAAAACATTTTCATCATCTGTCACACATCTCTGTTTCCTAGAGGCTAATTTAAGCTCTGTACACTGCAACAACAAGATAAAAACAAAAACAGGCCAATGAATCTGGATCCCTGGAATGCACAGGATAACACATTTATATATGTCCTGTGTGACGCTCTCATTTTTCATAAGCAACTGTTGTTTGACTGGTCTGAGAGAATAGTTTGATCCTGGTTAGTGTGATTGAACCTCAAAGTGAACGATAAAGAATTGTTTCTGAGCCTATGCAAAGCTAAGCAAACTTCCATTAAATAAAATGTCATCATGCTGTCATATGTTTCCACAGTGCTGAACCGCAGTTTCGACCAGTTAATAAATAGCTGTGGCTTTTCGTCAACTAGTGACCAAATGGAAGTGGAAGTGTTTTTGAGGTAACTAAACTCATGAAGTACATTGAACTCATGATGCACATCACATGAGTTTCTCATTAGTTTCTCTTATGTAAACTGTGTTGCTGACCTGAGCCTTGCCAAACCCCTTTTGCTTGCTTTTGTCACCAAAATAATGAGATTTCCACCCTAGTTTGGGACTACTGAAGTAGTTGTTAAGAGTAAATAACAAAAGGCTGATAGAAAAAATAGGAATAGACTTAAGAGCTGAGCTCCTGTACAATTTATTGGTTTTAAAACCTCCATTACCCGTAAAGACTTAGCTTAGACCTCATCAGTACATGAAGATATAATTAAGCATCTGGTGACTCTCGTGCTGGCAGTGTTTTTCACATCTGGGCTGTTTCTATATGTCAATGAAGAGAGTTAAGAGTTTGGTGTGTTGTTGGTGGCAAGGCCTCCTGATGGTTCCAAACTTTCAACTGAAGACAAATAATCTATTTTTAATACAGTACGGCTGCCCTCTCATCTCCAAATTATTGACTTGACCTGATTTCAGTATACAATTTATGCCACAATAATCTGTCATGTTTCATCACCTTGAAAACAAAAAAATAATGATGATGACATCACAGTGAGTTCAACCAATCAGCTGTAGGTAGGGTTATTGTTTATGCCTCAGTAGCGATTTTTTTGGCCAATTCAAAACGCATAATGAATAGGACTTTCCTAATAACAACAACTCTCAATCATCACCAGACACACTAGTGTGCGGTGGTGTCTGCAGAAACCTTGTTCTCTTATTTTGCTGTTTTTGGGATGTTTCCAATCTTTGGGTAAGTAGCGACCAATTGCCAGATTATGAGTAATCCAGCAGAGGAGCAGCTTTGAATGTCGTGTGTACAGACAGCAACAGACAAATCCTGCTCATTATACATTTAAAGTGGCAGTGAATTATGACCCTTCTGAGCCTTGTCCGAGTATTAGTTTTTTCCTCATGTCCCAGAGAGTTATTACACTTCCTGGTTTCTTTCTTTAAACAGGACATTGTGGGATAAACGTTTATCAGGGCAGACATCCTTCCACTGACCTGCATGTTGGTGAAGAGGTTATCTGAGCCGTGGAATCCACCGGTGCAGTATTTGAGTTCCTTTTGGTTCCTGTCGAGACAGAATAAAAACATCTTATCTGAGGAGTTAAAACCCCCCATGAAGATAGTGACAGATGAAGTCACCCCAACACAGCTGACCTGTGCTTCTGTCTCATTTTGAAAAGGAACAATCTCAATCTCAATTTCAGGGTCAGGCGAGTTTAATTCTATATGAAGAGTGAGTCACATCACTGCAGCAGCCTGGACTGATTGAATTCTTCAGCCTGAAGCAATTTTCCATGATTACATGTTGAGCTACACAACTCCTTTCCAACATACCACGCTTCATTCATTATGAATGATTGCTAACACTAATTACTATAAATGCTTCAACTTCTGTGTGGCCAAAGAAACGTCACTATCAGACGTTCACATCCATTCCCCCGGCACCTACTGTGCTATAATTCACATACTGTAAGGACGGCCAATTTCTGATCAGTTACTGTAATAGCTCCGGTTTTACTCTGTATGTATCCTAAATCTAATCGTTATGCAGTAAATCCTCTAAGCATTCCCTTTCAAATCTGCAAAATGCAACTGGAAAAGCAATTTTGATCTGTAGAAGACATCTGGCCCATTGAAGCAGCACCACAGCAACACAAGTGCTACATTTAACAACATTTTAGGCTTTGACCAGACTAAAGTATATTCTCTCAAACGATAATCTGTTTTCTAGTTAACTTTATGTCTCGCCTCCATAGGAAACAGTCACTGCATTTTCTGTTTTGATGAGTCAGTTTGGCTTTGCTGGAAAATGTTCTTTTTATTCCCTCTTGAGCACCAGAGGTGAACTGAATGCTCCACCGGCTGGCTTTTGTGTTTTCAGCCCTTTCCAATGGTGCATGTGAGTGAACACACTGTACACAAGTCTGTCTTGGAAATGTTAGTGTGAAAATATCTTGTTTCTTCCACTCCTGATACATTCTGAACAACCTAAAGACAGTGGACTGATGGGTGACTTACAGAGCAGCCTGCCATCCACGCTTCATATAGAGATGTCCTCTCTCTATGCGCTTGTTGTTAGCAAAGTGCATCCTTTTGGGGAGATTTTCTTTGAGGTAAGGCCTCATTGGCTGGTCAGCAGTCCTGCACTTCAGAAGAGACACAGGAGAGGAGAATCAACACAGAGCGGAGGGAGCATGGGATTGTTTGACGTGAAGCCAAGCAAGCAGATAATTTTTCATTCTTCTTGTCAATACAAATGTCCATTTGGGATGCTTCGCATACCGACAAGTTCTTCACCAGGCCCTCATAGTCAACTGAGGAGAGAGACACAGGACAGGACGAGTTCAGTCACAAAGGTGATACTGAATGGTGCTGCAGACCTGGGGAGGAGGGGATGTGGGCAAACTTACAAGAAAAGTAATTCTCTGGAAGGCGGGTGGGTCTGATGCGTGCAGCTGGGCCTTGGATGACAGCGAAGTCATCAGTGTTGTCCACGTATGTCGACACGTATGATGCCTTTTCACACGAAGCCTCTTCCATACCTGAAAAAAAAGAAAGTACTTTAATGGTGAAGATTTGTGAGTCGCTGAGAAAAAAAATCCATGACTCTTTGTATGTGATAATTATTACTGCTGTCTCATGCTGACTTTTAACTTAAATGCTGAACTGAAGTTTATCTTTAGATGTGCCTGAAGACATGATCATTATTTTAAGCAGCTTAAAATTCACAGCACATCTGTAGCTTTACATTTAGAAAGCAATATTTGTTGACACTGTTTTGGGTGTAACAAGTGAGCACTGATGGGTCTTTCTAGTTTCATGTCCTTGATGACTAGCTGCAGGCTGATAACTGGCACTGTGCATCAAAATTAATGTCTTTCCTTGGAAATGATGTCTTTGATGAGGAAGGCTGGGCATCGCCCAGAGCCACATTTACTCCCACGCATTGATCTTTAATGCACCACATTATAAGATGAAACATATGGTCTCCAGATGTCCAGAGAAACTTCTTGTCCTCGTAACACACCACTGAGAGCAGTTTCTACCAGTTTACTCCTACTCAGCAGACTCATTTTTCATCACATTTCTCTCTGGCATAGAGTTTCTCCTGCAACAGGTGACTCAACCAAGTCAAACATTTGAAGATGACACTAAGCCTCTAAAGCCCAACTCAGTGGCACACAGGCTCAAAAACCAAGCTAAGTGATACCACAGATTCAGATTCATTTATTTGTCCCACAGCTGGAAAATGTATGGTGCAACAGCAGCGAAAACACACAGTGTAAAAATTACAGTAAAGAGCGAGTGTACCTGAGAATATACATATAAGAAATATATAGTATCTCAGGTATAATGAGTACGAAACAGTGAAACAGTGTTAATGTGAGACCACAGAGATTTAGGAAGGACTAAGTGTGTTTGTAAGCAAACACACAGCTTTAAAATGAAAAACAAATACAACGGACAAACTAAGCTGTGCGTCCAGTTTAAAGGATGTGATTCTTTCTTACTTCTCTATTAGCAATATTTTGGTCACCTCTTTTACTGAAATGTTGCTGTAAACTGCATCACAGCTGAGTGGAGGCTGTGTGGTTGTCTCACCGTGGTCTGAGATGATTATTATGTTGACACAGTCCTGCAAGTTTCTCTCAGTCAGGCCATCCATCAGCAAGCCCAAAATCCTGTCCACATTTTCTAAGGCCTGAATGACCTGAAGGCACACCAGCATTGAAACATTTAATGGAGTTAATGTGTTACTGCAACA
>JAOXYL010000036.1:7397243-7410331 GCA_028564955.1 Terapon puta | reverse complement strand
AAGGAGGAAGATGTTTAGATTGAACTGTTGACTTTCTCACAAAGAGCTAAAACTCCACAAAGTCAAACACTTATGTTGAACAATGACAATGCTTAAACTTCATGTAAGTGAAAAGGGAACAAAACATATTTATGCTTATTCTCTAGAAACAAACAGACTTTAGCAGAATAACAGACCCTCCTTCAATCAACACAACAGACAGTAGGGACGGACCTAGAGAGGTCTGTTGTTCAGTCCACCACTTTGGTCCAAATTGAAATATCTCATCTACTGGATGTACTGCAATGACATTTGGTTCAGACATTTGTGGTGACAAGAAGATTAATCCATTTCAACACTTAGAGGACAGTTTTAGCTCAAGCTTTTGTTACGAAACTCATGGTCCTCAGAGGATGGCTTGTAGTAACTCTGGTGATACTTTTCCATGTATAAATAAACAAGGATGGTAAACATTAGCCTCACAAAGCTGCAAACATGGCTGGAGATTTTGAAAGCTTGTTATTCTGTGTCTTTGTCCATTCATTGATTCATTCATTCACCATTTTGTAGGTTTTTTTATTCCCTTTATTCAGGATGGGATATGGGTCTTACAGTGTTGAGCAAAGATGGGCTGTTATTTATTTCTTCATCCCTGCCCAGTGTAATCTAATCATTTCCAGCTTCCCCCATTCATCATCTCCAACTGTCCAAATGTTGGACTTCAAGAGAACAGAGGACTAGCTGCTTATTTATCAGCCACTCAAATCTTCTGCTCCCTGGGGGCAGGGGGTTTGTAACTTGAGGGGCGTTTCCAGGAGGTTCGAATCAGTATATTTAGAGAGGGGGCGTTCAAAGGTCTTATTTTGAAGCCTCTGCAACACCCAAACAATCCTCCAATGGCTATCGTGGCCATTTAATTAGTGTGGAGTTTGACAGCTGGTTTAAAAACAGTGTCTCGCACATTTTAAACATCTCTTTAGTCCAGCAAGCATGTGGTTTTCAAACATCTTGACCTGTGACACCTTAAACTGAAGAAATTCACTTGTCACAGTTAAATAGAAGTACAACAGGTTGTGCATGAAGGTCCAGTATTTGTATAAAAGAAGCGTTTTTCTTTTCACTGATCCTTTTAACCACCTTGCGACCCCCTCAGATTTATCTTGAGATCATGTGCTTGAGCCCATGACTACATTGGGAACCACTGCTGGAAGTGGGACTGTAAATGCATACTTATCTTCTCATGAACTTCCCTGAAAAGTCCCACGCATTGCACTGTTTGGCTCTTAACAAGGCTTTGGAGACAACACGCTCTTTCTTCAACTCACCTATGTGTGAAGCAGCTGTTTTTTCTCAGTCTCTGCTACTGTTTGAGTAAAAAGTTACAATGGCCAAACAAAAAAGGAAAAAGTCAATGGTTATAGACAATTAAGGGGAATCAGAAGTCAGTTCCACAAGTGCACATGCAATTACCGCTATAGGTGTGGTGGAAGACAACGACATTAAAATCTTAGCCGGCTGGCAGCTATCTAAAATAAACTGGTAATGAAAAGGAAGCAAAGAAATCCCTTTGTTTTTTTGGAACAGCTAAAAACGTAAAATTTATGATGATGTAGTTTTGTTTTTTTAATGTGTTTTAGTTTAGTTTTGTAATTAATGTACGCTTCACACCATAGGAACAGCAGTTATGTAACCATAACAGTGCATGTGCACAAAGCTTAACTATTGGGGAATAATTCTTACTGAAGCTAAGAAGCAACAAAAGTCGTATTCATGACAGCCCTAATATAAATCCTCCTAGTGCAGACGAACTTATCTCTGATCTGTTTTCAAAACAAAGGACACACTTGTTGAGGTATTTTAAAACCACAAGGATGATGTTTTTCTACAAATATAACCCCCTAACTCAACAGTAGATTACATATTTTCACACCGTAGTTATTTATGCCCTCTAATTTTTTCATTTCTATGATCTGTAGTTATGTGCACTTACTTCTGAAAACAGGTCTGTGGGAATGACCCAGCAGTAATCCATTTGGTGTGATTCACATTCACAAGAATTCCTAGAGGGGCATGAAAATATGCTGTGTGTGCGTGTGACTGTGGTGTCTGGGTATGCACACTTATTTTCTCTAGCTATAGGTGAAGAGAGAGAGGGAGAGAGAGAAACACCTGGATTGGATAGGCTGCTTGGGAGAGACGTGGTCTCTGTGGGTTGTAAAAGTAAACTGTCTGTCTGGTGGAAGCCTACTTGTCTGATTCTATCTAAAACTAACAAGTAAAAGCAGCTTTTTGTTTGCTTTTTGTTTTTACAGTGGTAAATATGTTGCAGTCATCACTTTGGGAGACCTTAAACAACTACTATGACCATTACAAACAGATGTACGGTGGCTGAAACAGGACAAAATCTGAGCATACTGATGTCTAGACTTTGCTCTGCATGTGTATTTAATCAGTGCCAAGCAGACAGAAGATGAAAACACTACTTCCTGTGGTTTTAGCTGGAGTTTGCTAGTAAATAGTTTAATTTTCCTCCTGGACAGTTTATGTGCAGCCATGAGTTGAATTAGCGGGTAAATAGTGACACACAAAATTTCACTTAATTTTTTCCAATATATCAATTTGGTTTATTATTTCACTGTAAACTCCTGATGTAGGCCAGACCTGAGGGTATGGAATACACATAAAGACATTTTTCTTTGCAATTCCTCCAATTATGGTTTCAGTCTTCATGTAAAGCCCCAAATGTATCCCAGATTTAGCTTCTCTGTGGAGTATGTGTGGTTTGTCTCACTGTCTCGAGGAGCCCTGAACAATAAAAACTGCTGTTGTTTGCGAGACTTTTTCTCTGAGACGAGAACCAAATTCTGGGGAACACAAACAAAACAGTCATTCTAATGCCCGAGCACACTCAGGTCAGGTGATGGAAGTGAAGGGCAGCTCATTTTAAATAGAAAAGCAGCAGTATCTGTCTGTAAAATCAACCCTCAGCTCCACATGTTATGCATAAAAGCTGAACTGTAATCACATGTGCTAGGGGGTGGACATGTTTATCCAAATAACCGTACAGCGCTATCATTGATATGTACAATAGGAACTGACGCTCTCGCCTTGTGAATGGTCAAAACAGAACAGAGCCATGATGTTTAACTCCTTAGCTATAAAGAAAGTGTTTCCTGTGCTCTTTGAAACTGCAATCGCCATTTTTCATTATTTTCATGGGCAAAACTAAACGCTCTGTCTACCGCTGCCTGTACCCCCTCTCCACTGCAACCCCTCCTACTTCCAGATTAAATGTCTGAAACAGGATCTATTGGAAAACCTTGCTCTGACTTTCAGGTGAAACTTGTGCGCTTTTGGATCAAAATCAGCACTGCGGTCTTGAAGGTTCAGTCCTGCCTCACACTGACAAACCGTACATCATCCCCACCTGCACAGACACTTCTGGCCTCTGTCTTTTTGCACTCGAGTGAAAACAGTTAGTTTCCACTTTCACACTGGCAGCAGCGACTGTCTCCGCTGTCTGTCAGCTGTGGATTAATCACACTGAGGGTAAACAGTACAGAAATGTAGACAAGAGGCTCTGGCATTTTATTCCAGCTTCTGCAATGACTGCAAAGTGTAATAAAGTCAGCAACAGTCACCAGAACTGCGACCTACAATGACTGATTACTGATTAATCAGCAGATCACTTTAATGATTCATCACTCAGTCAATAAAATCTTCAAATAAAAGAGTGGAAAAAACTCTGAGTCCTTTGTGACATCTTTAAATGTCTTGTTTTGTTCAACCAGAAGCCCCACACCCAAAGATATGCAGTTTACAATCACACTGACAAAGAAAACCAGCAAATCTTTCTAGTCTGAGCGGCTGGAGCCAGAGAATCGTCGGTATTTTCTCACTATTTTTGGCTGAAAATGACAGAATCGAATTACAAAAATAACTTTTTTTCTTTCTCCATCCAGCTTTAACTATCACCATAAACTCAGCATCGAGGAGAGTTTATAGACACATCACAAGTTTACAGACACATGTTGAGATCCTACAGTGATCCTTCACAGAGCCTTATAAAGAAGATAACAGAGAAACTTATGTGACTATAAAGAAGACTAAGCCGCACACAAACGCACCAATATGCAAATTTTAAAATAAATATTAGTGCTTTTAAAAATATGGTTTAAAGGAGTGGGGGTGACAAAGAGCACTTTTCTTAGAGGTGTAATATTTTAGTGAAAGTGTGTGAAAGTAAAAATGCTGAGGTGTGGAGGTGTACACGCAGACAGGCAGGTATGCTGCTGTCAGTGGCATTAAACGTACCCCAGTGATGATTTTACAGTATTTAGTCCTCTTCTTTCCCCGCTCGGCGGTCCTCTGGCTCTCCAGCTCCGGGGCCCCGAACAAAGACGCAGCCTGTTCGGCCGAGCGGTCCTCTCCTTTGATCACCTCCATGCTGAGCTCCGACCTGCAGCCACAGTTATCCGGGAGACACTGCGCTCCCCCCGGTGTGCCGTGTGTGTGTGTGCCGCGGGTCAGGATATGACCCCTCCGCTCCACAGTTAGCGCCGCCTCGTTTCTTGACGTCTCCAAGTTTACGGAGCAGACTGATGTGCAGGGTGGCTGATCACAGAGAGCTCAGCAGACCTCCACAGTTTGGGCTCAAGTGTCGTTTTACAGCGACGTCTGCCCCCCAGGAAATATGAAGCCTCCTAAAGGCAGCTGAAGCTTTTAAATATTTGTTTAAAAAAACAGAATAAACTCATTCTGGGTGTTCATGTTTACTTTCCAAAGTTTCTATCCCATCTAAATTCTCAGCCATAAGACATGAAAAACAGCCCAACAGCTGTTGAGGAGCGTCAGCGGGGAGGGCTGAGTGCTGCCGCCATCTTGTGGTGGTACCGGAGCGGTGCGCTGGATTAAGCGGTTCAGAAAAAACTGTTAAGCGATAAAAGTCCGATGTTTTTATTTTCAGTATACAATGTTTAAGTAACCGCATTGCTCTCAAATAGGGAAGTTTCACAATATGTTGTGTTATTTATTACTTTGACATCAACAAAGATGGAGAAAATTGATACTTACCTGCAGTAGCATAGCTTAAATAGCTACGGTTAATATTGCAACTTAAAACTGTAATGAAGCAAACAGCAAATGACTTTCTCCAGTTTTACAGATTCTCTTACAGTCATCTACACAGCTAAATAACTAACTGTTATTTCACAGCTAATCATAACTTAACTGACTTACTTTGTTTATTGAATCCCGTATTTGGCGCCAAACTGTTGCTAAGCAACGAGGCTAGATGTTTCCAGCCTTTGTGCTAAACTAAACTCTTTACATTTATTGTTCATACATGAGATGTGATATTAATATTCTAATCCAACTCTACACCAGAAAGTTGACCCATGATTTATAGTTATACTAGTTAATTATTTTGATGTTTAGGTTAAACAAACCATGTTTTGGATTATTTGTGCAGTTGCAGTTATGATATCTCTCCTTACCCCAACCTCTACCAGCAAATATATCAACAAGACACGACAGTTTACGTTTTATTCACCCAACCATGTAGTTTGAGCTTCCTGTCTCACAGGAGTCAGCTCTAAATAAAGCTTGAGTTTCATGTACAAGCATCACATATGTCATGGTCTGTTGAACCTTCAGCGACACACTGAGTTTGGCCTCAAACAGTTACAATTATACCTGCTTCCTGAGCAGGTCTGCCGGTGTGTATTTTATTTTATTTTTGATTAAATGAAGTTGTGGCTCTCTGGGGCCTGGTGTCTCTGCCACTATAATATGTACCTTGGTTGTCTGATCTGTCTTTTAGGTGGAGCCTTTTAATCCTTCCAGCCATGATCCCTTCAACACTTTCTGTCCCAATAACAGTGCTACTCAGAACAAGTGAAATATTCAGTTTCCACCTACTGCTTCCCTCCGGCTATGTGGTCGAGCTGCTTTCATCCTGTCTGCTTCTCAGGCACAGTCATCTTTGCGACAGGATGAAACCATGCATGAATCATATCATTTTCTGACAGACGTTTGCGTGACCGTCAAAAAAACATCAATTAGAGATACACAGCTGCAGTTTCAAAGCATCCACAAGATGGTGATGTTGCAACATCATTAAAACACTGAACTGCCTTTCCTGTGGTAGAGATATGAAGTTAAAAGAAACGTATCCCTGACAGCTATAACACAAGCATATTTCAGCTCTGTGAGGTCCAGGTCTCCGTCAGATCCAGCAGAGTCCTGTGGTGTGATAATGGAGATCACATGGGACCCCTGACCTCTGACCTCAGTCTTGTCCTACACTCATAAACAGCCCAGGGTTTACTGTTCTCACTGCATGTTTATCTTTGTCAGAATGTGTGTGCGTGTGTGCTTGTGTGTGTGTCTGTGTGTGCGTTTGTGTATACACTGTATTTCTCTGTGTCTGTGTGTGCATGCGTGAGTGCATGAAAACAAATGTACCTGATATCATGTTGCCATTTTAAGCTGCAAGTGTTCATAGAGGCCTCTGTGTGTGTGTGTGTGTGTGTGTGTGTGTGTGTGTATTTGTGTGTGTATGTGTGTGTCTGTGTGTGGGTGTGTGCGAGCATGTTTTCGTGGCTGTGGTTGCAGTGACTGTGTGTGTGTGTATTTGTGTGAGTGTATGTATGTGTATTTGTGTGTTTGTGTGTGTGTGAGTGTGTGTGTCTGTCTGTGTGTGTGTGTGTGTGTGTGTGTGAGCATGTTTTCGTGGCTGTGGTTACAGTGACTGTGTGTGTGTGTGTGTCCTGCTCAGTGAACTGCATGTCTCTCAGCAGATTGTCTCCCTACAGCTGTCCCCAGCCCAGCTGGGCTTCACAGTATGACCTTTAATGTTGACCTACACATGTAGCACTTACTGTCCCCATCACATGGTCCTCCAGACATCTTGCAGCAAACACACACTTTTCTTGAGTATGCCCTAACGCCTGGTCTGGCCTAATCACTTGCATCAAAGGCATGTTGAGCTTCAAGCCATTCTGCAGTCCGAAAGAACCGCAATGAAAATTCTTCTCAAAATCACAATATTTTCCAAATTTATTTCATTCTGGTCTTCTCGGGTTTGAATATACAGTATGTGGATTGTGTTCCTTCAGAGAACCCTCAGGGGTAGAAGAGCAAGAATATACTAAAGAATATAATAAACTGCATGCAAGTTTGTCACAAACATAGTGTGGAGGAAAACAACTTGTAAGCTGTTATACTTATGGTGACCCTTGAACTCGCCACTACTGCTACAGTTTTCCCTGAGGAGCTTTAAAGTTCTTTTTCCCCCCTACAGTCTATGACAGTATGATTTCTACAGAACATTCTGCCAGACGTCACTGAAATAAGTATTAAAAATATAAAAAAAATATAGATTTTATAGATCCACTTCTCTGTTACATGTATTTAGCTCAAATGGACATGCACTGTGCTGTAATTTATCCTTGCACAAGGTACACTTTATGTCCTATAATTCAGTTCAAGCTAAGTGGGTTTGCACTATGCTTGGCTATACAGTGTGCTAAAACAATGAGTCCACTGCTGTGTTTGTGGGAGTTAAAAGGTTAAGGAAAAATGTGTGTGAATAAGTAGAACATTAAAGGTTAAGAGGTTAAATCTTAAAAGCATGCTTTAACAGACTGGCTTTTGCATTTGTTTGCATACCCGCACGCTGTAGAGCATGTTTAATTTAGTTGTAGCAGTTCCTTTGTTATTCTTGAAATATTTATATTTACATTTCCTATTGCACTGCTGCATCTGTTTATTCATTCACTGCATAGTCCAGAATAAGTCCATAATTAATCACCCCAGCAAACACATAAAGCTGAACCTTTCTTTTAGCAACAAGTGACAGCAACAAGTGATGCACTTTTCATGGGTTTTACAGTCTGCTGGAACAATTCAAAGCCCCTGGCAACACTTGCAACGAAGTGGACTGTCTTGAACCCAGACCGAGCCATGACTTCTGAATAATGCATCAAGGAAGAGCAACGGTAGGTGTGCTTAAAGAATTCATCAGCTGACAGTTATAGGCACATCTTCCCCATGAGATTTTCTGTAGGCGCCTGTAAATCTGCCATGAATTATTAATTCAACGCGACACAGTACTCAGCACAGTACATTGAAAGCTTCTGTCTTAGACGTATCCGTCACCGACTACCTGTCAGCCAGGCTTTGCAGAAGATCCGAGTGTCTTTGGTCTGCTGTTTACTTCTGTTATTGTCTTGAAATAATGAGCGTCTTTCAAAGCTTTTGATAAACACCAAAACCCGGACCATAAAATGCTGCCCACCTACTAATTTTGTAAATATATATATGTATATATGTATATATATATATATATATGTATACATGTTGATTTCTTTCCCCACTGTTTTTAACACTTATTGAGCTCTTGATATAAGAACCGACAGCAACATGCATAAGACTTGCATGTTTCTGACATGTACAGTACAAAGATTAGTGTTAAATTTGTTATATTTGTATGAAATCCACACAAATCTGACCTGTGTTTTTTATGACTATATTTCATAAAGCTACTGAGTATAAAATGGGAATGAGAATGAGTCCCCAAAAAAGCTTTTCACGCCCACATCAGTCTGTTCAAGAACATAATGGGGGAGTGAAGTTTACAGCTTCATCATGAACCTTCTGTGAGTTTTATTCCTGCTAATGATGCTGCGAACATGCTGAGGTGGCATTTGATAGAGAAGGACAAAGCTGAGCATTTTGTCAAAGTTGCTCTTTTTATAACAATGAGAGCATTCCACAGGATTAAAAGTTTACCTCCTAGCATTTTATTTTTATCGGAATTATATATATGAATAGTTTCTGGCCATATATACATATCTGTATACACACACACACACACACGCATATATATATACACATATATATATATATATATTTATATACCATACTAAGCCACTCACACCTAGGGGCAATTTAGAGTCACCAATTAACCTAACCTGCATGTCTTTGGAGGTGGTGAAAGCTGTTACTGAGATGCTCCATTTTACCCAGGTTATCAACGGGTTTTACCTAAGTCAAGAAGTCTTCACATAAAGTCCAGTATCACATCAGAAATTTCCCCAAGAGGCCTCACAATATGTACAGTAAGAAATACTGTGTCCCTAGACCTGTTGTTCAGATGAGAAAAATTTCCCCCCTGAATAAAAGGAAAAGAAGGGAAAAAAATGAAAGAAGCTTCAGGCATAGAGAGCCCTCTCCCAGGACAGACAGACCTTGTAATAGATGTTGTGATGTGCAAAACAGACCAAAATAGTACAATTGCAATATACATAAATATGTTTGGTTTTATGGCAGAATAAAACTGAACCGAAAAAAAACCCCAACTATTCTTAAGAGGTAAATGTCACCAGAGATTTCTATCAGTGGACAAGATATATTTTGGGAACTGTACCCCGTCAGGACACCACACAGCGCACAGTGACAGTGCTGAACACATCGTAACAGACAGTGGTGTGCCCACATCTCTCCTCACATTGATGTATCTGCGGAGGAGGTACGGTCGGTGTCTGCAGCTGCAAACACTTTCAGCCAAGGATTAAATTCTATCATGCGGCCTGCCAACCCTGATCAGGGGTAACACGTAGCCTCTTTTTTGTTACACATTGCTGTTATGTAGTCTGTGCTCTTTCGCTCAGTTCAACTACCTCAGTCCTAGTGTCCTCTCCACCTGAACCTGGGTTAACTTCTTCCATCAGCTTTCCTTGAAGAAAGCAGCAGTGTTTATCTTTTTTTACGTGTGGCAAAAAAATGGTGTATTATGGTGTTTCTTTAATGCAACCTCTGAACATTTGCCGATGCTATTTAAAAAAGTGTTGAACTTTTTTGCTACTGGAAAGAAAAGGACAGCAGTGCAATCAATCGCAGACAGAGCCAACAAGTGTGACTCACTCACACAGTCCCTCATGACCGCTGCATGTGGGATGTTCAGAAGTGAAGAACACGCAAGAACACCGACAGTCAGATTGTGGGAACCAAGGTCAGTTCAGACTAAAAAACACAGCCTAAAACACAAGGTCACTTCCGAGCGCTCAGATTTTATATTCATGTTTTGACCAGAAAATTTTTTTACTTTAGTTTATGACATATATTTTATCCCTGCATTTGCTAGACATCTTGTAGCGTGATGAAATATGAGGTTGGTTTGGCCACATTGACGCTTTTCAATTGTCATGCTGATGCTAACCACTCACTTCCTCATATTCATTTTAAGCAGTTTCACTTCCATTGGAAAGATAAGGGAATCATTTTTCTTTGTATGACAGAGACAGAAGTCGAGACAGATTTTTTTTTCCTTTCTACGTTAAGAAGATACATCACTGTCATCGTGCATGAGTGGCAACCACTGAGAGAGAACTTACGATAGTCAGGAAAATGTTGAAATGAGCACTGCAGTCAAAGAGCCGATTTTCTGAAAGTCAGCACCAAGTTGGCAACATCGCCAAAACTTATTTTCGACAAAACCACTTGAACAATTAAAAGAAAGAGGATTAGCTGGAAACTTCTGAGAAAAGTTTTTTTTTTCTTTTACTTCACAGTGTCTTTACTCGGAAATAAAAGCAGGATGAAGACGATAATGTTCTTAAAGCAGCTTTTAATGTTTGTTGAGACTGAACAAAATGACTATGAGAAAAAGCACAAAGGCATAGTCAGCATATTACAGGAACGCAGTTTGTGTCAGTAAGCCTTTTACAATTCATATAACACATGACATCATCTATTCTTGGACAGTCACTTCTGAAAAACATTTTAATGAACTTTTTACCATTTTGATTTAATGCAAAAAAGGGACAAAAACTTGCAAAGAGCAGAAGAAAATGGATATAGGTTATTGGTTAGAGAAGGAGGGACCCTGGTTGAAACTGCACTGTCAGCATCTGTAAGTACGACGAAAAGATGTCATTCTGAACAATTTCCACTCATGAATAATTTCAGTAATCTTAAAAAAAAAAACAAAAAAAAGTGTCTTATGTTTCCTGTCCATGTTAAATAAATAAATTAATATATAATTTAATACAACAAAAAGTATTCCTGTTCAGGTCTACAGTCTATCTCAACTGTGATACTTTCATAAATTGAGCTAATAACCTCCCAAAATCACGTGCCCGAGGAACATCTAGACAAGAGTAAACGTTTCTTGTTAGTTTGAACTATAAACGACCTGACAGACACGCTGACAGGCAGCCAGACAGTCTTTTGTCCAGTCCACGGGAAGCTCAGCTGGAAATCTAAGGAGCTGTTAAGTGTCTCATTACCGTGTGTCAGATGTGTCACTCGGTGGGACGCCCATCTGCAGCAAGAGCCCCAAGTTTACACTCCCAATCATTAGCATCCATCAATATTACAGGAGGGCAGGCCGATCAAACGCTGTAACCTCACAGCACCTCATGGGACGGTGAAAAGGTTGTCGCCCACTCTATAGTGCATTTATTTTCACTTTCTTCTTAAAATGAGTGTTATTAGGCTTCAGTTTTGAATAGAGAAAATGTCAAGAGCAGAGTCATGAAGTTTAATCAGGAAAATGTACCGAGGATAACAGCCTTGGTTCATGAATACAGCAAGTATCACAAATGATAGATAGAGAGACTTTATTCATCTCCGAGATAAATTCACTCGTATCCTTTCAGTATATGGTACATATAAATAGCTCTTCTATTCCATGACATCTAATGCTAAAGAAAGTAATCATCTTAATCTTCAGTCTTTGCTGTAACTTTGATTGCCATCAATTATATTTAATTATATGTGATGTGATAATGGGCTATATTGATTTTTGTCATCACCCACACAAATTTATATTTTTGGCCCAATAATTTCTGTCCTCATTTTCTCACACGTTACTAAATATATCTTTCGCCATTGATCCGCTTTGAGCTGAATCAATAACTCTGAGCCAATTTCTTGACCTTTTGCACTTTAGGTTTAATGAGGGTCATGCTGTCAATGTTTATTGTGGATCTACGGGAAGAAAAGCTGGTGACAGGATGGGTAATAACTGCTGAAATATTCATATAGAGAGACAAGTGTTATGTAATAACACAACAGACATGTGACAGTGTTCATTAGAGTGGATGTGGTGATGCAGGCAGCAGGGAGGACTCGTTAGGAAGGACAGGGACAAGGCATTTGTAGACATACTATTTTAAGAACGAAATTATCATCAGTTTCAGCTCTAATTTACAATTTTCCATTCAAAGGTAAATCACATGTTTTCATGTGTATGTGTATCTGCTGCAGTTTTACCCCATTCTAGTTGAGCAAATTCTGTGGAAAGTGGCAAATGGAGTGACATACGATACTACTTAGCACAGTTTGAGTAGGTAGAAGACTTGAAAAAATTTTAAGAATGAATTTCTTTCAAATGTTTGCTCTGTTTTTATGAATGATATTATTATTATTATCAAAGAACTTCTAAAGAAATTAATAAAATTATTGTCTTTTGATATAATAATCCCCTCATTTCCTAAAGTTTGTATTCTCAAATGAGCATCCATAGCATTTGATTTGATGTTGGTTTGGTTTACCATATTAAGTGCCTTAATTTAGCATGATAATATTCTTGCATTTGCCAATTTACACTTAACTGAGCCTGTTTCTAATCTTATAGGTATTTGGTCATGAACAAAAGCAACGGACAAGTTCAAATTTTGACCCAATGATGTCACTTAAAGAAAAGTAAACTGGGATTCATCTTTGGTGGAACATGGACAAATTGTCATGACAATCCATCTTAATCAGACCAAAATATTTCCGTTTGGACCAAAGTGATGGAACAAAGTTTTCAACTTTAAAACAGGCTGAAGCTTTATAAATCTATAAAACCACATTCCTGTGCACAGAACTAAATGAATTTTAAGCACACTGTTCTCCAAAACAGGCACGATATGTTAATAAAGTAAGCTTTTTAGTATTAGTATTTATCATAGTATGAAATGGAAAGTGATATTGGGATGTTAGGAACATGCAACCCCTTCAATAAAGCAATTAGCATTTTAGGTTCTTGTGGGGCAATTCAACTGTAACAAAGGTCTTCGGGTCAGAGGTGAAGACTAATGAACAGGTCACAACTCTTA
>JAOXYL010000036.1:7349454-7373683 GCA_028564955.1 Terapon puta | reverse complement strand
CCACCATCAGCAGTGACATCCGTGGCTAATTATGCACACTGTAGCCTAGGCAAGCCCCGTTCATCGACACCACGTCATGGTCCTAATTTGTTCCTTTGATTTCAAACTGATATTTAACTCTCCCGAATGGCATAAACGTGGATTAATACATTTTACTATGACCATGACTTCTCTTCAGTCTCTACATCATCCACCATTTATTACTTTAAGTCCGTCATTTGAAATATTATTAGTTAGTTATTTGTTGCTTGGCATGTATGTATATATAAAGAAACTTACTACTTTGATTAGTCAGTATTTATTCCAGTCAGCAGTTGGACTTCTTGTGCAGTGTAGGTCTATGTTTATGTGCTGCTACATATCTTTGTTTAACTATTTATTTCAACCATTTATCCATTAACGCCACTTTTATCCTACTGTTTTCAATTATTATAGCATTATTGTACCATTTTCCTGCGAATTTTATTTGAACTTTAACCATAAGTTAGCTATTTAAAATTCTTATAAATTTGATTCAGCAGTTTATTGCAACCGTTTCCATAAGCTATATGTCATACTATTTCAACTTTGTATCCACTACTTTCAGCTAACTGTTTCAGCTTCTGGCTTTCCTACATGTGTCTGGGTGTTACGGTTGTTGTCTTGTGTTCTTTTTGTATCATAATTTCTACATAGTTGAGCTGCTCCACGTTCTTCCCACGTATCCCCTGTTGGCCTATAGGCACATTGTGAAGACAGCGGTCACAGCAGGGCACATGAGTTGAGTCATTTTGACTAAACGTGTATCATTCTTGACAGTAATAAGAAGGTATATTTTGTGCTCCTGCCAGTCACTGAATGTGGGGAATATGCATATTTTCCCTTAAGAAACCATTTGAAATTCCCATGTCATATTATACAACATGTTCTCACTTTCTCTTCACTCTTCGTGCCCACACAGGCACACTATTAACACAGATAGCCCAAATGGAGCTCTTGAAACAGATACGTCTGTTATTTGAGTTGACCTCCTAAAAGCCTGGAAAGAAATCACAACTTGAAGTTCCTACATTAGCAATGACTACAAATGAAAGGCTTCCTTCCATCTAAAGTTAAGGGTTTGAATCTGTCTTCTCTTCTTTAATGGATGGATCTACTTCAGTGGGGAACATGAGTTATGCTTTTAAAATCTGTGTTTCCCTTCAGCTATCTTTCTTAACCTTTCACCTTCTTGCTTTATTTCTCTTTATATTTCATCCCTACCCCCTCCCCCGCCTCCTCCTCCTCCTCCTCCTCCCCCGGCTCCCTTGTTGTGTACAGTATCGGTGTATGGGAACCCCGTTTTAGTGCAGCTGTGTTGTGAGATTTAAAACAAGTCTGTATCAACTGTGTATCAGGTACATAAATCACGTGATTTATTTAATTAGCCAACCCTCCCGGAGATCTCACACTCCGCCTGGAATGCCTTGCTTACTGACCTCATGGAAAACTGAGGCCTGCCAAGGTTTCCTCACATATCCCCTAAAAAGGAACCTAAGGAGGACTTTTGGAAATAGACGCTGATAGGAATATTTTTTTTTCACAGTGAAAGAAAAACATAAAACCAGGACGGTCGGACGCACACAGAGCGATGCCTTTGATGGAGGACGAAGTGCTTCTAGAGATAACGTGTGAATGCTGTGGGTGTGCTGCGTGACGATGAGAGGGTTTTACTACAACGCAGGTACATTCGGGGCGCTGGCTGCCGAGCCGCAGCTCTCTGATCTAACCGCTGGTCGCTTTGGTCTTGCGGGCGTACGACGCTTCAGTGCTCCGGCCTCAGCTGTGAGCTGGACAAGAGCACATGCTCCCAGGCCCGATTTGGAGCCCACACAGAAGTAACCGAGTTAAAGTGAACCCAGACAGACGCTTTGCCAATGCGCTGTCTCCTCTGGCGTTACATCAGATTGCTGGTGATGAATACATCCCGTATTTTCTCTCGCTGTGTTTCTCTCTGTCTTCTACTGGCTGGAAACGCTCATTGTTCACTGTCAGTGCATATAATGAAAGTTTGATTAGGGAGATTATTCTTACTATTTTACAGTCTGCTGGCAGCAAGAGCAAGATAATGGAGAAGTTGACAAGGCTGACATCATTACAAGTGTTGAATATAACAATAAGAATAACAAGTATATCCTCGCTAATCGTCTAAACCAAGTTGAAAAGCCAACACACGAGTGGTGCGAAAATGTCTGACGTCAATCCAAGTTACTACCTAAAACATTTTTGTATTTTAATATGGCACATGATGAACAGACAGGGTTCATAGCTCTTATTCACCCATTCACACCTGGCTTTTGCCTTGCATAGTAACACACTCCCACTCACATACTGTTGGAGGTATGTTACTATGCAAGGCAAAAGCCAAGTTTCCTTACAAATGCACACAAATTGTAACCAAATTTTGAGAAAAAAATGCAAATTAATTCTTATTTCCATCCACTGCTGTTACGTGAGTGGGATTATAATTAAAAAATTCCAGTCAAACCCCAACCAGTGCAAAACAATGTATTAAATATGAATGATGGTATGTCGGGGAGGTTACAGTCTCATCACCATTTCAGTTGAAATTTAAGTCACACGCCTCATTTATGTCACAATTTACTCTCTCTCTCTAAGCCTCTTTCCAAGGCACATTGTTGCATTTTTGGTTGCAATATTTCAACTTTTTTTTTCAAATTAATTGGCGAATTGAAAAAAATGCCCACAACAACAGGTGGATGGAAACCCACCTACTGGCCCAACCAATAGAGCAACTGGGGATTTCTGTCTTGCTCGTACAGAGGAGGAGCCTGTGATTTAACCCCCAAACGTGCAATCAGGAGAAAACCTACTCTACCTGCTGAACCATAATCATCGCAAGTACTTGGTCAAGGTGAGAAATTATAATGGTCATGGTTGAAAGAAGCAAAACTGACTGATGGTTAAAAAAAACGTTTCTGGGCGTTCGCTGAAATGTCTGATGTTGCCGTCCTCACATGCTCTCCGGTCTTGATCTGGTACTTGAGCATATTAAAACACTTTGTCTGTTTCAGTGGTTCAGTCAGAATTTATGTGTTTAGTGCACTGAAAGTTGAGTTTTCCAAGTACATCAGTGAAAAGGGCTGTTTCGAGGTGAATTTGTTATATATTATTTATTTCAGGGCAAATGAATTGATGGAACTAACATATGCTGTTAATCACTGTTGCACCTCTGCACCCCCGCTGAATAACACTGCCCTGAAATGTCATTAAAACAGCAGAGAAAGCTTTCTTTCTAATCTATAACTGATTGAAAACAAATGGAGAAACTGAGCTTCTTTTAGTCTCGACTCGTGGTTGCACTTAGTGACTCCAAATATCGATTTTTATTTTCCAATAAAACGTATTCCTAGAATTCTTTGCTTTCACACGTGTGGACATTACACAGCAGCTGTCAGCAAAGCCTTGTGGGTCAAAAGCCGGGCGGAGTAATGGAGGGAGGACCGGGGCTGTGTTTGAGAGCCTGAATAAACACTCGCGGGGTCGTCTGGAGTTTGAGGTGTCTGTGACTGAAAATTGATGGGGGTCTGCGGGTCCACGTCTCAGACAGAGATGGGACGTGATTCGTGGGAAATGCAGGATCACAGTCAACTTTCAATGTAACATCCCCAGGTGACATCCGCGGAGACACTTGACGCGCACAAGCGGACGAGAGTTACAGTTTGTCGGGTCGTGTAATGATATCTTTGGCCAGACGCAGCTGGAGATGAAAGGGAGCCGCGGGGAAGGCATGCCGGGAAGCGGCGTGGGCTGCTGCTCGAAGACAGCCAGTACCAAATGGATGACATGATCGATGTTTATTTGCACAGTTGCTACAGAACATTCCTCGATCTGCGCAGCGTCTTAGGGGTGGCGTAAACGCAGATAAGAGTGACGTCACGCTGCACAGGACACCTGTAGGCCGAAGAACTAGGCTACCCATATACGGCTGAATATTGTGATTCTGTGTTAACACCTCTGAGCACACTTCAGCAGCGCAGAAAGAATTTGTTTACTGACCGCTACACTGATACAAACAGACAGGCACAACCTCTTAGTAAAGCTGTAAATTATTACAACTACCCTATTTATTCCGCTTCAGTAGCAGATTTTGCTAGCTGCTGATTTGTGTTGGTTTTTAAGTGCATGTTATTTTCCTTCAAATTTCATTTCTCCCTGGTGACTAACGTAAAAATCATAATCTGGTCTAAATTATGTTTTCTATATTTATGAAAGTGTTTTGGTTTTTAAATCTACTTCAGCATTTATCACTCAAGGTCGACATTCCGCTCACTTCCTGCTTTCGCCCCCTTTACTCTTACGGCTTTAGTTTGATTGACTCACCTCAATCTCTTTAAACTGTGTCCTCATAGTATATAACTGCTGTAATCCAGATGAGAGGACCTCTGAGTTGATCAAAATGTCGACACAATCATCAGAGTTGCCTCCAGTTATTATCAAACACTCACAGCAATAAGCTTTGCAGGCAGCAATGAATCCTTTGTGTCCAGTATGTAGAGGGTTTAATATTCCTCTGTGTTTGTTTTTTTGTTTTTTTTTGTTAATACTGCTGTATAATGAATGACAGAATACTGTGTTTTTCCATTGTTTCATTGACATTTTCATTTGCATATTTCAGCTTTATGGTGTTAACTAAATGACATATACGTATATTCACAGTAGAGGCCCTGTGGTTTCTAATTGCTGACACATTAAATCATGAAAACCTGATAATAGATTAACCACTGTTCATTATACAGAATTCACCCTGATGTATTTGGAGTCTTTTGAAAGATTAAAAATAACAAAAATTTTTAAATACATTTATTGACACTTGAGCAATGTTTAAGTGAGAATTTGTATGAAAAAAGAAAACCCAACACACGAGTAAAAAAAACGAAACAAATGTCCATCAAAATAAGGCAAAACGTTTCTCATACGAGGAATTATGTTTTACAGCAGTAACAAATAGGTTAGAGCCCTTTCAACAGAAACCACTTGTGAATTTTCCAAAAGTAATTAGCCACATGAGATGCTATCTCTTCATTACACCTGTGCAATTATGCAAAGACAACAGAATGTAGCAGGCTGCAGTTTTCACCTTTGCCTCTCTGGAGTGAAACCCTGCACCATGCACACTGATGGGTGTATTGCATGGCACTGGCTGGTCTCCGGGGAGCAGAGACATCTGAGGACATTATCAGTCACCACTGAACCCCAGAGAGCCACACTGCCACCAGCATTTCTGTTACTGGGTCCACATCCTGACGTGTCTTCTCCAGAGACTCTGTGGAGACTTTCCGTCGTGTTAGATATACTGTATGTGTATATGGCATGTCATGTTTCATACTGTGATTTGTAGTCCCAGTGTATGCATACTGGAATCTGAAAACACGTAGTTCACCTGTGCTGTCTTTTGTTAGCATGTTGTGGACATTTTTTGGTTCCGACAGCTTCTCCTTTTTTTTTTTTTTTTTTTTTTTTTTACAAATTCCTGATAAATTAGCCCCTGATTAATGTGCCCCTTCTTTGAGAATCCTGCCCCATTAGGGGAGGTGATGTGCTTGATGAATAGGTTGTGCTCCGCATCTTGATGGCGAGAACAAATTGTGCCTGGTAATCAATGAAAATTTAATTGAGTGACAGAGAACCGGAGCCCTAACAGGCACATTATGCCATTCTTTGATGTATTTTCAAAGCCTGTTTTTATCCCCACCTAATTAATCAGTATAATGAAGACTTTGGATGCAGTTGGTGATGTTGTGCTTTAGAGGCAGACACCACGGGGCAGGAGCTGTGAGCACTGCACTGTCATCCTCGCAGACAAACTAGCAATCACCGGACCAAAAGGTGAAGCGACAGCCAGCACCAATAACTGTGTTTGCATTGCTACAGAGGAGCGGAAGATAACGGACATTTAATTTAGAAAATCTGAGACGGGGTTAGTATGGCACAGCACTGAATAAAGCTGTGCATCAGCTAAAATGAATATATGCAGATTTGAAATAGAAATGAATTAGAGCGCAAAAAGATATAGACTTGAAATTAAATCTCCAAACTACACAATGATGGCAAATATATCACCAGGGAATATCTCACGTCTCTGTGAAATT
Source organism: Terapon puta (assembly GCA_028564955.1). Classification (NCBI taxonomy): domain Eukaryota; kingdom Metazoa; phylum Chordata; class Actinopteri; order Centrarchiformes; family Terapontidae; genus Terapon; species Terapon puta. Next base: position 7,367,552 of record JAOXYL010000036.1, on the reverse strand, counting down.
GATTTGTTTTGAGGCATTTAAATGGGGACTAGCCTGTTGCTAGAGGCTTTAGCTTAAATGATTGGCTGTAAATTATGATTCTCTAATGAGAGGCAGCAGCAAGGAGGGAATGAGAGTTTAGAGTACGGTGCACCTGTGTTCTGCTGACATTCATCAGCCTCCCTGCTTGTTAGTTTTGCCTAATAAGTCTTTTAAAAGCTCTTATCGCCTTTCAGTGTTATGCAATTTTCATATTTTCTTTCACATGATAATTACAGAAATTAGGTTATGAGACAATCAGCCCGGGGTTGCGGCACAGTCTTTGATACCCCTTTTATATGTTGCGACAATCCCTGCACAAATTGAGAAACTGAGCTAATTTTAGAGGGAATTACTGTTTCCTTAGGAAAAACCTGATAGCCTGTAATTTCCCAGATGTCTCCTCTGTGTTTTCCCCCGTCTATCCATGAAGTATGCGCAAATAGTTGTAGCCGCACATGCTCAGTAGAGATGCGTCAGCCTCAGAGAGTGGGTGCAGGGGTCTAAGGTTGTTCGGGCGTCAGTCAATACTCTGTGGTCCGTTGTTTTTTTCACCTTTCAGAGCAGTGAGGCTGCACTTTTCCTGCGACTGTAATCTGTGTAAACAGAGCGAGTGGCCCGAGTGACTTTATCCCCTGCGTGCCAGGACAACCCATGGAGACGTCCTGTCTCATGATAACTTTGTCACAATTGTGGGCGGTGGGGGTGGGGTGGAGGGTGGGGGGTGAACTTGTCATGCGGGCCTCTGTGCTCTCTCACACGACGGCGGGACTGCTGGCCCTGTCGCCTCCAGCTCCTGCGTCTGCTGCTGACGAGCGCCGCTGTCACTCCGGTCGTTCCTGTGTCTCGATAAGCCGCTGACAGCTCCTGACAGGCCCGCAGCTCGGCCGCTGTGCTCACCTGAACACACTGTCCTGCTCTCTTTGCAATGGACGGTCAATAACTGTATGAAGCTTATTTTCTTACATCACTGGAATGTACTTTTTAAAGTGAGGCTAGAGGAATCTTTTAGATAAGAAACGACACAATCTTCCTACTTAGAATTAAAAACTTCAATTCCTACAGAATAATACTCACTATTCTCAATTTAACACACTCAGGCGCGCTGGTATGAGTAGCCTATGTTAGCATAAATGAAACCAAAAAGTGAAACAAAACATGTGGTGACGGTCTTGTACTTTTTAGATGAAAAGTATATCTTTGTAGTAATGTTATGAAAACAGTGTTTTGTGTTTTTTTAGAACATGTGATAAACTAGAAGTTGATTGTATGATCCTTATATCATATTTCTGTTAGTTTCATGTATAGCATGAAGGAAAATCAGGATTAGTACAGTAAATACAGTCATTATTTTTTTGATAATATAATGGGTAATGGTTGATAGTAATGTATAAACAAACCAAATACATACTGAAAAGTAAACAGTTGAAATAGGTATAATATAATTAATGGCTAGTTTAAATTGTTATCTTAAGTAATATACATGGCTACTTAGTTAAAAGTATTGAATAAATAGACAAACTATTATATTGTAGGCATGACGGATAAAAGTTGAAAGTAAATACTTTTAGTTGTTCTATCTCCATTAAACAATTGAAACAAAAAGTGAAGGTAATTAATACAAAGTGGCCTGAATGCAAATTTGGATAATCTGACATTAGATTGAGAGTTTGAGTTCTAACAATTACACATACTTGATAATGTTCAATTTCACCCACTTTAAAACTAAAGCGGTACTTGAGCTCATTTGAAAAGGCTGTGGGGGCACGTCAGACAAAAAAATGGTCTACAGATACCAAGGTCATCTTTAAGGTCATCAGTCTGCCAGAGAATTAGCTTCTCTGGTTAAAAGAACTCTGATACATCGACTGGAAATCAAAACAGAGTGCTCATCACTCATCTCTCTGTCATCGGAAAATGGGATACATTTCTTTGTGGGGATGAGGCTAAAAATAGTTAATGCTGCTAAAAAGCAAAAACCTCTCTGCTTTGTGAGCGGGTCAGACTTTTCCCTTCCACAAGGAGATACATCAGTTGTAATGGCTCTCATTTTGGCGGCACAACTGGGAAAGCTTTAAACAGATTTGGCACCAGACAGACAGATGGCTCAACCACACGGATCAGTGTGACAATAAAACCAGAGCCCCGAAGAATTAAATCAACCCCCCGAGTAATTACATTCAAACTATGGGTCAACCTTTTCCATTTGCTGATCCTGTTGTTATCGGGGACATCATCTCTCCGCTCTTGTGTGCCACAGGTCCACATGTGGGGCATATATATCAGGCAGTAATGATGCCGCATGCGAGGGCGCCGTGTCCTGCGGGACAATGGGAGTGAGAGGGTGACGTTATGAGGCAAAAGGTTGATGCTTAACCTGAAATGTGCCGGAAGGAAGCTCAAATCCGTCCTGAAATTCATGAGCTCCATGGTGTGAGTGAGCGCGTGCAGGATCTCTCAGAGTGAGGCCATATCTGAAATTGGCTGCTGGCGAGTGCTTGCTAGTATTCTCCGCATGGCCGTTTCAGTAAGTGCACATGTGACTGACAATACAGTATGCCTATATGGTGAATGGTTTATCAGCTATTGTCTTTTTTTGTGAGAAATAGATTAATAAAAACTCTTCCTTTGAACTTTGACACACTATGGAGCTAGGGAGCTATGGAGCTGCTTAATTAAGTCTGAGTTTTATGGGGATTTCTTTCATTCCTTTTTTGGACTGTGTCACTGTTCAGAATATTCACTGAAGCGCACAAAAACCCCACTGCTGACTTTTTCTATTGCACTATGGGGGCTCAAAGGACCGCAAGACAAAGAGGGGTTTTATTACATAAACAAAATAAGGACTGATGTACGTTTTTCTGTCCTGTTTATTTCAGCTGGAAAACTGTAGAGGACTAATTAGGTGCAAATGTACTCATTAGCTGGAGCCACTCCACAGAGACCAATTGTCAATGAATTATTCAAGCTCTCGCTCCCATACACGACATCAATACTTGGCCATTCCAGCCACACTGCCGCGCATTCTCATCTTCAATTGCACTGCGCCACTATGAGATGAAGAGTCTTTGAATTTATCAGAAGTGATGCTCCAGGAATACAAATCATTTATATATCTCTGGCCCAGGTTTGACTATCTTTCCCAGCCTCCAGCCTTCTTTTCTCAGACCCCTGTCCCCTGCACTGTAGATTTAATTAGTTCTGCCCCAGTAACCCTGCTCCTTTCTCCTTCTTCCCCTCAGGATATGGTCATGCAGCCCCCAGCACAGATGGAGGGAAGGTGTTCTGCATGCTCTACGCCCTCCTGGGCATCCCTCTCACCTTGGTCATGTTCCAGAGCGTCGGTGAGCGGATTAACACCTTCGTCAGGTACCTTCTCCACCGCCTCAAGAAGTGCCTTGGCATGAGGCGCACCGAGGTCTCCATGGTCAACATGGTGACCATCGGCTTCATCTCCTGCATGAGCACGCTGTGCGTAGGAGCGCTGGCCTTCTCCCACTTTGAGGGTTGGAGCTTCTTTCACGCTTTCTACTACTGCTTCATCACGCTCACCACCATCGGCTTTGGGGACTACGTAGCCCTGCAGACCGAACAGGCGCTGCAGACCAAGCCAGATTACGTGGCCTTCAGCTTCATCTACATCCTGACAGGCCTGGCCGTGATCGGAGCCTTCCTCAACTTAGCAGTGCTGCGGTTCATGACCATGAACGCCGAGGACGAGAAGCGGGATGCTGAGCAGAGGGCTCTCCTCGCTCACAACGGTCAGGCGGGGGGACACATCCACTGCTCTGTAGACCCGGCCTCCTCCTCCTCCACACCGTCCGGATGCGGAGGGGGAAGCGCGGTCGGAGGCAGCGGCGGAGGAGCAGCGAGCCGCGGTCTGCGTAACGTTTACGCCGAGGTGCTCCACTTCCAATCCATGTGCTCCTGCCTTTGGTACAAGAGTAGAGAGAAGCTGCAATACTCCATACCCATGATCATCCCACGGGACCTCTCCACCTCGGACACCTACATGGAGCAGGGGGAGGCTTTTTCCAACCCGCTGCACTCCAACGGCTGTGTGTGCAGCCTGCAGCGCCACTCGGGCATCAGCTCAGTTTCCACCGGCCTGCACAGCATCAACACCTACAGAAGACTCAATAAACGCAGGAGCTCCATCTAAGCAAGGAGGACCTCACGCGTCAAGGTCAAGTCCCACTTGTGTGAACCCACGTGTTGAGGGAGGGCCCTTCTGCAGTGGTACTAGACCAGCCGTGGACACCAGGGGAACACAACTCCACTCCACTCCAAGAGAGGCAGTACTCCTGATGTTTGCTTCATTCTGACACTGAAGAGCCTGGCGCTGCAGCCTCCAGACTCCCGCTGTGTATTTAACCTCCATTAGCTAAGCACAAACCATTTAGGACTTACATCGTTACTGGTGTCACTGAGAAATAGCGCTAATGGTTGTTTAAGAAGCATTCATTACACAAACTCTGAAACTGTTGCTGTTAGAAGAAAGGGGGGAGAAACACATGCAGCTCTCCCTGCACCTCTGAATTCTAATATTAAGTATCATAATATTGAATTCAGTATTTTCTTTGTGCATAAGACAGAATTTCATGGTCTAATATGAAAAGGGACAAAGTACACTGTGAGATATGTTTTTAGGAGGGATGGGGGTGTGTATTAAGTGTATATAATGCCCCGCTAAGAAATATTTTATTGAATAATCTTACATTTTTCCAAAAGGAATCTTTGGTTGTAAGTATTATACTCACTGCAGTGAAAATAAAATGTGTATATATTTGGACACTTCACCAGTAGGTGTTACTGAGGGAAAGCCTATTTTTTCAGTCAAAGTTTTCAAAAATGTTCTTCTCCTCTGTGTCTGTAAGTCAAGTTCAGGTTCAAGCCAAACTTTCTGATCTGTTTCACCTTCTCTGTGGGAAAACTGATTGTTTATGATTGAGCAGGTTTGGCCTAAACATCTCGCTGAAGGACGGGGCGCTTGTAACCGTTGTGGGGATCAAACCCGAGCGATCCCGGATGTACGTCTCTAACCACAAGGCCTCCCTGCCAACCACCCTCCAGACCTCACTGTCGTATTTTGTACAAATCACGATGAATTTCCTTTTCATAGTTTCTTCCTTGTATGTCAAACTGTTTTCATTTACTTGTTGCTTGTCATATGTTCTCATATAGCACAACTATATTCTGATAGTTTAACTAAGAGCATGTGAGCTCACTTTGTGCATAGTAAAGAGTCATATCTTATTCACTGCTGCACCTTAGGAGACCGTCGTTTATGCTTCAGGACACTGGAATTCAGTGCACTATTTGATTTGATTTTTTTTTTTTTTTTTTAATGGAATCACTTTATGTTTTTGTTATGTAAATGATACGCCCTAAATAATTCTCTCGTGTTCAGTCTGAGATGTTTGACTTGATTCTCTGTGATATTAATGACTGAGAATAACACCTCACTAATAAATGGCCTCAGAGTTTGCACCTCATGCACTTAGGGGGTCTTTGCTCCAGCCCCACCTAAACACACTTGATTCAGCCAACTGAGGTCTTTATGCAGTGTTTGTTCTTGTTTTAGACCTTTTGGAGTTTTCTTACATAATCCTTATTTTATTTGTATTTTATTTTTGTAGTTTTACTTTTCTTTCAGTAACATTTTCATCTTTTTTTTCTACTGGAACATTCTTATAACTGCAATATGCCTGTTAACATTGTTCAGCATCTCTCATGAACAGAAAGAGGGACTGCAGTCAGCTGTGTGTGGCTATACATTTACAGTATGTTTTTTTTTCTTAATCATAATAAAACATGATTTAATTTAAACTAATAGTCCATTCACTGAGTGTGGTCTAATCATTTTATTGTTGTTATTAATGGTGAAGTACTCATTTATTTCATTTAGCCCATTATTATATGATATAATTAGTGTTAACTACATCAGAGCTTACTTTGCTGTTAGTAATTCAGTTTGTTGATTAATGTACCATAATATGTGTTAAAATAGACCCAAGGCCTGCTAAAAACTACCTAAAATATCAGGGGACACCAACATTTTGTCATTATGTCATTTTGCAGTCAATTTATTTTCTGTAAGTTTAAATAATGTATTATTCTGTTAGTTGATTTTTATAAATAAAATCCTGACTTAATTATTGATTGCTGTTAATCTTGTTTCAGACATATGCAAACGTATGCTTCACTCTGGAGTTAGCACCGATTTTCTCAAATAGTGCCTCGTTTTCAGCTCATTCGCTGTCAAGCTGAAACTGCTGATGCCTGCTCTGCAACAACTCACAGTAGGATATATTTTTATGAGAGCTGCTAGTTTCCCATTGATATCAGGCAGGTGGGCACATGCTTCTCCATGTAGTCCCTACGAAAACAGTGTGCACGTGACTCTGCTGCAGGAAGAGGAGATGAAGCAGCAGTGATGTGCTGCCTGGTTCCCTGGTTTTAGTTTTGAGAACATCCCCTTTAAGTTTCGCATAACATCATATGTTGTAGTACTCCAATAGATACAAGGATCCTGTGCCACGTTAAAATATGAGCCAGTTTTATTTTGTTCTTAGTTGGTACAGAGGGAGATAACTCACCAGGTTTCTCTCACTCCATGTAAACGTTGTCATAATAAGAACAAAGTAAGGCCCCAAACTGGAAAATGAGTGTGCACATAAACATAGTCATAGAAAGTGGAGTTTTGTTGAGAGACAAGCCGACACCTAATGTAGACGTTTGTGCAGGTGGTCCAGTGGTTCAGTAATTGTATGTGTGTCATTCTACATTTATTCAGTTTGCTGGTGAAGCAATCTCTGTCTTTTGTACCATTAGGGAATCAATACCGGGCAAAAGGAGTTACCTTCAATAATTGTTACAGAGTCGACATTCAAGAAAACTGTCGCTCTGTGGAATTCACGACAGAAAACATACAGAATAAAGGTGCTGTTGTGAACAACTATCTGACAAAAACATGCATATTGATCACACTTTCCAGCAAATGTGGGTGGATTTGGAATGATCTGTAAAGTCAGATCTTTCTGAAAATCTTTTTCACGTCAAGGAAGTCATCATTTTACTGATCTTTCATGCATGTTTCAGCTTTTGTTTCAGTTTTTGCCTAATTTTGCTTTCACACCTCTGTAAAACACAGGAAACAGGAAATTGCTCTGTAATTTATAACTGAATTTTAGGGCACTCCATCCCGTCATGAACACATACCTACCATGTGACCCGGCCTGTTTGGACATCGTTGCTGATTTATATTCGACCGTGTCACCACTGTTTTCATCATGGATAACTTTTCAGCGAGGCCTTGCTGCTGCCTTACATAACCAAAGTTAGGCTGGGGTGACTCTTAGTTTATGCACGCATTATAAATGTGTTATATAACTGTCACAGTCGCACCTTTATATAGTATATGCAAACCATAAACTCTGCCGTTCCACTATCAAGCAGGAAGTTTCCTGACAATCAGCTGAGATCTTGATGTCTTTTTTTCCGTGACATCTATCAAACATGTTTGAGCCCTTTGTGGTTCAGCAGCAACATCTTATTTCTATCTTCTATCACCTTTTGCTCCCATTTATATGACAACCAAACAAATAAATAGACCTAAACCTAAACATAAACTTAACCTAAAAATAAAATACTCAAAAAATATAGGAAACAAGCTTTAAAAACTCACTATATTTAATTTTGGTGTAATTCAATGTAAACCACAATCCCATTGTGGTTTACAGTCACCTCCCATTTCCCAAATTCCCCGAAACAGCTCTGAGAACGTCCTGTCCTCAAAGTTCAGTCCTTTGATTCTGAACACTTTCAGAATCATTCAAACTTGCTCTGATGAGCACTTCTTCAGAGCTGTGTAATCTGAGCAAACTGGTGAAAATGACAGAGAAAATGCTTGGATCTCTGAGTTTAAGGACACAAATGACATCTGACAAGCTGCGGTTCCTCATGCTTCGATGGCCGAGCGTTACACAACGAACTGAGGAAAAATTAAATCTGATGTGTCGTTTCTATTAGATCACTTTTGTTATACTTTTGATTTGTACAAACACCAAGTGTTAATAACGAATTAATATCAATTGGAAAAACATATAGATATATGGTGTGTTTTCTTACGTAAAGCTTTTCCTCCCTTCAGATGAAAGTAATCTTTATTTGAAGTGACAGAGACAATTCCATGTAGACCAAATGTTTTCCAGTGTTATTAGACATTAGTGACACTTAAATGGAGAACTCAGCGTCACTATAGCTTCTATAAATCATATTCAAAATCAAGAAGAAAACAGCTGGAAAGGGTCATCTTTACCTTGTCTTGTTCAAGAGGACGACTCCTCAGTCGTAATCAGCACTTTGTCAAATCAAAGCACTGATTACGAGAAAAGAAGCAACACAAGTGTTTCTAACTTAATAAGAAGGTTAAAAGGGGGCTGGCAGGAGCGGAAACACCAAATTCCTCATCTTTTTTTTTCAAAGCACAAGAGGTACATATGCCTGAAAATGTGATTTTATTTATTAATTTTAACAGCCAACACAGTCACCTCCACCGTTATTTCCTCAGAGCTTTTCCTGCCACTCTTTTGTCTCCTGGGATTGGCAACTTGTAGAATACTCATTATTCCACAGAATAATCTCTGAATGAGTCCCTTTCAGAGGTAGGGGAACATATTCACAGCAATAAATGAAAGTGGAGAGGATGACGGCGGTTGTTTAGTGAGTGATGGGTTTTCTAATCTTTCCAGAGCCTCCACCTCTGAATGTCCAGTGTTCAGTTTCTCTCACATCTCGGTACCATTGCATTGCATTAAGCCAACTCGTTTTTCACAGGAAACTGAAAATACGGCCGTCTGCCAGGAGCTTTATCTCACGAGCTGAGAATGCCGTTAATGGCTCGCTCCACTCTCTGTTGTTAATCACGTAGGGAGGAAATGTCTTTTTATGTGCTGAAAACCATCTCTCCTGAGGAAAGCAACAAGATGTTGTGTATTACGAACTGACATGTCAGTGTCAAAATTACAAATTGCATGCCTTCCCCCCCATCCTGTTTTTTCTTGTCATTCAGCGGTATTTGATTTTCTGAGTGCCCAGCCATGTCATTTGCTTTCTTGTGACTGAAGGCAAAGAAACATGAAACTAATCGTTGACACTTTGAGAAAAAGAAGCAAGATTTCAGTCGTCAAACAGACCTTTGTTTTGATCTTCATATACATGCAGAATGTGATCAGGCATCAATAATATAGAGACGGATATTTTTAGTTTATAGTGCACAAACTTAAAATCATAAAATTGGAAGAAAATTAAAAGATGAATGAATAGTTAGTGAGGTGCTAATGAGGGGACATGAGTGACCTCTATCAGTGAACCAGAGGGAAAGAGATGAGAACAGCGTGACCATGAAGTGACATAAAGACATATTTCCCAAAATGTTAAATTATTTTTTAAAATAAAGATAAAGATGATATATTGTACACTGTTTAACCATGGCCTGTTAGTGTTAGTGTTCAGTACTGACAAAAGGCTTAGATAAGTGACATTTATGAAATGTATTTATGATATATTTTTGAACCATGTTAATAAAATCAAAATAAAAACTTAATATCTGCTGATGATCTTGATGTCAGTCCAGAACAATGTTTTCTTACTGAGAGTGACGCATCACTGTTTCTTCTTCACTGAAGCAAAGAAGCTCCCTTGTCAGTTTAAAAGCTCCTTATCCTGCTCTCTTTGTGGTCTGCCTTTGAATTTATGTTCAGGAGATCAGATCAGACAAGATCAGATCTAATAGGTACATCATAATTTGTCCTAAATGGAGCAATTTATGGACACTCTAAATATCAGCACATTGTCATGTAAAAATATAACTACACATGAGAGCAATTAGGGTGTTTTATGATAAGATAAAAAGGGGGAAAATTGGCTCAATGGGGATCATTTCTCTTGGATTTGGTGACATTTCAAGATGAGTATTTGAAACACTTACAATTATTTTCCCCCACTAACACCTGGAGCTTTTCTCTCTCTCTGATAACAGATGAAAATTTGGATATTCATCATAATGGCAGGCACCTTAAGTAGAAAACTAGAAAACTCTGACTCCCTATCTCTCACTTCTTTTCTCCTTTCTCACTTGGATTTCCGGCAAGCAGAAGGAATCATCATGCAGATGCTTTACAACTGAGTGTGCGTGCGTGTCCAAATCAATAAGAAACAGTCGCCACAGAGGTGATGGAAAGGATGTAATGACGAACTTGAAATAAAAACATTTCCACTGAATTCAGAACACGCTGGCCCTGTTCTATGTTCATTTCACACCTGAACCAACTGGACGAGTTGGTTCGAGGGCGCTGGCGTCCACGTTTCAGATCAGCTGCGGTGTGATTATTTTAACTGATGTAAAGGGAAAATGGCATCCAGCAACAGGGACGCTGGGGAGGGTCTCATCTTATGTGATGGTCTGACATTAGTGGTGTTACATAACTGTGACCTCCGGCTCTGCTGCCGCCGACTCCGCGCCCCCCCACCCCTCCCCCCCATCATCCTCCCATCCCCGCTGTAATCATTCTGCTCGCATGGCTTCAGACTTGAACCCAGCTCTGTGGCCAAACAAGCTGTTGGCACTTGCTAAGATGTTCCTCAGATCAGTTGATGCCGTCAGCTGAGATGAGAACGAGCGGGAACACTAGCCAGAGCGTACGGCATCCGACCAGGAGCCATGTCACTGATTTCACTGCAATCGCTCCACTCATGTGCTGCAGCAGAAAACTAGAAAGCTGGGTGAACTATGATCTCCAGCGTGTGACTGACATGAAGCGAGTTTCACTTTGTAGGAGTAGAAGCTTGGCACTGAAAATGCTGAGTGATTCATTTTGCTATATGTTTTTCAGTTATTTTATGAAGAGGAGGATCATTTGTTTCATTTTGCTTAAAAGAAGAGAAATTAATTACCTGCTGTACAATTTAATTAATCCATCATTATCTTACAATGTCAAGTAGTTTACCCACTAGAGTGGTGTCTAATCTAAGAAATGCAGATCCTGTGGTTGCAAGCCAAATCCAAGGTGCCACAAGTTGAAAAACATCGAATGCTTATATTTCCGACCTTCTTCTGTATTTTCTTGTGAATAACTTGATCACTTTTAAGACACAAGGATTGAAATTGAAAAGTAACTTTCTGTTCAGTGAGGAAAGCCTTTAAAATAAAAAGTTAAAAAAAAGTAATGCAACTGCAGATCATTGAAATTTCTTAACGGACTAAAAATGTGAACATACCGGGAAACAACCAGTTACACTCTTAAAAGAAAACGCTGCTGCTCTCTCTCTCTCCTTGATGCTCTATTTTATCCTTGTTTAATAATCTTTTCTAAACTGTGTTTGTTTCTCTATCTGTGGCTGCTGCTGTCCCTGCAATGTAAGACATCATGATGTCTCCACACACTAAAACCAGTGAAGAGAAGCTGAAGAAACGGCAGAGGAATATACGGAATATACTTATATGCGTGTGCTGGAGTACATGTGGGGGTCCACGTGAGACATGCATGTCCAAGTACCTGCTGTTGGATCATCAGCAGGTCTGTGTGTGGTCGAGCTAATACGTGACTAATAGGCAGGTCTGCCAGGTTGATTTGATAGAGCAGCACTGCAGAGGGACAATCAAAAGAGTGTCAGACATCAGAGAGCGTGCACTTCATGCGTTAACGCAATCTACTTAAGCAGAGGCCTTGTATACTTTCATTTCAACCGAACCTTATGCACTCAGTATCTCCCACCAGGACGAGGCTGCTGAGGAAATATTTAATTATCTTTGCACCGCTAGTCTTGCTTACATGCAGGTTTAATATATGTAATGTTCTTCTTACCTTTTCCTTCTGAGATGTTTTGTTTCTCCAGTGTCACAGTGCATTGAGCTCAAAACTGAAAAAGCAACACCCTCTTTTATAAGAGTAGACAGAGCTTCGGGGAGACTCTGTCATATGTCAACCTTGGAACCTCAGCTTGGCTTTGACAGTCCAAAAAAATAGTTCGCTGTGTTTGTATTTGATCCTTTTTCTTAAAAGAAACAAACCAAAAAAACATCATGCCACATGTCTCTCTACTATAATGCACATACAAATTTCACAAGTTAAAAATAGATTCGGCAAGTCAACAAAACAATGAGGTGCACATTTGATGTTGTGATGTGTACACATTGTAAGAGAACAGTAAAAACACAACGTTCAACAGTAAGTGGAGCAACTCAGGCCAGAACAATGTGCTGCTCCTACAAGCTGCTGTGTGGTGTGGCAGATTTCAAAGCTTGACAGTGCACTATATAGTCCATTTTTTAGCCCTGGCCCACGGTGTGTTGAAATGACTGAAATAGGTATCACATCACAGCCTTCGTGGCACAATTTCAATCGCCCTTTTATCTAGGAAGAACCGCTGAGAGCCTCGGAAATGTTTCTGACTTCAGCATGGATTAGCGTCAAATCTGCAGTGCTGCCCCTGTGTCACTTGTGATTAGGTGTCCTCCAAGAAGATCTGCAGGAAAATTTGCCAGGCCCTCCGTACCCCGCACACCCCGGCCATGTCGCGGAGCTCCTCGATGGTTAGATAATCAGCCCAGATGTGAGCTGAAGTGATTGTTGTGAAATCCATACACAGAGCTCAGCACAGAGGAACGTGGCATGTGGAGGGATTAATGACGATAACTACTAATGATCACCTTGTCTCATCATATCCAATGATATTTCTTACAGAACAAATCTACTTAAATCATGGAGGTTGGCATTAAGGAATCATTCTCAGTGATAAATGGACGATATCAAGATCACCACAAATTCGGAGGAATTTATGAATCTAGAGGCTTCAGCTCCCTCCTTTCAACTATTTAGCATCTTAAACATCTTAAATCCAGAGAATCACACTTACAATCACATTGTTAATTTACAAGGAAAATTATAATCAGCAATTACATTTGAAGAAGTAAATGTGCCAAAGTAATTTATATCAGTGATAAATAAGTTAAACACATTAAAAGGCATCATTTTGCGTCATGATTGTATAAACATGATTGGGGTGGAAAGAAGAACTGAACATTACGTTTTATTTTTGAATTTGAATGATTTTTTTCCATCTATTTGACTTAACAGCGCTGAGTTGATATACTATATAACTAATTTCACAACGAACAACTAAAGGACAAAGAGTGTGTAAGTGACATATGCAATTTCGGCTCATCGCAGAACATAGATTTTCACTCCTGTATGTTAAATGTTAGCAGGTTCATGAAATATTCCAGCAAGTCTTTGGTCTCCAAACAAATCTTCTGAACTACCTGTAAGCTTTTGTTTGACATGTGAGAGTATTTGGTTTAACAATGCTTTTAGTGTCTTGGTCACAGCCTGGTTAACTGCAGAGGGATCAGAAAGTGTGTTAAAATCACAGTTGGACTGGAAAAGGTGCAACCTTCAAACATCAGAAAACATTATAATAAAAGCGACAGATGTGCAGGGTGTGATTATAGGGAAAGATAAAATAATGTCTTATGTGCAGTATGTGTGCTGTTTATACTCACACCGTTTATAGAGAATGCATAGTGTGTTACTGTGAATAGTAGGAGAGAATGGTGGGATCAGCACATATTTTGTGGAGGGGAAAAAAGTTCCGCCAAATGTGCCTTTTTCAATCTGAATGTCTGTATCTGTGACCAGATGGGAGTAGAGTGAAAAATGTCCAAGGTCGTCTGCCATGGTGAGCTCCATGATGGCTCTTTAATTGAGATCTGAGAGGTTGTTGGGTTGAGAGACCGATGAATACCCCACTTCTGAGTCCTTAACATTAACACTGAGTGGGTTCAATATGAAGGAAAAGTGAGTGACAAACAAAGGAAGTGCAAAACCCAGGTGGCCGGCGGATGGTGGCTTCCCTTTTCTGTCTCAACAATACTTTACGTGACAATCCTCCTCTACCGATACCTCTCAGAGAGATGAGCTGCATTATCATTTCTCTAAAGCCACGTGCGTTTGATGGCCCCCTCAGGCCACACGCAAGGACTTAAGAGAGCACCGGTTCCGGCTACAAGCACGCCGAGCACCACTGGAGAGCAGTTGCATAACCGGTGACAGCCCTCAGAGGCTGATGCATAATCACAACAACCGTCCTGGTGTGCTGCTGATACAGTGGATAATAGTTGGAAAGAAGACGAGTGGACAGGAAAGACAGTGGGTCACAGGTCAGGCGGGTCTGCGTCAGAGATTTTGTCATATTTTAACATATCAAAGCGTTTTATTAACATTCTGCAAAGTCAACAGTAAAGTTGGAGTGTGAGATAAAAGGTCAGAGTCTCCACTTTGTATCAGAGCTGAAAAAACATGAAATTAAGCAAGTTTATTTTTTTTACTTGTAATGATTTTGTACATTTCTTGCAATATTTTTTTTTTTAATTCAGAAGTGAACACATTATTTTCTGGTCAGGGTTTGGTGTTGTTACAGATTAAAGAGGCTGTTATTAATCATTGCTTGTCTATGAAACACCATGTTTGGTTTCTGGAAGCCACTAAGTTTCCGCCGAGGCAGATTTACAGTTCAGTAAATTATGGTGATCTCACCCTCACAAAGACAATCTGTCCTTGTGTTACTGTTACCAAATATGGACTTGAGCTTCTGACCTCACTTGAGCTGCTGCTCTGTCACAGAACAACGATGAAAAATATGTCAATCACTTCAATTACACTTCCTAAAAAAAAAAAGAAAAAGTTCTCTTCAATTTGCAATCCTAATTTGACCTTTACTCCTAAATTAACTCATAATCTGACCTTTCACTTGCACGTAAAATGGAAAGAATGGTATTTATAGCTCTGCCTGGAAGTTTACGGTAGCTGTTGTTTATTCTGTTCTCGTATTAAAGGCTCTTACATTTCAATCCAGTAAAGCGACGTGTAAACGATGCCAGTAATGATGAGCCACTTATTCAGAAGGGAAGGTCATGCAGTCACAAAATGACCAGAAACATCGGAAGGAATGAATGAATTTTCCGGCTCAACTACTGCACACAGCCACTGATACCTGACCAGGTTTGACCCCAGGGGGTATTCTTTTGTGCTAAGGTGCATGGAAAGCTCAACTCAAACTAGACATTTTGGTTTGATTAATATTCTCACAGTTTTTGTTAAGGAAGAATAATAATGTGAGATAGTGCTCTTTAGTGTATTTACAAAAGCCAAAAGGGAGCCATCAGCTCGATTCAGATCATTAACACAACACACTGCAATTAAGAGAGCATGAAAATTAGCCATGTGCAGCGCAGTTAATAAGTTATCTCACTGTAACGAATAAAAAGTTACAGCTCTGAAATACTCAGTTGAAATATTTGGATAAAGAGTTAAAGTTGTTAACAAATAAGAAGATGAAATAATGTGGTAAAGGTATGGATAAACAATCATCTATCTAAAAGTTACTAAGACGCAGGTGGAATATCTGTATAAAATGTTTATTTCTTAATAAATGTGCGAGTGAAATAGCTAAAAAATATTGAATGAACAGTTGAAATAATTAAAAGCAGTGAAAATATTTAGCTAGAAGTAATAGATAAACAGTGAAAATAGTGAATAAATATAATTTTTTAAAAAGATTTTTTTGAGTAATCTAAGCATGCTTTTTTTCTTTTTTTTCTGCATTTTCTGTGTCTGTAGCGCTTTTATATATACTGATGTAACCATGTCAATGATCGTTTCCTGATAACATATTTTGATTTTTTATGCTGATGTTGCATGTTGGGGGAGCTGTTGTGCTTCTAATCCATGGTGCCTGTTTATATATTGAGACACTTTAGACACACATTGAGTCACTGTTTAGTTGTAGAGATAACTGTGGAGTCCGTGTTAATGTCATCACTGTCGGGTCTCACTGGAATACGAGTCAGGTTAGCTTACCAGATGCCTGGTGTCTGGTGAAAATATACGTACCTTGAAGCTGTCACTCTTCTTTCTTGTGGCTAAATCCAGAAAATGTCAGTATATAAACTATGATGACAACTTGGCTATGCTCCCGCTTTAAGCATTCAACAATCCAGTGAAATCCATTACACATTTGAAGTTTGGTCTCATTTTCAGTTACAAAGTAAATCAGATAATCTCAGAGACTGTATTGTCTCTTTCCCATGGTCATTATTTGATTACTTACTGGACAATAAAAATAATTGCTACTATTCCATCAGACAAAATGACCTCTAGATCAATACATGACTCAGCCATTTGTGATTTTAGATGAGAGGGCAGCTGGCATCACATCATATTTCATTCTTGTACATCCCAAAATATCAATACATAAAACAACAAACAACATTTACAAAAAGATATTCAACAGATAGTTATTGTGTTAATAAAAGGTGTTGATATGAGTAAAGTTTAGAGCTAAAGAGTTTTTAAGATTTGAAAATTTGACATGTTGATGTCATTGTTTCTGAGTTTGCCTCCTTGTATTCTCCATTGTTAAAGCTCCTGTGGGGTGGTATTGCACAACCACTGATCCTGCTAATCCTAACAGTTAATTAACTTCTTTCCTCTTAATCAATATGGCTGTGGCTTTCTGTGACCTATAGATAATCTCATATAGGAGGGGTGAGATGGATAATGACATTACATAAGCACATTAATATATAAGCATGGACCTAAAGCTTAAGGTGTTTTAATGCCTCTGTCTGGTGTCAAGGCTCAAACAGGCAACATTTCTTTTTTTGCTTTCTAATGATACAGGACCTGTCTTTTGGCCAATTGTGTGGAAAATGATCTGCAAATATGGTTGGCATAACTGAAAATGACCTATAAAGTTATTTTTAATAGGAATGCTGCCACCAGCCACTGACTTTCCACATCCAGCAGCCATCATGCCAGTCCCTTCCCCCATGTGACACTCAGTGTGCTGCAGTGCCAACTATTTTCCACTATAACTCATAAAACTTCACAGCAGTTTTAGGTTCAGCACAGCTCCACCCTAAACAATGAGGTCATTATCAACCATCAACCCAACTGTGTGTGTTTTGCAGGTATGGAGACCAACTGCATTGAGAATAAAATGAACAACCACAAAAACAAAATAGAACCGAAGTCATTTTTTTGTGACGGTACCAAAGAAATGATTTTCTGCCTTGAGGCGATCAGTTGAGAGAAAAGAATAGGCCTCAAAGTAAATATAAAGCAGAAAACAATCATATTGATTACAGAGGCAAAGTCATCAAACAGGTCTAATGGGATGCACAGTCGCTTAGCAACAGAGGTGATGAGGTTAAAGCCACTGTCTCTTGAAGGTGCCACATGGAGCTGTCTTGTAAACTCGAGGTCTAACAAACATCCCAGATGAGTGTGTTTCCTTCCTCATAAAACATCTGCAAACCTTTTTTTCAGTACTTAGTACTAAGTCTGACATTGTGTAGATCCATGTGTAATCAGTAGAATAGTATAAAAGCATTGACAAGCTGGACGGGGAACCACCTGTGAATAAATTACTAAAGGTCCAAAACTCCACAGGGAGCCATTTATTGCATCTGCTTTACCGCTCATCTGCCTGGACACACTCAAGACCAGTCATGACTCCTGATTTTGAAGGGCTTGTTAATTACTGACGTTTGAATGCTTTCAGTCTTAACAAGCCAATCAGGCCTCGGCCTCCCCCAGTGAGCCACAGTGGCTTCGTTTCAAGACATGGTGCAATCAGCGTGAGGTTTTGGGATGTAGTACTAAAATCAAAAGGTGGTAAGACTCTCACTCATCCAGGTCATTAAATATGTAAGAGTTCTAAGTCAAGGCCAACTGGAAACACTTTAATTTTAAGTATTTTGCACTAATGAGTAGTTTGTAAAAAAAACGTAATAAACGGCTCACTGTGTGAGACACTAAGTTGACGTGAGCAAATAGAATCTGTTCATGTGTCATCTGTTTAATTATTATTAAAAATTTAATTGTACATCTTTAAATAGTACAGTAGTGTGGTACTATGTATATGTACATACATTTTAACATACATACAGTATATATTTATATATATATATATATATATATATATATATATATATATATATATATATATATATATAA
>JAOXYL010000036.1:7337152-7348005 GCA_028564955.1 Terapon puta | reverse complement strand
ATATATATATATATATATATATATATATATATATATATATATATATATATGATGTCAGAAACCGTTTTTACTGGTAATTGAAATGTTTTGAATGTATCAGTTCTCTGAAATAAAGATAATGAATGTGTATACTCACTAAAAAAGGTACTTATGCACCCTGAGTGTGAGAAAATGTAAGAGGGATACATTTTATGAAGATCCTATTGACGCTAGAATCAATACCTAAACAAGAAGAGTACTGGTGGTTTTTAATACTTTAGATCCACAAGAAATATAAAAATGTAATAGGCACATAAATGCTGAGGCTAAATGCTTTTCTTTTTTTAATACATCACTCTAGCTTCTGCTGCAATACCTTTAGCGTAGAATGTAAACTTTTAAAGGATCTTACAAAAAAGCCAAAGCTTCATGGGCAGAAGAAACTGAATCCTAGTGACTCTGATGAGCCCCTGACTTTTCCTCTGGCATCACCAACAGGTTGACATTTGCATATTTACTGAAACTGTATGGATTGCCATGAAACTGGGTACAGATATCCATTATTCTCAGCATTTGAAGCCTTCAAACCTCAGTAAGTCCTTGACTTTCATACTGTAGTCTGTAGCTTTAGGCCTCAATGGTGTTATAAGCTTGATTTCATAATTTTACATTCTCTACGTTTTGGTACTGTCAGTAAAATTATTCAGCACTTTAAGCAGTCTAAATATTCATTATAAATCTGTCCCAATTCTATAAAAAATGCACGCAGGAAATCTGCTAGTCAAAAGGCCGTCCCAGTTTTTTGCATTCATGGCAGCACTTGAGCAGAGTTATGAAAGCTAAATGTTAAGTGGTAGGAGCAGAGAGGTTTTACTGCTGTCTGCAGTGAGAGGACAGATGAGACACTTCACAAAGAGCCACTGAGCAGATGACTCCTTGATCTCATCAACACGTTGGGAAGTCACCAAGAATCCTGTTTAGCACTGTGTGACAACGAAGGAGTGAAACAAGGAGAGGAGTCTTCAGCAAAGAAAAATGTATGTGTGATATCTTAAGTGCCTCGGAGGATTAGACACACATTTGCAGTTCACTTTAATCTTTCTCATGTTCTTGTGGTATTTTTCTCATATGGCACATGTGGATTAACCCCTTACACACATTCCATAATCTCTTTTTTTTTCACTTTTCATCTGTAGGTGTTGAAAAAAATTGACCTAATAAGCGCTAAGGGACAGCACACTCATGGAAAGTGGAATGCATGTTCTAATTTTAAGCAATGTGAGGCCACAGAGGGGAAAATTTACTGTGGTCCCACTTTCAAATCCAACAGGGTCTCTCTGGTCTTTGGCTCCCCCTGCTGTTGGTTCATGATGCATCTCATGCTGCCTTTAATGTCCCCCGGTAAACCTCGCCTTGGTTTTTCTGCTAAAATCAAAACGACTTGTAAGTACGCTGGGAGACAAAAATGAATATGTTCATTATACCAACACTCACAGAACTCATAATGACTTTAAACATAGTTCCTTAGAGGAACAGTGCTAAACTTAGATATGTTTATGTTTATATTGGATTTAATGCGGATATGAATTCCTGATCCGAGCCTGTTGACTTTTACCTACATAATAAACACATACACATAAAAGCCAGAAATACAGAAATACAGAAATAGTACATTAATGATACTTAACTGGGAAAATTATTTGGTCATGTGCTTTCTGAGAACTTACAGAAGTTAGAGGAAGTCAATTATATAAAATTAAATTACAATAAATATGAACATCTACAATTCCGTGACAACTGTGAAAATGTCATCTACTAATGAGGACCATGTGATATGATCATGACAGACAGACAGTGTTTTTCTCTGCCGCTGTTTCCAAGGTCAGGAATGAACTTTGTACCTCAGTTAAACATAGCTCTGATTTCAAGTAAAAAAAGATTTATTGAATTGAAAGTTTCTAAACAGTGTTTACAAAGCCTTTAAATACAATTTGCCAATATACAATTGTTATCTGGAAAGTATACAATGAAAGTAATATAAACATTGTTTATATCTATATAAATATATTGAATACATATATACAATGGGCAAATATACTTTATCTTCATACAAAAAATTACGTATTTATATTTTTTCAATTACTTATGTAACACAAATATTGCACACACACAAACATGAACACACGCACGCACACACAAACACACACACAGGCACACACACACACACAGGCCCACTAATATTGATCATTAAACTGACAGGTCTACTTGTAAACAGCCAAGTAAACTTGTCCTTGTTTTATAAGACCATCATAAACTTTTGATCTTTTTTTCATTTAATCATTTTAATTAAACAGTGCATGTCTCACAAGCAATGTACAACTTGACCAGAAGTATACAGGCAAGTATAAAATATTTAAATCAACACAAAGGCTCCAAGGAAATGCATAGACTTCATGGTAACACATCAAATCAGCTTCTGATATTGACTTTATTTACTCCCCCGTGTAATTCTGTGTTAACTACAATAAGAAAGCAGGAATTAATTGCTGAGGACTATTTTAATCGTCTTTGTTCTACGAAGGTTTTAAGTTTGTGATTTCCGACGGGCCATGAAGGCGTCGTGCCGCGGTCAGCTGACTGAGTTGTCATGTGGCGTTCACAGGCAGAGCGGACCTCACGGACAGTGTGATCAACAACCTGGGTCTCTCTCAGAACAACAAAACACGGCTCGGTGGTCGTCCGTTCCCGCTTTGTCTGTCCCGGCCCCTCGTCCAGCATGACTTGGACCAAATACCAGCTGTTCCTCGCCGGGCTCATGCTCACAACCGGCTCCATCAACACATTATCGGCGAAGTGAGTACATTTAAATGGGGGTCATGTGTTCCTAGTTAATTACAATGGAGCAGAAATGCACAGCTGGCCAAATGTTTTACCTGTAAATTTGTAAAAATGTAAATACTGCATCAGCCGTGGTGCTTATTATCTTTTTATATATTGTAATTTCAGTCCTTTGTAAATAATAATCCATTTTGTCGGTGGTATTTGTATGTTAACCTGTGTTAGCTGCAGTTAGCCTGTTAGCTCCACAAACATCCTCTCTGAGCAGCTTCATTTATCTTCTCTTGTGTTTACGGATATTTCCGTTTTATTGACGCACCTGATAAGGCGGGTGTCAGGAAACAACCTCTGAATGGACGGAGGCTCTTTGAGTTCGTCTTTATCTGAAGTCAAATGAACACAATGTCATTAATCAGTAATGTCATTATCATGAGTTATCTGTGTGCCACAAACCTGCAACACAGACCGGACATGATTCAGGAGTTCATGCTGTGCATCTTTGCATCTGATTTGGGCTCGAAAACAGTAGAAAAAGGGCGAATAATGTCCTTTACAAACTCTAAGACCACAAAGAAACAGCATGAAATGGCTTGATTTTGTCCAGCTAATTCTCTTAAATCAACATATGATCAGTTCCAGTGTTATAAAGCAGAGACAGGCTTCAAATCCTCACGTCAGAGAAATACAAGACTGTGAGTGTTCAGCATTTCCCCACTGACAAGTGACAGTTCATTTCCTGTCAGCTGACAGATCGATCAATCTAGTGATAGTTTCAGTCCAGTGATGAGTCGTATTTTACACACTTCAATGTACAACCATCGTCATGATCAGACAGTATCAACGTGTAACTAACAGTCCAGATATTTGATTTTCAGTCAAATCAAAACAGGAACCAGACTGGGTCGTTTTTGCTGAAAGATAAATAAATGATTCCATGATTGATTATTTCAGCACTAGTTTATATCGGATTCCTCTCCTTTTTTTTTTGATGGTTTAATAAACTCAGCTTTTTTTCACTTCTCCATTAATATGTGATGTCAGCTCCCCTGCTGCCTGACACACACACACACACGCGCGCACACACACACACACACACACACACACACACACACACACACACACACACACACACGCACGCATCAGCCCGTCTGTCTATTTGTCGACTGAACTAAAAGTAAAACTGTCACGAACATGTCTGAGAAAACAAGCTGCGTCATGTCGCCCAGACGAGAAAAGAGCAACTCGTCAGGTCGAGTTTCACCTCAGAGCCGCCTCGCTTGTTTTAAAGAGATCAGTAACAGCAGGCGAGTTGACAGTTTTGGTGCAGTTTCCCTCTTTCCTTTCACGCAAACCTGCACCACGCGATGTGATGTTTTATCGAGATCGCTCAGTAAACAGGGTGGACCAGGATCGGTCGACAGAGGGGCTGAAGAGGTTTCATTTGAAGGATGTGCTGTGTCATCACCTTTCAGAACCGCATTCCCTCTTCTTGCATTTTGAAGCAGACAGGACGCTCACGTGCTCGTCACGCTTCCTCTAACCGTCTGACTGTAAAAGTCTAAGGGGTTATGCGTACTTAACTACTCATTAACCTCAACTTTAAGCAACGTCGTCAGATCATTTTGTCTGACTGTACAGTGAGGTGTTTTTATGTCAGGACACAGTAAAACAAATGTCCTTTCAATGAGAGAAGCTTAAATGCTGAATATGTTTGAATTTTTCAGTGGCAAAATGTAAAAGAGTCCAAAATGTGAAAGAGGTTTCGTGCACAATGAAAATCAGCTCTAGCCTGTAATGGAAAATACCTGTTAAAATTTCACAAAGCAGGGTATTCCAAAAGCTTTTTTAAAAATGCCAAGACGTTGAAATTATTATTTTATAATAAATAATTGTGGTGAATTATCACATTTCACAAGCTGGAAACAGGAAAAGTTGTTCAGTTTTTGAAAAAATGATAAATATTATTGCATATTAACTGTCTCAGCCTGTCTAGCTTTCTCATTTTTGTTATTTCCTCTGTACGTTTGTTTGTGTTAAACATCCACGATGAAGTTTGTAATAACGCCTTCCTGTCTGACAGATGGGCTGACATGTTCTCGGCGGAGGGCTGCCACGATGTCCCTAAGCACCAGTTCTCTCACCCGTTCGTTCAGGTGAGGTCATAAAGTGCATGTGACTGCGTTTTATAGCACTTTATCGTATGTGATGTCGATACACAGCACCATAGCGAAGAAGAAGAAGGTGGCTGCGGGAAATACTGCAAAGTTAACAAAACAAAAATTAGTCACAATGTTCACGAATACTTTGATCAGTTCAGTTTGATCCATTTCAGTTTAGTTCAGCTGGACAACCTTGGACTTTTGAGATGTTTTGTTACTTTTATTAAACAATCTGAATCAGTATTTGTTTTTTTCCACATTATGACTCGTCTACTCTCCTTTTCTCCCTCTCTTCCCGTGCAGGCGGTGGGGATGTTTCTGGGCGAGCTCAGCTGTCTTGCCGTCTTCTACATCTTACTTTGCCACGACAGACGAAGCCCAGAGCCCAAAATGAACCCGGGCCAGAGCTTCAACCCTCTCCTCTTCTTCCCCCCCGCCATGTGTGACATGTGTGCCACCTCCATCATGTATGTCGGTGAGTGACCTTTACTTCGTATCTCAGAAATCTTTTCTAATGAGCTGACATGTTTGTTTAAATTGCTCACGGGTTGTTTTCATGGTTCCTCTAGCAGACGTGAGCTTGTGCTCTAATCTATTCTGCCCTTCAAAGGTCAAATGTAATGACACAAGTCCTGTTTGTGCGGCCAGAAGAATAGATTACCTGCTTTTGTTTAAAAAGAGATAATTAGGTCAAAGATAATGCTGTTTTTCTGCCATTCGCCTTTATTTGGCGGCGTGGCTTGTTTGTTAGTTTGTCTTGGAAGAGAAAACATTTATTCAAGTCCGTCATGTTAAACCTGTTTTTTTTTTTTTATTATTTTTCAGCTCTCAACATGACCAGCGCCTCCAGCTTCCAGATGCTGCGCGGAGCCGTCATCATCTTCACCGGTCTGCTCTCGGTGGCGTTCCTGGGGCGACGCCTGCTGCCCAGTCAGTGGCTCGGTATCCTCATCACCATCTTGGGCCTGGTGATAGTTGGACTCGCCGACTTCTTCAGCGGCCACAAGGACACGCACAAACTCAGCGACATCATCACTGGTAGGCGGGGCTTTTAGTCACTTTCTATTTAGTTAGATGTGCGATGGATAAGGAATTGTGTGTACGTATCAGGCCTGTAAATTAAACATCAGTACAACCTGAAGCTAAAGCGCGCCGCTCCTCTCGCCCCTCCTGCAGGAGACCTTCTGATCATCATGGCTCAGATCATTGTTGCCGTGCAGATGGTCCTAGAGGAGAAGTTTGTCTACAAGCACGATGTCCACCCTCTGCGGGCTGTCGGCACTGAAGGTACGGCCGCTGTTCATCATTGAGTTTACGCTCTTGCGAGAACATGCAAAGGAAAAGTTTCACTTAAAACTCTCATGTTGGTCATGAACTTCTGATCGTGGATCAGCCCACCCACAGAACAGAGAAGTACACAAGAAGAATTCCTGAATTTTCCAAATGAACAGAAGTAAATAATGATGAATGCAAAGGTCAGAGGTAAAAAAACAACAGGTTTATCATTGTCTTCAAACAGAAACAGTCACATTCTAAGAGGGTTAGTGTTAGGGGTTAGGAGAAATATCTATAATAAATATTCTAGGTTTCCTACAACGGAAATTTCATTAGATTCACAGTAAATTGTTGCTTTCAGCATCTTCCAAGTCATTTTAGTTTTTTTTTTTTAATTCTGTGCAGCCAGTAGTGTTTATCTTTTAAAGCACATACTTCACATCAACGTTAAATATGTTTTTAATGGTCTGATGTTCTTAATTTAAACTACTAATTTACAAAGGCTGGACATTGAAAAGTGAGGTGTTTCAGGGGGATTAGAAACCTGCATCGCACATTTCTATACACACATTTAAAGTGTGTGATCAAAAGTCAGTATTGAAGAGTAAGAACTCATTGATTTAAGAATTTGTTGGAAAATGTGAAAGCATATGATTTAATAACCTTTGACTACAGATAAGTGTTCAGAATTAAAACTATATTTTTTCTAGAATTTGAAAATGTAAAGTCCTAGTTCTCAAGAATCTGTGTTTACTGATCACAGTTCACTCTTTTGGTTCCCCCTCTGTGCTCTCACAGCCTCGTTTCCACTGTATTTAGTGGAAATAGCTCTAAAAACAGAAAACTGTACACTACCTTCTCAGCACCAAACAGGCAGATTGACAAAGTCAGCAAATAGCTGGTGTACAAAGTGAAGCATTTAGCAGGAAAATGAGACCAAAACAGAGCTAATTGGTCAGGTGGCCAGAAGCGTGACTGTAATCTCTGACATCATTCTTTGTCAGATTGATGTGTGAGTGGTGTAAATATGCTGCCACATCATGTAAATGTTGGTGCAGCTTCAAGGGAAACACAAAAGTGACAATGACTCACACACACAGTTGCTCGTTCAGCTGGCCAGTTACTTCAGACTTTTTCAGTGTGACAGCATGCTTCATTATTCTCATATCTCCTGGATATTTGATCAGTGTCTTATTTTGATAATCTCCCATTTGTTTTATGTCTTTGGCTTTTAATGGTTAGATGTTCCCAGCATGGGGTGGCCTTTGGATAAATCTGAGGGTTTGTAAGGTTACTGACAAAAGAAGAAGGCAAAAAAATATATTCCTATTAAGCAAACCTACTGCCCTCTATTCTTTGCTTTTGTCTTGTGTATAACTGGATAGTTTTATTTCTTCAGCACTTAAAAAGTGATTCAAATACACAGAGGAGCCACTGTTACAGGTCACAAAGGTTCAGCTCTGTTCTCTGGCTCTTCTCTGTGTCCAGGTTTCTTTGGCTTCGTCGTCCTCTCGCTCCTTCTCATCCCGATGTACTTCATCCACGTCGGCAGCTTCAGCAACAACCCCCGGCAGGTCCTGGAGGACGCGCTGGACGCCTTCTGCCAGATCGGCCACCAGCCGCTCATCCTGCTGGCTCTGCTGGGCAACACGGTCAGCATCGCCTTCTTCAACTTCGCCGGGATCAGCGTCACCAAAGAGATCAGCGCCACCACCCGCATGGTGCTGGACAGCCTGCGCACGCTCGTCATCTGGGTGGTGAGTCTGGCGCTGGGCTGGGAGCAGTTTCACGGGCTGCAGATTTTGGGCTTCCTGGTGCTGCTGGTGGGCACGGCGCTCTACAACGGACTGCACCGCCCCCTGCTGGCCAAGATGCCGTGCTGCGCCGCACTGGTGAACGCGGAGCAGGCGAACAGCCCAGAGGAAAGAGAGAGACTGCTGGGGGGCGGCAGCGTGCAGGCCAACGACGAGAGCTAGACGCCCGTCCACGAGGACTTCACTGTCGGTCAGAGACACTGTTCATGTAGGCCGTCAGTGGCGGCTTCTTTTTAGACGTTTCTCTTTGTTCGCACCACAGATTTTAACTGACCTCACTCAACATTGTAAAATGTGGGAGTGTGCAAACTCTTTTAAAGGACGTTTTTGGAATTGTGGAGCTGCACAGACACAAGTTGTATCTAATTTAACTCTAGGCAAGGAAGCAAATTCCCAAATTGTTCCCAAAGTATTCCCTCAAAGAAACAGTATATGCCGTCTACAGGAGCTTTTATACTACTATGGAGTTTTTAAGGTTGATTGATTTAGAAATTCACAATTCAGTTATGTCTAAACAAAACAAAAATAATTTGTGTGAACATTTGCTCCCTTTATTTAAAGAAAAGCACAAAAAGACTGTCCACAAGATGAAGACAATTGTTTTCAATAGAAGCATCATTGTGACATTATTTCTGATAATCATCAAAAGGTCTTCTATGCCAGTTTTTATGTCTAATAATTTGTTCTAAGAATGGGATTTTATTTAGTAAATGTCACTGTATGATTGTGCCAAAGTGTTTTTAAACTTGGAAATGTTTCACTGAATGCTAGTTCTCTGCCTTGTGACGGTACAATGAATAGCACTAGTTCAGCATCTCCTTTTTAATTAAACTGCAGAGGCACTCTCAGTTTGATTAAATACAGAATCTGCAGAAAAGCAGTTTTAAAAAGAAAACGTCTGTATATTTGTTCTCTGACACTTTGATTCATGTTGATGTATTTGTACAGACGAACACCAAGTGATTTGCACTCTTTTATTGTAAATCCTGCTTCTCATTCTATGTTCAGTAGTTTTAGGTGTTGGCTGTAACATACAGTGAGAAAAAAAGGGAACTGTCATTAAATAACACTTGTTGAATGGTGCAAAGGCATTTTTACTCTGTTGACCTGACAGAAGCTACAGTTCACAACAAAAAAGCTTCAGAAACAAGCCGCAGTTTTAAAATTTGTTTGTATTGTACAACAGAAAAATTATATTTTCCCAAACCACTGTGAAAGGTATTCTTTATATTTTTAGATATAAAGATGAAAAAAGCTGCTGTTTTTCTGCACTTGATATTATTTTAAATAGAAAACATTCAAATTTTAGATCATTGGCTGCACAAAACAAGATATTTGAAGATGTCATCGTGGTCATTTCTAACCATTTTATGACTTTATATGCTCTCTCTTATTGATTAAAAAATTGTCAGCATACAAAAACATGCATTTAACAATATATGCTGAAATAATAAAGTTTTAAATGGATATATGTTAAATATACATATCCTTCAACTTGAAATAACACAGATCTGGTGAGAATGCAAAGAGAATTATAATGAAAATTTGACAAATGTCTGACTTTGAAGTTTGGTAGCAGCTCAGCGATGTGATGGGCCATTAATGAGTGTCCAGTGTCAGCAGCCCCGACACCAGCAGCTGACACCTGCCTTCACTTCCTGAGTCGACCCCAACATCCTCCCTGAAGACCGGCCCCCGTGCTTTGCTGAAGGTCGAAGGTTAAAACCCAAGAGTCCCCAGAGATCCACACACACGGCCCCCGTTCAACTCCAGGGACAGGGTGAGGGAAAATGTGTCAAGTGAGCAAACACACATTGATTTGTGTTAATTAACCACATGATGAAGAAGTTAGTGTCACTGCAGATGAGCTAGAATAACCAAAAAATGATTCATTATTAGTTATTTTTAATTTAATGGGCCTGCAGGAAGAGTCTGTATTCATTACAGACAAACGTAAACAAATTTGAAATAATTTTAACAAAAACAGTGACTATAATTATATATATGTAACACACACACACGCACACACAGACTTCTGACCAGCCTGCCACAGTAAAACACAACTTGACCACTAGGTGGCAGCGAATCCCTATAAAATAAACACACAGCTCCTCGCTGCGTGAGGCTGCTAACTGAGGAGTGGTTGGGGGTGGGGGGGTTAAAGGACATCATATTATGTTGTCTGCAGTAGCATTACGGCCATAAAGCACAGTGACTCCGAGATAAATAAAAACATTTAAATGCCTGCTGTAGGAGGCTGCACAGAGACGCACAGAGCTCGGGAAGATAAACGTCAGCAACGTTAAATCATTTTATCATAAACATGTTGAGTCAGTATTTTAAATCATAGTATGTATTATGATAAAGGAATATCATAAAGGCTGCTGATTGTTTTGTTTTTTTATCTTTGCATACCAAGTTCAAAGCAAGAAACAATTTTTGGTTTGAAACGTGGTTTTTAAGGGGAAAGTGTGTTTCCACTGCAGCCCCACAGTGGGGACATGATCTGCGGCCTCTGACGTGAACAAAAGAGATAAATTATGATATGATAAGCCACAGCAGAGCAAAAGACACTCCTGGGACAGCAAGGAAAAAAACATGTCCAGTAGCTGTTTTCTGCACAAATTTGTCCCCATGCGGTCTGTGCACTCCCCTGAGACTACATGATCCACGAGCAAAAAATAAAGCCTGTGAGATACTGAAACACACACATAGATGGATGGATGGATGGATGGATGGATGGATGGATGGATGGATAGATAGATAGATAGATAGATAGATAGATAGA
>JAOXYL010000036.1:7325854-7337052 GCA_028564955.1 Terapon puta | reverse complement strand
ATAGATAGATAGATAGATAGATAGATAGATAGATAGATAGATAGATAGATAGATAGATAGATAGATAGATAGATTCTTCTTTTATTTCTTCATAAATCAGTGTCTCTGCAGAAATAAGTTTTTCATGCACAGTAATGAGAGCTCCTGTCTTCAGGGGGTTAAAGCTCTCTGCTCCTCGCCTGCAGGCCTGCTGCTGTTCTCAGCTGATGAATCGTGTTTTTCGGATTTGGCCGAGAGTTGAGGTTGAGCTGTAAAAAGCTGCAGAGATGCTCTGCTCTGCGTCAGAACGTGCAGGACCTCAGCGCATCTCAGGAAGAAAAACACTTTGAATTCTGCAGAGATCTTTTCTTTAGTAGCTTTTTGCCACCTTTTCTGCCAGATTTCCGAACTTGGCATTTAATGCAAAACAAATGGTAAAATCTTTTTCTGTTTCAAAGGGAATGGAAATCATTTTGGTTCCTTAATCAAAGTGGCATGGTGACAATAATGGTGACACTTTTTAATGATCTGCTTTATTTTTCTCTTGTTAACTGACTGAAAATCCTTCAATTACTACAAGGAATGTGGAACTTTGCTCACTGTTGACATCAGTTAATTAAATAAAGACAATTCAAACAAATCTGACACAGATAACTTGATGTTATCATGTTTTTTTTGTTTTTTTTACAGTGGTTTATGCTCCTCATGGCAGCCCGCCACCCCGTTGGAGGAGCAGCAGCAGGCCTAATGGTTTGTTATTATGACCTTTTGTGTTTCCATTAGTCTCTCCTCCTGCACTATTTAGCTTACAGTAACGTGATTTAACCGCGTGTACATTTGCACACTGGAGCTGCAGAGGGGCCCTGAACCTGCCGCACAAGAGGCGACTTTAATCTGTCTCAATGTAAACAGATGGCTTTGCTCAAAGGCACTGAGTCACCATCATATTTAAAAGCTTCCATTAAAGCAGCTCCTTTAGGTTGTTTACAGCAGAGGGCAGCCTGGGGTGAGTGTGATTAGTCTACCACTCCACTGTCCAGCTAATGACCACTTAATGCTTTAAACTGTGGATCTGCAGAGCAAAGAGTGAAAAGAAAAAAAGACGTGACCACAAAAGGAAGCACGGGGCTGTGATGGGGCTCATTCTCCTCAGTCATTCACTCATGTGGTCTGAGTGCACTGGAGTCACTTAAACGTGCGTCTACCTGCAGTGCAAGTCCTTATTTTAAGACAGATGTTGTGTCATTTTCAAAAAGTCAGTTGTTTTCCACAGAGAGTTTGTAAATCATCACCTGCCTCGGTGCGTCTGTAAATCCACAGTGAGTCAGTGTGACATTGATTTAAAGCTTCAGAAACAAGTCTCCAGTCAGCACCTTCAGCTCCATATCATGCAGAAAATAATGTGTTAAGATGTGAAAATTGTGGAATTTATTATGTTTTTCTTAATTCCCTTTGAGAGCTGTCCAGTTTAAATATCATATTTGCTGTATTATTTTCCTGTCTTCAACATGGACTGAATACAGACACAAAACCTGTGGTGGCCTGTAACCAAACTCAAATATCATACGAAGTGCAATGAAATGGAATTTCTATTGCCAACTCATACTTAATTTTTTGCAGCTATACTATTTTTAAAATATTCTACATTTATTTGACAGCTGTACTTATTGGTTGCTTTTCACACATTCACATTTACACGCACTTATAAAGCTTAGAAAATACAAAAAAAAATGTCACCGATTCAACCAGCAGTTTGCTGTGTTTGGCTCGTGAGCCTTGAGCTGTCAGCAGTTTCTCACATGGTTTCATTTAAGAATCTATTTTATATTCACGCACCACTTCAAATAAAAATGGAAGTCATCAGAGAAATGCCAAAAGATATGTGTATATGTTCAGTAGAACTTTTTTGTCCTTTCTTCTCCCACTAATCTACTCGAGCCCCGGGTTGAAGACCATCAGACCAAAGTGTAAAAGTAGCTCCACCTCAACCAACAAGGACAAAATGTTGCTTTATTTGTTCATATTAATTATTGCATCAATAATAATAATCTAATCTGTGTATCAGTCACTGAGGCCATCTTACAGCAGAATACTTTAACTTTTACTTTAAGTAAATTTTACCATTAATACTAAAGTACTTGTGTTATTATCATCACATCACATTTATTTCCTCACTCATGAGATCATTTTCATTGGGTGACCTCTTTTTCTTATTATTGAATTAGATATAGTTTCATTTTAAATGTCTTTCTGAGTCAGAGCGAGAGAGCAGTTCTCTGTAAGCAAATGAGAAAAGAGGCGGTTTTGTCACTGGGGGGAGCTGCTTGAACATTCAGCGTCTTCACCTGCTCATTAGTGTTTTCTCAGAGGGAATCATCAATGTTGTGTTATAAATGTTATAAATGTATTTATGATATAGAAAAAATGCATTTAACATGACTGAAGGGAAATATAGGACTTTTTAACTGCAGGATTGACTTGTTTTGCAAAAAATAAGATATTGTAGTGAGTATATTGTAAACAGCTTTGCAGATTTCACCCATCCAATCTTTTATTAATTCATTTTTATTTATTTCACACAAATAGTTCTTTGTCTGTTTTCTCACCTCTTTCTCATCTCTGTGCTTCTGTATCACATGAACTTCTCCCCACAGATCAGTAAGTCTAATGATTACTGATCTAATTTCTTATCTCGCATGTGAAAACTTAAAATATGTTGGTTTTATAGGTCTATGAGCTCCACGTTAACCAATGACAACATGATAGTCATATATAATTGTTACTCAAGTTAAAGGTACAAATACTTTCTCCATCACCATCCTGAATCGTGCTAAATACGAGCAAAGATAACAGAACAAAGATGTTTGTAATTTGATTAAAAAAACATTTTACTGCTAAGAACATAAAGTCAGTCATGTTTCATAAGACATAAACAAAGTAGAAGGAGACAGACTGCAGGAGCACGTCGCTTCATCATGCAAATAAAGAACCATGTGAGTTCATCTGCACCTCAGCGAGGGTTCACTGTTTGAAATATGTTGGATGTATTCAGGATCACATAAACGGGGACAGTCTTGTTTTGAATTGACTCGAGACACATCCCTCAGTTCTCTTCCCCCCTCCCTCTCTTCTCTGTGGAAATGGTGGCAGGGTGCCATACAGAAGGCTGTGTACAATGGCCCAGGTCCCATTAAATCTGCGAAAGTTCCTTCCTGAGGCAAACATTGCCAGAAATAGTAATCTTGGCTTGGAGCTGGAGTCTTCCAGAGGGGGAGCAATAATTCTCGGCGTAATAATGGAAATCATTTAATTCTGTCCTGCAGCCTCTCTGATCCAGCAGAGCTACAGGCCGAGGTGCTCATTCAGTTTTCCTCTGCCTGATAAGGCTTCCTGAAAAACACACAGCGAGCAATCAGGCGACAACAATGGGCTCCGTCAGACGCTTTAAACTTCAGGTAGTCAACAGTGCACAGCGGCACGGCTTTGTTTTCACCCACGGCGAGCATGTGACCCATAAATGCTTTGACTTTTCATTTTCAGGCTGTTTGTTTAAGCTGTGATTAGCTGCACCACAGAGTCTATGTGCCCTGAAATGGAGCTGCTGCCTCCGCTGAGTCAATCAGGACACTAATCAGGCATCCGTGGTTTAGCCGAATGAGAAACTCTTACTCAGTCTGTCATCTTTATTTTGTTTTAACGGGGACGCAGCTGTTAGTCGAAAATTATAATCACAACAAAAATTTTCACAAATATGTGGTGGTCACGAGATTTGAAAAAATGGTGGAAGAATATCCTTTATTGAAGTGAAAGTAAAGTACAACTATGAAAAAATACTCTATTACAATTAGAGGCCCTGCATTCAAAAGTAATGTATAAGCTCAGTAAAATGAGCATGAAAAGTACAGAAATTATGTCCCATTTAACTCATGTGTGGTTGCACGTGATTATTATTCTGTTGTGAATAAAGATTCAGCATTTGACTGCTGTAGCTGGTTGAGGCAAAGCTGCATTTAATTTCTTTATCTTATATACAGTTACTGCAGGTACTCCAGTGGTTTCAAACACAGAGGTCAGGCCTGCCCTGGAGGGTACTGTAAATCTGAAAGGATGTAAGTAAGTATGTTACGAAATAAGAAAAAAAGTTCTACAACACAAGTTTGTATTTAGTTTTTGCTTGTCTTCCACATATTCTACTAACAGAATAAAACAGTTCTTGAAATAAAACTGCACAATAAGTTTAGTGGGAAATTTTTTTTATCTTAAGCAGTGCCTTTAATATATTTATCATGTTTGAATGTCAAATCTTAAATCTGAAAATTAACTAGATCTTTCAAATGAATGTGGTTTTGTAATGTAATGTATTTAATATTATACAAAATTTCCCTCTGACATGTGGTGGGTGAGAAAAGCAAAGGAGCACAAAATAAAAATTCTCAAGCAAAGTAAAGTACCTCAGACTGTATTCAGGTTTACTTGGTTACTTTCCAGAGAATGGAAACACGTGTGCTCATCTATGAAGGCACAATGACATTTGAAATAAGTGATTTATTATTTGCTTCTCGGGGAATTACAGCCATCACGTTAAGATAAATATGATGTTTCCAAACTACTTCAGAAAAACAGAATCAGACTGTTTCTTTGTTCAGGATCGTCTGCTGTCGAAGCACTTTGAGTCCCTTAACCAGAGACAGGAGTCGCTGGCACTGGCAGAAATCCCACCTGCCATCATTTACGCGGCTCCGCAGAGGCCCCTCTTGGAGAAGGGAAATAAAGGTGAATAATAGTATCCAGCAGGGCTCCGGCTGAAAAAGTCATATTTCAGTTTGATTTGTGATTTGTGGATCAAACGCGCTCTAACCTTTCAGAATATTAAAGTTTCAGACCTGAACGTCTGCAGTCACACTCCTGCGCGCTGGTGTCACGTGACGCATTAAACCAGGAACACGCACGACAGAATAATTGCTATTAATAACAACGACAATAGAAGTGTATTAAATGATGTAATTAGACTTGTGCATGTCGCTGCATGTGTCCTGGTGAAATGTGCTTCTGCAGCCGGTGACACAAACTCTGATGTTTCCATGAGCGAGGTCTGCATCCTCCAAGTGTGCTCTGAGAAAAGAGATCATCTGTCCGGGCCGCACAGTCCTGCTCCTGCACGCATGTAAATATGATGCTGCTGCGAAACTCTTTTTTTTATTTCAATGCAGATTATAAGAATATAAAAGCGGCGCATTTTATTGCAGGTCTAAATGAGAAATATCACACTTTACCCACATGTGCTATTGTTTAAATCCTGAGGGCGTGCGTGTGTGTGTGTGTGTGTGTGTGTGTGTGTGTGTAGAGCGGAGTTCATGCGTGTTTGCAACGTTTCGGGGATTTTAAATGAAAGAGGCTTTTGCATTTTTCCCCCACAAACGCAGTTTAAGAAAATGTGATCCTCTGATGCCTTTAAAATCCTAATGACATTTTTTTTATTCTCTGCGCTCACAGCCACAGTCTCCAGAATCTGTAATCATTATTTTATTGGATGATCAGCGCGAATACACGCCGATTCACATTTTTAAAAACAGAAGAAAAAAATCCATCTACATACTTCATATTAAAAATGCTCTCCTGAATGATGGCTTGGTATCATCCAGTCTTAAATGAACTGATCGCCTCTCTCTCTCTCTCTCTCTGCTGATCTGAGGCCTGTCTTGGCGGCTCCTCTCTCCTCTTCCCACTGACGAGGCTCGCCGGCACCTGAAATAACTCGAGGCGTGCTGCGGCTGCCACATCCTCTTCCCTGGATTGTTGTGACTGCGTGATGGAGGGCGAGCGTTGCATCTCACTGCTAAAATTAACCCGGAAAAGTGTCACTCGAAAACAGCATGATAGGAGGCAGCCAGGGTCATCGGCCCATCCGGAGCGGGAGCGAGTGCGCGGCCCTCAGAAGCCATTGTTCAGACACATGCAGGAGTCTGGGGAGGGAGGGGGGCGAAGAAAAAAAAAAAGTGGGGGGAGTGGGAGAAAGCGAGAGAGAGTTCATTTTAACTGACAGTTTTAAAAAAGAGGGAAAAAATAATTTAAAATAGCCTATTTAGAGTTAATTTTGAATCATATAATTAAAAATATACATTGTTTAAAGTCAAATCCACATGAAAATTACATTTGCGTGTATTATTATTATTATTATTATTATTATTATTATTATTATTTATCTTTTTTTTTTTTTTTACTATTTAAATCCTCGATCGTAACATGTCATTGGCGAAGGGCCCGACGTGTGAATCTTGAGGGGCCCCGCGGATGAAGCGTCGCCTCTGAAGTTAATTGTGTTTTGCTCTCGGAGGGGGGGGGTTGGAGGGGGGGAATCGGTTTCCTCTGTTTATTATGAGCGCGGGGACGGATTTGCGTCACCGTGCAACTTGCGGGTCGAGATAAAGTTGCACAAATATTGAAAAAGGGAAGTTCTAACAGTCATTATAAAGCCCCCCCCGACTCCCCTCCCTCCTCCTCCTCTGCTCCGGAAGAAATAAGGATTTCTGCTGTATCCTAAAATACTAAAACAGGTTCTATTTCGGGGGCGAATCTAGCAGGAATATCCGCTCATTTAACACGAATCACAGCCCATCAAAAACAGGATGAGATGCAGCTAATAGAGGCTCTCCTGGGCCCGGGCGTCCAGGATCGCGGGTCATTATTAAAGCCGGGTTTTAAATGAACCCCCTGGCCTGTCGATTTTATTATTCTTTCAGTTTTTATTCGGGGAAATGTGTGTATTTTTATGTTGAGTATGCAAAGATCGAAGACAGTCCTGAAATGATGTGTAATCCTGTGCGCCTCTCCAGGAAAATATCGTTGATTTCCGGGAAGAGAAATTAACATGAAGGTTAATGGGTGTGATGTTTTTTTTTTTTTTCGTGCGCTGATGGGCGGGAGAGAGGGAGGGGGGGGCTCTTTAAGTGATCAATCCATCATCTGAGGATCAAAATTGCTCCGGAGCGTCCCGGTCATCTGAGTGTGTGTGTGTGTGTGTGTGTGTGTGTTGGACCCCATCCTCACTTACAAGGGCGTGATGAGAGCGAGTGCAGAGCGCCCATTGGCTCAGCGAGCGACCAATCAGTGTCAGCGGAGGAACTTCAGAGTGGAGCAGCAGGGTTTGGATTTCAGAGTCGGGAGAGCGAGTTTGGCACCGACACAAAGAGGACGGTCATCTATCCCCCCCCCCACCCCCCCTAAAACGCGATCCCCTGCCTTTTTTTTATACATGCCTGTCCTCTCGCACCGTCTCCCGACAAACAATAAGGCGCGTTAGAGGCTGCGGGATGTACACGGCCGGGCTCAACCCGTTTTACGCGTCCAACTTCAGCCTCTGGTCCGCGTACTGCGCGGGGGGCTTCGCTGTGGATACGATGAAGAAGCCGTCCTTTTGCATCGCGGACATTTTGCAGGCCGGGGACGCGGAGAACATCCCGGGGTCCTCGGCCCTCATGGTGCACATGGGACACCACCACCAGCACCAGCACCACCACCCGCAGCAGCAGCAGCAGCAGCACCGCGCGCAGCAGGCGCACTCGCCGCTGCGCCCTTCGCCCGTCGCGCCCGAGCCGTCGGTGTACGGAGCGAGGGTGAGCCCGGCGTCCCCCTACCACCACCGACACGGACTACAGCTCACGTCGGTGTCCAGGACGACGTTTAACTCCCAGCAGGCGCCCCCGCCTTCGAGCAAGGACCTCAAATTCGGAATCGATCGGATACTGTCGACGGACTTTGATCCGAAGGGCAAAGAGAAGTCGTCTCTGAGAGGTGAGAGGAGAGATCACTTATCGCACTTATCACTGCATCCAACCAAGAAAAAAAAAAAGAAAAGAAACATACGAGGTGTTTGTGTACAGGCTTCCTGTCATGTCAGCCAAAGAAAACAAGAAATAAGGGGTGTGTTTTATGGCCTTAAACTTCTGTCTTTTTTTAAAAAAAAAAAACAAACCTCATGACAGAAAACGAGTAAATCGTGTGAGGATCGTAGAAACTGAAAGCAACAGACTAGAAGCTGTTTTTTTTTTCACATGTGTAAAGAAAGTTAGTTCCTGCCAGTTCACAACACTGACACACTTGTTCACAGAGCAGTTAGGGCGCAAACAGACTCTTAATGTGTGCACTTTAAAGAGCCCTGCGGGGAGGGGGGGGTGTCTCTTCTTGTGGCCCCCTAACAGGAGAGGTCAGAGGTCAGGGTCAGCAGCTGGATGTTTGTTCAGACACACTTTAGTGGTCACACTTGAACCCAGGATGGGCTCTCTTAAAACTGAGAGCACCTTGCCCATCCTCCCCCTCCTCTCCCACCTCCCCCCCACCCACCCCCACCACCCTCCCCATTCAGGTTGCCTGTGTGTCACTCTCTCTCCTGACTGAAGCCCATCATCTCTCGCTCTGTGACAGATCTCACGTCCATCGTTAGCTCGAACCGTCAGTCAGGGGTCCACATGTCCGTTCAGCCTCCGGCCAGCCAGTACTTCTCCTCCATAGACCCCGGGATGAGCGACGCGTCCTCCATGATGAGTTCACTAGGCAGCAGCAGCAGCAGGCACTCAGGCCAGCATCAGTTTCAGGACACCTTCCCAGGTAGCCACCCACATCTGTAGGAGCTGTCACAGCAGACAGGAAGCTGGGCAAAGTCCAGCTCTCTGTCTGTCTGGAGGTGCAAGACACCTGCAGTGATTGTGCCCCCCACCCCCCCCCTCACCCTCTCCCCCCACCACCAGCACCACCACCACCCAGGTTTCTGTTCTCTCTTTTAACCTCACCCCCCCTCCCACCTCCTGCGTGTCTCTCAGGTCCCTATGCCGTCCTCACCAAAGACACGATGCCACAGACGTACAAGAGGAAAAGGTCATGGTCGAGGGCGGTGTTCTCCAACCTGCAGAGGAAAGGGCTGGAGAAGAGGTTCGAGATCCAGAAGTACGTCACCAAGCCGGACAGGAAGCAGCTGGCTGCGATGCTCGGCCTCACAGACGCTCAGGTGAGGAGAGGCAGGCGGATCCAAGCGAGGCCTGTCTTTGGATTCAAGGGCCGTTTGTTTCAGGCGCACGCCGCATCTGCAAAAATGAAGTTTTAGGAAGCAGCTGAAGAGGTTATTCTCGTAGAAAATCGCTTTTTAGTTTCATCCTAAAAAACAACAGAGAATAATAAAACACAAGGCTGTAGTCAGGATTTTAAAAGTACTGCTCAGCCGCCCTTGCACCCTCTGATCAGACACCAGACACAAGATTTTTTTCTCATTGTTTAGATTTTCTCATGTTTAATAATTCAGTTCATGTCAATCAAATTTTATATTTATTCCTAATTCCTCACATGGCCTATCAGGTCTGAAAGATTCCTCCTCTGCTCTGCCAGCTTATGAAAATATTTAAACCAGCCAATAAAACACCTTCTTCACGTGAAGTGAAACCATAAATTCCTATGAGAGAAAAAAAAGAAAGAAAGAAATTATGTGAAATTGAAATGTGTTTCCTTATTTGAGGGATATTTTTTTTAATATCACAAACAGACCTGAAAAAGACATGCAGTTGTTTGCAACCTGCACACAACCAGGAGGAGGACTTTATATTGAAAATAAATTCATACTAATCAAGAAAAGGCCTATATGACCT
Organism: Terapon puta; assembly: GCA_028564955.1. NCBI lineage: Eukaryota > Metazoa > Chordata > Actinopteri > Centrarchiformes > Terapontidae > Terapon > Terapon puta. The sequence goes on along the minus strand of JAOXYL010000036.1, from coordinate 7,327,441 downwards.
TTAGCTGAGACTGTGAGGTGCAAGTTGATGGGCTGAGAGACGTCCAAGTGGATTACAAATCTGTCTTTGAGCAGTACTTCTCAGTGGGTGTTTATTTCATCACACTGCAGTTAACCTTCAAACACCCGAGACTAAAAACTGACACACACACTATCTTATTCAACCACAATATATAAATAATATTACATGTGAAAATATATTTATTATCACCACACCAGCATTTTTGTTGTGGTGTATTATTCTGGTGAATAATTATTTTTGCTCTGTATTTAGATTTTTCATGCAGCCGTGAGCTTAGATAAAGCTTAAATGAAATATTCTGGGGCTTTTTCAGTCATAGCTGCCTGTGATGCATAGAGAGGAGAGTGCAAGAAAAAACGTGCGTCCAAAAAATGTTTAAAATACTGCGATATCATTTTTCAAATCCCCCTGCAACGAGGCCTGCGTCGTTCTTAAAAGTTTAGCTGGAGGCTGAGGGGAAACGAGAGGAAACATGACAGCAGAGATTGTGCACGAAGGCTGTTGTTTGTGCGCGGAGAGACATCTAACAGCGTGTGTGCGTGTGTGTGTGTGTTTTCCTCTAGGTGAAGGTGTGGTTTCAGAACAGGCGCATGAAGTGGAGACACTCCAAAGAGGCGCAGGCTCAGAAGGACAAGGAGAAGGAGCAGCCGGACAAGAGCGCGTCCGAGCCGGGCGGGGGGGAGCCCAAAGAGCCGCCCGAGTCCGACTGCGACAGCGACGCCCGCAGCGACTGCGACTCCGACGACCCCCCGGAGGAAAACCCCGACGGACATTTGGACGTTTCCGAGCTCAACAAAACCAGCGTGATCATGAGCGGCGGGCCCGGCGGCAGCGCGGAGCAGGCGGCCGCGGGGCCCGACACGGCGGCCCCCCAGATACTGATATGAAGCCCGGCCCCGAGAGCTCCGGACTGCGGGGGCCACTGTCTGTAGTGGTATAATTATTGTTATTTTTGACAGAAGAACGACAGCGATGCTCAAAGCGCATCTGGAGTGGCGCCCCCGAGCCACAGTCGCCCACGAGGCGTTGGCAGCGTTTAGTCAGGCCCGCACCCGTCTAATTCCTGGGAACAAGTGGAGCAGCAGGACAGTATTAATGGTTCAGCGTGACACAGTATTCCCCCCCCCCCCAATTCATTTTTGACTTCATTCGATTTTGTCACGTTTTTTTTCCCCCCTCCTCGCCCCTCCCTCCCCCTTTAAGGCTCTAATGATAAAAGCACAGGCCGATTGAAATGTAAAAATAGGGCTTTCCGGCCACCTCAGTGTCTCCTTGCTGTCGTTTTCCTCTCAAGAGCTTTGGCGTGCATCGTGTTTTCCTCATCTGAAGGAAATGTGCCGTTGTGAATTTTATTTTTAGGTTATGAACCACTCGTTTCACGTTATAAATGAAATCTCAGAGCATCACGGCAGTGTATTTGTTTTTGTCTGGACATAGCCCATAGTTGTGCTATTTTGTTAATAATAATTTGCACTGAAAATATTGTAAATAAAATGTTTCTTACTTTGAAAACCGCATTATTATTATTATTATTATTATTATTATTATTATTATTATTATTATTAT
>JAOXYL010000036.1:7304883-7325754 GCA_028564955.1 Terapon puta | reverse complement strand
AGGAGTCAATTATTTGTTCCAGCAGTGTAATTTAGTGTAATCTAGGTGTTAGAAATATATCTCCTTTATATATATATATATATATATATATATATATGTGTGTGTGTGTGTGTGTATGATAAAAGTATATATATGTGTGTGTGTGTGTGTGTGTGTGTGTGTATCTATATATATATATGTATATATATATATATGTATATATATATATATATATATATACGCACACACATATGTATAGTCTATATTTTTATTTTATTGTTTTTATTGGCTTTTCAACTTAAAATCAAAGTTGTCAGAGCAACAATATAAATGATCAGAAATGAAAGAAGAAGTTGCTGTTAGTAAGAAACTAAATAAATGAATAAATGAACATTTCAGAGACTGGGGTGAACGTCCAAACGAGTGGTTCACTCCACAGAAATACGTTTGCATATATGCCAATACTAAAAAGTAATTAAATAATATCATTGAATTTTTTGTCTTTTAGAATAAAAACTGCATAATACTGTTTTGAGAATTACCTCACCAACAAAGTTAAATGAATTAAAATTAAAATTTAATAAATGACCACCTTTTCTTTTTTTTTTCTTTTACTCAGTTCAGCTGTTAAATTGATCACATGCTGCCTCAGTGATAAATATATACATCTTCAGGCCTTCTTCTATAAGAACATAAATGTAAAACTACATTTCTCCTGAGGACATTACACACTCTGACAAACCAGAAAGCAACAACGAAGACAGAGGAGAGAGAAGAAGAGGGTAATTTATAGTTTGTATACATTTACTGGCTCCAGATAGCAGCAACGACCCGGATGAGTATATTTTATGTATCCAGACACTGATACAATCAACATCTTCTCCATTTAAAGTGCTGTTCATAACCTCCCTGTGCAGAGTCCACCTCAGATCTGCTCTCCTTTTTTTTTCATCATGCCACTCATGGACTAACTAATGTGAAAGGACAGCGAGAGTGTTGAAATGTAATTCCGCTATCAGCTTTATCATGATGGTTAATGGTGACTGCTCAAAATGTATTAGATAGACGAAATCCACATTATTGCTGCAACACACGTCCACATGTGCAGCAAAATGAAACCTGTTCAAGTGTGTTTAATGACATGATTCAATGACACACTCCCTCCCTCTACATGTCCATTAAGTCTACCTGTGTGTGTGTCTGTCAGAGTAATTATGTTTTATTAGAGTGCCATAAATCTGTAATAACCCACAATAGCTTTTCCTCAAGATAATGGTTTTCATTGTCATTCCTCAAACTGAACAGCGCTTTAAGCTCATTAATGTCCTTTCCTCTGCAGCAATGCATGTTGCTTAATGTAAATCCTTTTTCATGCCAAAACATGATGACCTTTGTTAAGAAAATTCCTGAATAAGTGTTTTCCAAATACAGCTGCAGTGGCAACATAATGATTGTGTAAGATCAGAGGTTTGAGTCAGACGAATGGTTGATGGAAAAATCATCATTTTTTACCTGTTAATGTTGAGTGTTGCCAGAAAATGACTAAGTAAAATTAATAAATGAATTATTATTCAGAAATAAATAGTAAATTAAGATGTATTCTTACAGACGATACTGATCCAGTAATCTAATAAACATTATTTGGAAATTAGTGATTCTACACAACACTACTTTTCTGTTTTAAGTCAATTTTGATGCAAACTTGTACTTTTATCATCAGTTTTACTTGATACGGAGTATTTCTTCACTGCCGTACTTAAGTGAAAGATCTGAATACTTCATCCATTGCAGTTAACAAGATCAACATGAAATAAACATAATTTGAGTAAAAATATCAATACCATATGATAGAAATGTCCATTACATCACTACTAAGTTCTTTCCTGGCAGAAAAATATAAAAAGTAAAAATGGTTAATCCTGAATTTGCTCTGTCGATATAAGACTATTTATGACTACTACTACTAATAATAATAATTATTATTTAGCAATATTATTGACCCATTAACATGCAGTATGTTTTAATGTGGAAACCTTCATTTTTTTTCAGTAACAGTACATGAGAAATACATGTAGCAGAGTAAAACCTATAATGTTTCCCTCTGTAATGCTAGTCTGTATAAGGTAACACAAAACAGAAATACTCAAATACCACACAGCTGTACTTCAGTATGATGCTTGTGTGAAATCTAAACATTATCCAGCTATAGAATAAAGCCATTTCTTACATCAACATGTCTGCTAAACAGAAATATATCACACAGTGTGCTGTCAAATAAAGCCCTGTACTTTTCATATTACCATGTCTCAGTCGGGGAACCCGAAGCTCTCTGGTGTTTGTTGTCATGTTAGCAGCAACATCATAATGAGTGACCCACAAACCAAGACCACCGCAGACTCTCTCTCCACGACGGGGTGCTCTCCTCCGGAACTAGGACTGACCCCCGGAGAGCTGCAGTTTTTCCGTTCTAGCTTCGCATCTTGAATTCCACTTTTCATCCTCAACCCCTCCACCCCTCCTCTCCCTCTCTCACCAGGCTGTACAGTATACCTGCTGCTGCATTTTGTTTCTTTTCCAGACCTTTTACCCCCAGACTGGCAGCGCAGCTTCCCGTGAACTAACCCAGCCTGTTGGCGGTCAGCGAAGTGGATGGCACTCGTCTTAATCTTCGCCTTTTAATTCATGCTGGATGGGAAGTTGTCAGAGTTATGATGGCCACGGTTTCCATGGAAGGCCGTAAAAGCCTCGGGCACTTTATCAACCCAATATTAACTGTTAAACGCTCACGTATTAAATGTCTGGGTGGGTTGAGTCTCGAATTATGCTCGAAAAGCTATAAATTACATTAGTATTTGCAAATGTACAATAACAATAACAATCCAAACGCTTAACATAATACTGAGAGGCCTTGATTTGTGAACTGTCCCAAGAACTTTTATGAGCAGGATAGGAGAAAGTCCATCTGGCCTGTATTTAATGTCAGGCTTTCCCCCTCCATTAAAAGCTGTCCTATACGTCCCTCTTGGCAACCCAGGACAGGGCAACCCATAAAACAAAACCAGCCTTTGCAGATTTCGCCAATATTTAACGCTTTGAAAAAGTAACTGCGTAAAAACAAATGACCTCTGTGAGAGCACAGTTGGAGAGGGGGGGTCTGTCTGCGGCGGCTGAGGGATTAACGTGACTAAAAGCTGTGACGTCTCCGGTGCTTTGAGGCATTATCTGTGAAGTTGTTTGATAGGCTGATAGAGATTTCTCCTCCCGCTGCCGTAATGCATCAGAGGAGGCCTGAGAGTCCGTGGCCCTGTCAGAGGAAAAGGAGGGGAGAAGGAGGGGGGAGGCTGGGGAGGGGGACTGAGCGTCACCATAACTCAACAAGTGCTTGAGAAACTGCAGCGAGAAAAAAAAAAAGAAAGAAAAAGGATGCAGGTTTAGTTTAGTAACTCTGCTTCTTCCTCATTCGGGAGATGATGAAGATATTGTCGGTAACAGTCATGATGATGATGGTGATGATGATGATAATGATGACAAGATAAAAATTCTCCATTACAACATTTAAAATTCTACGTGACTTATAAATATTTCTGAGTTTAGGTATTCAAAGTATTATCAACAAAATGTACTTTAGTATGAAAACTCAAAGTAATGGCCATGCAGACAGAATAGCACATATTTTGATCATAAATTGCATAATTACTGTATTGTTTTGTTGTTTTAAGACAGGCAGTGTACTATAAAATCACCAGGTTAAAAATCGAGACATTTTTTAACAGTATGGAGAAGTACTGACACAAAAAGCTTGGTTCTGTATTGTTCATTGTGCAGACTGATGCACAAATGTCATTCAGAAAGGACACAGATATTATCAAAGAGCTCATCAAAGAGCAACACAGCTTAGGATCAACCTTACCCATTACCTGTGTGTAGGAAGCCAACCAAGACGGGGAAGGGGGGAGAATGATCTTTCATTTTATTGTTGAACTATTCACCTAAACTGTGTGTGGATGCAAATTCACTCTATTATAAAGTTCATGGCAGTTTTTTTTACCAACTGTCAATGATATGCACATCCTGTGCTATTTTCATATGTCATAAAAATGTAATTACTTTTTTATTCATTTGTGGTCATTCTCAATGTTAAGCTTGTGCTCAAAATAAACTTCAAAATAATTTCTACTTAAAATAACTAATCCAGGATATAAAACATTATATTATTATTGGGTTGAAACAACCCTTGCCTTTGATGGCTTTCAAACAATAATAATTAATAACCAATAATGTTATTAATGGTGTTGTATTGGTGCTTCACCTGGCATTTTTTATAGTGTAGTTTATGTGCTGTTCGTTTAACCTCTAGTAACCCATCATATTTCAACAGATTAGAAAAAGCAACATAACTACAGCTGATGAGAAAAAGTAATGAAAATATTAAATACAAATGCTTCAAAATTGTATTTAAGTACAGTACTTGAGTAAATGCATTTAGTTACATCCCACTGGTTTTATGCGTTTCCAGGATACACCCTGGCCAGCAACATTTTAATCTCTCTGACGTGAATTAATGTTTTATGGCACCCACTGCGATCAGAGGTGTTAACTTTTGGCTAATGCGCACTACAAGCCCAGAAACCGTGTTCATCATCGGTGGAGCATTTTATCCAGTCATTATAAGTACATGAGTGAGTGTCGATGCTGTAGAGGTGGGTCTGTTTCCTTCAGAGGTATGTTTGTTCCATCAAACACTGATTTATGAGATGGGCTGGATGCTCTTTCCCTAAATGAGCTCTGAATCATCGGCATGAGAGATGACTTCCTCCTGAGACTAGCAAAATATTATTACATGGTACGAACCTTTAATTTGATAGTAGGCCAGAATGTTTCCAGCCGCCCCCGTCATTTTAGTCCAATTCACTGGAATAACCGGTATCAAGTCTTTTATTTATGGCCTTTTATTCAAAACACAGTTGGGAGGCTTCTTGCTGAACAGGATTGGAAGAGAGAGTGTGTGTGAAGTTGGAGGAACAGTAAAATGCACGTCGAACCACCACAAGAGAGTCGAAGCCAAATGGAAATATCGGCAAAAACAATCTGCAGAATATTTAAGTCATACCCCTCCTTACACTTCACATCAACCTTCAGCAAATATACCTTCAGCGTTTAAATCAATTTTTTTTCTCTGAACATTCATACGGAGGGCCGTTCTGCAGCTGCACACGTACGAAACATTTTCACCAACGCTGAAAGCTGAGCCCCTCGTACAGAAGCTGTCGCCACATTTCCAAAAAGCCACATTATTGAGTGCTTTTTTAACATGGTCGCAGTTTCCAAGCATCTTGGCCTCGCTTTCAAAACCAGGCCCTTGCCAGCAGTTGGGAGGAGAAGGAGAGAGAGATAGAGAGAGAGAAAGAGAGAGAGAGAGTGAGAGAGAGAGAGAAAAAAAGACATCTCAAGTTAAATTTAAAGATGTGTTTCTCTTGGAAGCCAGGCTGCGCTGCCATAAACCAAGGGAGACATTTTCATGCTCCACATTTTTCATGGTTTCTCTCTGAGTTTCCTCCCTTCCTTTCTCACTCCACCTTGGCTCCAGAGTTACCTACTGCTGCACTGGCTGCGGACCACAGCCAGCGGGGCACTGTGGGGTGGCCAGTTCCACTCGCACGGCCCGCCGACAGAATCCCCTCCTCCACCCCCCCGTCCCACCTCCACCAAAAACGCCCTCCCGGTTGTCCTTGGATGGCTCTCACAGCGGAGAACCCCTCAGAGAATCCGCCACCTGGACAGCACTACTTAAGCTCTCTTTCACCACCCTTCTCAAATAATACACTGCCTCCACACTCGGAGCTGATGGCCAACAGTAATCAGTTATAAGCTAAAAGTCTTCTGACCTACCGCCCCGTTTTTAATGTGGCCATGAAGGAACCGTTTTATTGCAGGCTGCAGACTGTTGTCTCGAGCCAACCCTGTGTGGTATACGCTGTAATTTGTGAAGGGGGTGCAGAGGTTTGGTATTAATTAGGGCTGTGAAATGGCAGTGGTCCGACCGCCTGCCCGTTTCCATAGAGGCTGAATTCACTGAGTGATGTACACACTGGGAGGGGGATTATGGCTGAGCGCAGACTGCCCGCTGAGACGCAAACACAAAAGAGAGGATGTAAAAGGCACTTTCATTTCACATGACCTGTCATCAGCAGCAAATTTTCACTCTGCTCTCCGAAACCGGGGTGAACTGCCTGTGGCTTTCAAACTAAACCGTCCAAGCATCGGATCGAGTTGACGTGATGTGCGTGCAAATGAGAGAGTTGCTCGCCTATTCAACCTCAGCGCTGGCTCTCAGGAGCATGAAATTATTATTCCGCTCATTGATGAGAATATCACGTTATGAGGTTAGATTTAAGGGTTTATGTACAAATTTCAAAGTGTGGACACTTTGAATTAAGTTATAGACCTATTCAAAGTTCACTGTAAAAAAAAAGTTTAAGCTGGTTCAACTTTAAAATGCGAGTCAACTAAAGTGGAGTTGAATAAATATTACATACTGAAGTATAAAGTTGAATCAGCATTTGACAAACATCACAGTAACATTTTCACAGTTTCTGGTCTGGTCTGGTCTTCATAGATTTCAAAGGCCTCACAGCTGAGGCTTCTGTTGGCTCCACTTTGTACCAAAGACAACATGTGAGTGTGAGGCCGATGTTAAAATAAAATTGGAACTTAATGGAACTTAACTCTCAACTTGCCTCGTGTTGTTTTCACTTTTCTGAGAATCAGTCATAACTAATTTTGTATCATACCGCTGACACATGACTTGCTAACAGTGAATGTTTATTGACTTTGACACATTATTAAACTGTCACTCACTAGAGAGGAAGATCTTTACAGTAAGCACAAATTCGCTGTTGTCCAAACTGTTGTGCTCTACATGACCACAAGTTGTGTGGCTCCATCTGATTCACTCTTGTTTATTTTCCCTCCACAGAGCCAGAGCTGTGTATGAAATCCAGATTTTTTTTTCAGTGTGCACAGAATGGACAGCTGACAGACTGCAAGGAGACATTTGCTGGATTTGACAAAAAAATGTGTGGGATGAAAATGACAGACTACACCTTTTAACTCAAAATGAACAAAACAAATATATTTGCATTAAACTGATGGTAAAGAGTTAAATGACTGTTTAAAGTTTTAAAGTGCACATCACAAGCAAACTGTGTTACAGTCAGGCACAGCCCGACACATGATGCAACCAAGGTCACCTGCGTGGCCCCTCTGAAGATACATTTTAACTCTGCTGAGTATAGTTTGAGGTTTCCTCATTTCCCCTTTTTCTGTGCTTATCGTGGCTCGCAGATGCCGTTTTATGGAGAACAGCTAAAACGAAACACCACTCAGTGAGCAACACGATGAACTGCATGTCCGCTTATCATGATGTCAAACGATCAACAAGGTTTTTGCCTCTTCATTCAGCAAATGACCAGTCACCTCAACGCCTTCTGTCTTCATCAATTCAGATCTTATCGTTAATAGTGAAAACTGCTCACTGCTCCACAACTTTTCATTTGGCCTGGGTCATGCAGTGTTGAATAGCTCGTTTTAAAGTTCAACTTTTCCAAGAAGTGATGATAGAAAAAAAAAAAGATTAACATTGAAGTTGTGAAAAAAGCTCACTTGCACATCAAGAATGATAAAAGAAGAAATGAGGTTAAGAGAAGCCACACGCACGCTGGCAGAAAGCTATTTTTATCAGCAAAGTGCTTTGAAGCACCACATGTAAGTCATGATTGTTTCCTTTGGTGTGAGACCACCAGTAGACCACCCCGGGGACCAATCACAATCAAGCATGACACTTGGCTCATTGCTCATGCCCTTTTATCTGATAGTGCCCCTTATCATCTGACTCCGTGCTGCAGCATTAGACCTGGTCACACTCCATTATGCTCGTACGCGCGTGTGTGTGTGTGTGTGTGTGTGTGTGGCGTTGACACTCTGGAGAACACACACTTTGGGACCGATGCTGATGGATCGTCGAAGAATTCTCCCTCGCGACTCGGCTTGTTGAGGGGAGGAGAGGGCGAGAGCGGGGGAAAATAAATAAGACGTCACTTATGGTTTATCTTGTTCTTGTTCCAAAATAAACGGAGAGAAACTGCTGAGCGTTACACGGCCCCTTTGATCAAAACAATTTGGACCGAGAGAGCGCCACACGCTCGTCGCCACAGCAACTCGAGAGGAGACACGCAAGTGAGACTGAACAGGTGATTTATAGAAAGCGCGGCTCGGTTTCACATCCTTCCCACTTCCTTTTAACTGATTTAACAGACAGATTTAGACGCAGATGAGCGATCATAATTACTGTCCTTCTTTGCATCAATGTGGTTGCAGTGAAGTACTTCTAAGACGGCAACCTTAACACTAACAGAGAATATGTTTTACACTGGTTTGACAAGGGTCACGTAAGCTTTCATGCAAGAGAGCGACCGCACTGTGACTTTCTTATTCTGGTGTGCGTGTGTGTGTGCGCGTGTGTGTAATGTTTGCACATATTTAAGTGCACGAAGGAGAGCGTGAGCCCTGTAACCCATATGTGCAAGGGGTGAGAGTTCAGTTCCTGCAGGGTTTGTTTAGGAATATATGACACTGCACAGCTGGCCTAATCATCTGCGCATATCTGACTATAAAACTTTACTGAGCGTCACCAGAGCCAGCTGCCTTTATCAGTGAGAGATGGAGCTATTCCCACTCCGGACGGACGGAGGCCCACGACCCCAGATCTGCTGCTGCTCCTCTCCCAGCGGCCCTCATCAGGAACGGCCCCGCTCGGTCTTGTTTGAGGCGCGCTCAGATAGCAGTTTGTGGCGTAACGCGTGTGCAATGTGGGAAGAGTCGCTTCGGAATTGAAAGTTTTCAATACGCGGGTTTTTAATGGATGTCTACATGTACATGTGAGCTTTTTTATTGGTTTTATTCAGTCAGGTGGCAGCACGCAGATGCTTTTTTTCCCCACTTTACATCATTTCCATAGTTTTGGCAGACCAGCAGTTAGAGGATCAGACCCACTGCCCATCGGGAGGATTTGTTTTTTTGTTTTGCATTAGGTTTTCTGTAAATATGTGCAAATTCTACATGTGTTGGTTACACATTTGATGGTATTAGAGGGAGTTTTTGCTTCCAAAAAGAAGTATCACTAGACATTAGCAGAAGAGACCAGCAAATGGAAATTCTTCTGATTCCCGGTGGTGTCATGCAAGTCAGCAAATAAAGTTCTGTTAAAAGTTCTTTTTTCCTCTCACAGTACAGTAGACTGAGACCTCCTGACCATGGACAACTGCCCGTCGCCCTACTTTCCTCTCCCTTCCCCGCTCTTCTCTGACACACATTTGACCTCCGGCTCACAACATCCATCAGGTGATCATTACAAGTTGGGGGTCACGACCTGCGCACTCCAATCGCCACACCTCTGCCTCTTCCTGCATTCACCCAGTGCTGTATACATACCCCGCACTTCCCCTCGCACTGCAGAGGGAAAAAAAAAAAAGTCATCTGCTTCGTAATGTTTCCCCCAGCGCAAGCTTTGGAGGATTGAGATATAAAGCAATCCTGTCTGACTGCAGGAAACAGTCGCAGGAAATGGAGATGCACTGCGTCACTTTGAGTGCCACTTCAGGTTATTTATTTGGACGGATTCTTCCTTTTTTTTTCCTTTTTTTTCATGGGAATCCCCCATCCCTCCATCTCTCTTGGTCTTCAGGAGTCAACGTCTGGGAGCTGAAGGAACAAGCCTGCAGTGTCATGCAGCTTGTTGAGGCCACGGAGAGGGATCACTTCCCTTCCCCTCGCCACATCAACCCCTTCTGCCCCCTTCTGCCCCCTTCTGCCCCCTCCCTCCTCCTCCTCCAAACAAAAACCCATGCAGGGAACCCAATTAGTTAATCTCACTCTCGACACACTTCCACTTGTTTGTAGCGCAGACACGCCATTCCTTCGCACATCCTCTCATAACAAGCTGTCCAGCGAAGAGGAGGGAGAGAAAGTCCGAGCCGCTCTGAGTGAGGCTATTGATTATGAGCCTTAAACAGACAGGGAGACATCTGGCTTCCATTACACTCTGTGATGGGATGCAGGGCTCCTCGGCAGCCGGCAGCACAGGCCACACGACGTACAGGCACATGCTACACGGCCTGTAATTACTGCCTATGAGATGGGCCGGGGGAATAGGAGTATATCATCTAAAGCCGAAACAGGTTAATCGTGAATTTTCCATTATTCAGAAGAGCTTGACTGCTCAATTTATTTCGACCTGTCCAACCGGTGGATGTCTTAATTTGGTCATTTTGAAACATGGTTGTGTACTGTATAGAGTGGGACCACAACTAAAACTTATTTTCACCTTTGATTAGTGTAACAGCTAAAAATGGGTCTCACAGTTTCCCAGACTTGCTCCTGTTGTCCCACTAATAACTACTAAAAGTAATGACATTCGATTTATTATAAGAAGGAGGAAACAAAAACTTTAGTCAATCATGAAAAATAGTTATGAAAATAGTTTCATATATATGTGTGTCACATGAGTTTTCTAAGTCAAAATCCTAAAGAATCCTAAATCCTATTTTTTTAAAAAAAGGTGTTTCTCCTCCAGAAGAAAGGTGATTTTGCACTGGGGGGTTTTAGACTTCTGACCTCAGTATTACTAAAACCATGGCTACAGCCCTACAGTTTCACAGGGTGTTTGCACAGCTCTACACCTTGTGAGAGCAGAAGAGTTATTTCAGTTCTTTAGTGGTATAGTAGCATATGTTTAAACTAAATCAAACAGATTTTAAAAGAGGTGTCGTTTGAAATGCATCACAGCCTCACCGCAACAAGTGAACATGATGCAGACATTTAAGGGGAAAGCTGTGCTGCACACATCTTTATCTAGTCGCATCACATTGCTCTTGTGGCAGTGAAATGTATTTGTAGAGCGGGGAAAGACTTCCCTTTACTGCTTATTAACCACTATTGTGTACTCAACCGAGGTGTCTGCACTCTCTTTAAGCAGCGACGCTCATTAAGTTTCTCACGGTCCCGTCGCCCTCATCTCGAACACAGGCGTTCCACCTTTTGCAGGCATCTCCACAACCACTTGCTAATGTTGCCATCGTCTTCTGTGACCATGAAAAAAAAAACCTGAACATTGTTCTTTTACTTTCAAGGGTATTTCTCCCTCAAGGCCAATTACTCAGAGCGTGTGTCCAGCTGATGTTTTTGCCACAAACTCAAACTGCCACAGAGAGGTAATAACAAAGAGTCTCCCTGCAGTATCACTTATCACTGTGGCAAGATGGAGATTATTGACTTAACTGGTCTAAACATCAACAACGAGTGATTTAAGGCCCCCCTCTTAGCGTCTGAGATTTGTGTATTTAACTTAACCGGATGAACACAGAGAGAGAGGGGGGGGCAATCTTTATTTATTCTTTGGAGGCAAAGATGCAGGCGGCAAACTGCACAGTTGGTGTCGCGTCACCTCCACGGAACAAGACGAAAAGCTGTTGTGACTTTAATGTGCTTGTTTGGGGTTGCGGGGGCGTGTTGATGAGGTGGGAGGGGGGTCATGTCGTGGTAGTGAGTAACACTAACAGCAGTAAATCACCTTTAAAGGTAAACTAATCAGACAGTGCGTGCATACCTCATGTCTGCGTGTGTGCAGGAGATAAGTGCGTCTGAGTGCGTGACTGCAAACGTGAAATAGAGGCCAAGATTTGAGGTGATAGTCCTCATCTATTATGCGTATTTATTCAGAAGTTTAACATCATAGACTTCTGAAAGGTCATATTTATTGCAGGGCTTTTATTCTGGATTGCATTATATTCTTCAGGTGTTACTTTTGTGTGTTCTTGACTTATAGCTCTGCAGGGTTTGGCTGCTCTGAGCTTCTCCAGCATGTATCAGACTGCTGGTTTTAGTACAGTGTCTCATCTCATCTATCAGTTCTGCCATAAATAAATGTCTCGAGCATGCAAGTGCATGCACATGCATACGCGCGTCCGTGTGTCCACCTCTCGGCGACATGACAGACACTGAAGCTAAACCACAAAGGCAATAATTTACTAATGCACTCCTCAGCCCCGCTCCCCGGGCCTGTCTGCGGCCCCTGATGGATGCTGACGGCTCCGGAGATGGACCGCTGCTGATAGGGAGTGACCAGAGAGGAGCCTGATTAAAAGTAGTGGAGCACAGCAGAGGGAGATAACCCCAATCCAGCGGTGATGAATCCACTCTGGACAGGCTGCTGTCTCATTAGGGTCTAACCTCAGCCAGGCACTGTGTGTCCAAATAAACGTTGAAACAATCCTGCTTTTATCAGCAGGATTACGCTTGTTTTCCTTTCCACGGCTTTCCTTGTGTGGGCTCACATGGAGCGTCCTCCCCCCCTCTGTCGGCCTCTATAAACTGAAGGTGTGATTCACCAGCCCTGACTGCACTGTGTTTATACAATTCTGCGTCTATCTTCTTGAATTAATGAGCCCGGCAGCACCATTAGACAACTATTTGCCTGACTAATCTGGAGCCAATGTGAAATAGTGAGAAAAAGTTGAAATAATCTGCCCTTTTATTTGTGATAACATAAACAGTGGGGTTGTTTTAAAGGATGATAACATTAAATATTGGGCCTGGGGAGGGGGACAGAAAGAGGTGGTTTACATTCTCACTGGAGTAGTCTTGATAACAGGCCAGAGGGAATATGAGCCCCTTTAAATGTGTGCATTAGTGTAATTTATTGGGCTTCCCTCTCAGCCCTGCTGTTCCTCCAGCTCCGTTTTCCCAAACAAAAGACAGGCCAAGGCTCCAGAATGGATGGGAGTGAAAAATCATTCACAGTTGATAATCACATAAAACAACGCCATATTTGCTGCCTAATAAGCACAAAACGTTCCATCGGCCTCCTCCCTCCGATCAGGATTAGGTGACTCCTCCGAGCAGACCTGCGTGATTTACACCCGGCGATTTGGAAATGCTTTGGTTTTGGAGTGGGTACGAGGAGAGTCAGGGAGGGCGGGGTGAGGCCAGAGATTTCATAATTCTTTGTGTATGTCTGGAAGTCATCCACGCGTTCCGATTTTTAACCAATTTATGTCCGAACAGAATGACCCTGGGAATTAATGAGGCTCTGGCTGCGAGTTCCAGCAATCCGAGGTCAAGTAAATCATGCTTTAGGGCTCCAGTCCTCCCCACTCTGCTCCCTCGATCTCCCCGACTCCACATCCTGCGATAACGGAAAGACAAGAGGCCTGAGAAATACCACCTCATCGACACTTGTGTCCATCCAGTAGAACATATTTTAGAGTACAAGCGCCAACCAGCTGTAAAGCCGGCTTTTAGTGGAGACGAGGAGCTGATGAATGGGAGTGGGGCAAGAGCAGCGGGACCAGAGGTCACTTTCTTCATTTCACATTTCACAGCAGATTGTTGATGTTATGCACATTTCTCTCTCCAGAGGTGGCTTTTTTTCTATCCGGGCCTGTGTTTTATTGGGGCATTATAAAGAGTTTATACGTGATTTAGCTGTGCCATTTCCCTTTGAATGAGTATGTGGCGGAGCACATTCGCATGAGGGAAAAGTTGACATCACTAGACATAATACCATGAAACCTAATAGAGTAACACCTAAGTAACGAACGCTGCAAATCAACCGGCTCGTTTTATGCAGAAAAATAATTTGTCTTTTCATTTCATAGCTGTTAAAATGCTATAATTTTTACACATGTGTTTAGTGTTTCATATTTAAGAGGAAAAAGGGTGACAACATTGTCAAACAAGCATGAAACTGGAGCACAGTTCACCACTCATGGAACATTGTGGAGAAGGACTGCCAAGTGCTGCTTTTTTTTTTATCCTACTGTTACCAACAAGGCAACATTTATCACCTAAACTAAATCCCATGGAAAAAAAATCTGCAAAAAGATTCCTAGTTTCCATGTTTGCCAGCATCTTTCAAAAAGCTCTCAACAGGAGATCTGACAAAAAGTTTCCAAGTCTCATTTTTTGTCAATGGGATTTATTTCCCTTTCTGATATTTCTGCCTTTTTATCAAGAAGAAATCAGTAGAAAAAAAAAGTATGTTGCTGTTGACACTGTTGAAGATGGGAAAAGTTAATATATATTAAACCAGCTTTTGCAAATCTACGTAAGAACATTTGTGTTTGCGATTCTTGCAGCCCCATCTGTAAATACAGCCTATGGATGTAATCTAATCCTCGTGAATCCAGCCATGAAGCAAAATAACCATAAATTTTGCCCATACTACTGTATATCAGTATGGATGGAACTGGATGGTTGCCAGTTCAAAGCTCTGGACTTGCTCAGAAAATCTGGCGGGGAGAGCGAATGACTAATGCTTTGTCCTGTCTGCAGTGCTACCATCAGGGTGCCCTTGAGCAAGGTACTTAACCTCCAACAGCCCAGCAAAACTGTCAGTTGCTGGCAGTTTATAGCAAAGGGAAATCCAAACATGCAGGAAGAGCAGATCCTCTCCTGGAAAATCAAAACATCCATCTCATCAATTTAACATTTTTATTCCTACAGATAATCCAGCTCTACCTGCCCTGAGGGTCTTTTTCATGACTTTTTTCCCTCATTAACATGTTGAAATACAGAAGATCAGAGTACAGAGTAATATTAAAATAAATAAAGAAAAGTCTTAATTTTCTTTTTTCAATTTAATCAATGCCACATGAGATTAGTATATATTAAGATTGTGCAACACAAAATACAATTATGGTTCAATATGTATGACACCATTACAGGTTTGTACACCATTCAACATGGACTTTCAATAAAAAATTAATGAATTAGTCAATTAATATTAAGTCTTAAGTCCAAGTTAAGATGACCATGATGACATCACAAAAGCTATTTTTGAGAACGTCCCTCCAGAGTCATTGCGACTCTAAACTGTTTTCACAGGCTTAACAGTTGTCGTGTAAAATCAGTGGCCCTTTAAAACGATTTAATGTATCACTGATATGATTTCTGACAGAGAACTCCCTTCTCACCCATTTCACAACCTGAGTTTATCCACACATTCCTTCCTCTGGCTAATACTTTACCTTGTTTATAAGATCATCCTCCCAGCAACAGTTAACTTAATATATGAATTAGACCAGGGTGACAACTCGGAATAAATCTGGCCTGTCTGCGATTATCGCCATTACATACTTCAGGCTCTGTTAAAACAAACGGAGCGGTGATGTCAGGAGTCCATGTAGGACCAGCTGAGGAGAAACAGTCTCCGTGCTCTTGGCTGATGGCTCCAGACAAGCACCTTGATGGCTGTAATTACTGTCATGTCCCAAAAGAGATGAGAGATACCAGAGGCCCGAATAAAACCTAAAACGGTTTTGATATGATGGATTTCTCAAACTTTGTTTAAAAATTCCTCGAGCTATCTGTCTGGAGTCTCGAGGAGATGATGACTTGAGCACCACAGTCGGTCCACTCGGCCCATCGGCACACAAAAGCTTTATAGTGCTTAAATCAATGCGGCTGCTCAGATTTGAGGTTTGCACGCGGCCCCGATCGCTGCCTGTTTGCTGCACGTGTAAGTATGCAGACTGGTTTCAGTAAATGTCTGCTGTGGGTGTTTACATTCTACCTAATGCACTCAGATGACACTGAATCTAAACACATTCACACAGAGACTTTGGGCTGCTCAGCTTTACTGGCACATTCCAACTAGGCCCATCTTTATGACTCCAGCTGTCTTTAAGCTGAAGTTTCTCACTGCGTAGCATTTAAACATAAGCAGTGGCTCGCTGCATCAACAAAGATTTGACTTATGATGAGTTTTAAAAGAAGGAATTTTTATTGTTTGAGTATTTTGCTGTGGTGGACCCTTTACTTTTAACATACAAATACTCTGTTACTAGGAGGTCCTGCATTGAAAATTCAAAAGAACTTAAGTATTAATAGCAAAATGTAGGTATCACAGACAGAGAAGTAGGTACATATAGTCAGATTAGTAATGTTGCATTAATGGTTGATTCAAGTAGATTGTATTGTTTTCCATTTAACCATTGATCATATGTTATAAGCTGTGTTTAGGAAGTGATTTAAAAAATGTTGTTCCTACATACATATTCAATTTATTCACTTTTACCTCAGTGGCAAAAATAAGTGATTCCATTACTTATTACATTATTTTATCACCATTAAAGTGAAAGTGAAAAGTCTGCAGATGTCACATGGTTTGTGTTTATCATATGCATTAAAAAAAGAAAAGAGACACTTTCATTAAACAAGTAGTCAGCCTTTAATTTAGAGGCATTCACTGGCAATAAGCAGCTATCTAAACATCAGCCCTGATGGCACTGTTTCTGTCACAGCATGATCTGAGTCAAAACTTTTTGCCATGACATATAAAATAATATTTATTCATTTCAAACAAGTTCACCACAGTGTGTAACCGATCTTTTTACTGCAGCCTGATCTAAATTTCTCACACGCCAGAAATCCACCCACCCATCCAAGAATGAGGATCATTCTGGCAAATCATTGGACGTCATGACTCGCCTAAAACTGCACATCAAACAGCAACCAATCTGGCAGAAATTTGGCCTGACACTAAAATGAACTGGGGATGGCCATTTTGGGCGTAAAATCTGGGTTAATCCTAACAGTCCAAAGTAAAGCATTAGCTGCTGACCAGCAGCTGATGGCATGTTTTATATGAAAGCTGGTATGCGAGTCCTTCAAATGTGTACTTCAGTAGAGCATGCAAGTAAATGTACTCCAACTTCATTACACAGCTGGTATTTAGGGTTGTCTGCAGAGCTCTCCCCCTTTGAATTTTCATTTTTCTGCACAAACCATTACCCCTCCTATGATCCCTATCAGCTCTGCACTCATTATACCTTGCAGTTGTGTTCTGATGGACTCCAGTTAAGTAAATGCGTCACAGTGGGAGCTGCCACATCCTCATGGCGAACATGCCAGAAACGTAAAAATGAATGACTCCAGCAATCACTTGAGGTTTCACAGGCAGTTTCTCCCTCCCTCCATGCTGCCAGAACTTAACACACCGGGGAGATAAAAATCTAATTTTTGCAAATGGGATTAAGGCACATACAATAACAAAAAGAGGAATGAATGGGCTTACTGTATTAAACAAAAGATGTACCTGATAGTCCCTGTGTGGTTTCTGCTCAACATATTTCTATAAATGGTGGACGGCTTGGAGACGCCGTGAACGCAGATCCATTTAGCTCTGACGGAGGATTAGTCATTTGTGAGCCAAGCCTACTGTCTGAAGCTGTCAGAATAAAATCCTCTATTTTGAGACAGGAGTGCCCGCAGTGGGTGAAATATTTTGAGGGAACACAGTTTGTGCTGGCGCGCGACGTGAAGCTTTGTGCATATATCGATAGCTGACCGCACAGCTTTTAATTTGTGCATCAAGTATCTACCTCAATCAACTTTATTTTTACATGGACGGGTTCACATTGTGTGTGGAGCAAAAATATCTCTCATGGCCTTGAAACGCTTCCAGTCGTCATGAATCAGAAAGATCCAAAAGAATTCAGGTTTGCTGAAATATGCTGTTTTTTTTTTTACATTCTTACTTTTATTTCATTTTGCAGCCCTCTATTTCTTGCAAGAGCAAAATCATCTGCCCCATTATTGTCAAGTCTAAACCTCAAAGAAAATGTGCAGTGAACTGAAATGCCTCGCACAGCCTCCTCGACCTCGCTGTTCAGCCTGGTGTGTGTCTGTAGTGTGCCTCCTCTGCTTCGGATGAAGGGCAGAGGGTGTTATGAGTTGCCAGTTCTCACCACAGCTTCCTCTCTAAAGTAGCTCTGATGCTGCAATAACACAAACGTGCCAAAAACAAAGGCGATACCAAAGGCGGGGATAAAAGACCCCCTCAACTTGTCCAAGACCTTTTTAATCTTCCACTCAAATGTCACATGCCTGAATCTCAGTGGCATTTCAGGACTATACCATGTGAATGTTTTCTGAGTGTGTTTATTGGATAACTTGACAGTCAGAGAGAGAGAGACTGACAATGAGCAGACCTCATTGGGAATTAGACAGAAAAGAGAGGAGTGAGCCATCGGCCCTTCCGTAACCACAGGTATGATTTGCAGAGCAAGGTTAGTCGCCTGCGTAAAATTAATAATAGGAAATGCAAGGGTAGTCCGGTGACTTGTCCAAGATATACTTTCCCTGGCTCTCCAGACCCGTGGAAAACCTGGGTGGCCTGCAACCGGGCTTCCTCTGGTTTCTGATGTTAATGTCATTGCTTTTGCTGGTATGACAGGAGCTTCACCGCAAGCGTGGTTTGGGTCAGACAAAAGGGACAAGCTGTGATAGCAGGATACAGCTCCATAATTCAGAACAAAAAAAAAGTCTGAGTTTATCGGGGGTATTTTCGTCCCACGGTGGAGTTTGTTGCCGCAGAGAGGGAAGGAATGAAGAGGAGGATGAAATTTTTCAAATCCGATTGTTTTTAAGTACTTCACTTTTCCAGAAATCAGAAACCACACGGTGTATTATGGTTAGTGGATGTTTTGAATTACTTCAACTACTTAATGGTTCCTCCTTACCCAGCCCACAGAATTGTTTCATAGTGGTTTTAAAACTTTGCTTAAGTCATTGAGTTGGATGTTGAGTAATCTGCTTTCTAAACCTTCCCCTCACATCGAAGTACGTAGGTTGTCCGCTTCACCTCGAGGCTACAGTGTATTTAATGTGACGCAACATCAAGGGAGAAAAGGCGCATTACTGTTATTAGGTAAAGACCCCTTATGTCCAAAATGCCAGCTTGTGGGGGATCTAAAAAGAGACCTTTGTTTTTAGTTTGATGGAAATGTAGTTGTTTTTTATGTTTCCAGTTTTTAACTATAAAGTGAAGAGGTCAAAGAAATTCCTCAAGGTGGAGACAGGCGTTTTCATTGAAATGAAAAAGGGAAACTCGGTGTGTACATATATTTTACAAGGGTCATAAATAAGTTTAAATTAAGCTCAGAATTTTGTGCTCCCCTTACAAAAAGTGCAGTGTGTCCTTAAACTCCCGGCTGTCAAAGTAAGTGAGAACAGCCCTACTAGTATCGGCCTCCGCGTTAACCCAGCTCAAGTTGGCACCATTTTGAACATCCCCTGTTTTCTGAAATAACAGAGGATCTAAGGCCCATTACTCTATATACTGAGTATTGTAAAGAGGTAAGTGGAGGCGGGTGGAACATTTTGTAAATCTTGTGTCACCAAAACCGCCGCAAAGCAGGATGAATGCATTCGCTTCGCCAACAGGATATCCCCTCAGACTTGCTCACTGCGTCTCTGATGAGGATAACAGAGGGGGCATTATTTTTGCTCAACAGCTCGGGAAGGTGATAAAGGGCTCCCAGATCCTCTCGCAGGGGTGCAGCGCTACACACACATCCATTAACGTTGACGCAACATTTCATCTCCCCAACTACAAGGGGGTTCTTTGGGTTTAACTCCTATAACAGGGCCACGGCCAACCCTACTGGGGTCAGGAGGAAAAGACTTTTAAACAGCTGCCCAGACACATCCCTTATAAAGATGTCGTCATAATAACATCATTTGGCAAAACTTTGCGGTGGAGGTGGAGAGTTTTTAATAGCACTGATATCAAATCTGTCTGTTTTTTTTTAATGCACTCATATTCTTGTAACACTGTGGTCATCATTTTTTCCTGTTTAAACAAATGTGCAACACTTATGAATAACTATTTATAGGGTGTGCAATACAACTTCATAACTCTCAGTGCACTGCAACTGCAATGGTTGTATGGTGCGTATGAGAAACTGCATGTTGTTCTGTGTGTGTTTTGTTTAAGTCTTGCATTGTCCAGTATATTTTTCACACCTTTACTGAAGTGATTTTCAATGCAGGTTCTGCTTTGCACATTGGCGTTATAGGCTTTAAATGCAATGGCACGAGGCACTGATTCGTTCTACATACATATCAACATTATACTGGATTAAAAAAAAAGAAAAAAAAGTAACCTAATCTGTGAAGCCTCACTGTATTTTTATTGAACAGAAAACAGATTTTTTTTTTTATCAGGCCAGCACTTGATCCACAGCCAAAGCCACTAAGAGGTCCTGATTGGTTGGAGGGCAGGAGGGGGCGGGGCAAAGCACAGGGACAACAGGTGTGTAATCGGAGGCTTAATCACACAGTGGAGGGCAGGCACCATTGAGATCAATATCAGCATTTTACTGACTGTGAGGACTTACTCTTTCAGTGCTGTACAGTTAAGCTAACAGGCTAAACTGCACAAAAGCTAAAACGTGTTGGCAAACCAGCTGCATAGCTAATATTAAGCTAGCAAGTTTCCATCTTCATCCTCAAAGCACTGTGGGAAGTTAAACTGCTGAGGTGAGTGAGCTTTTAATAAATACAACTTATTGATTAGGATTATTAGTGATAGAATCAATTACAGAAGTTCTCCGTCAAAGAATGACTCAAAAGTCAGAAGTAAAAGTATTTGTTTGTCAGATGATGCTGTATCATCTAACTACATTATTCATTTTATGCACCAAAATCCTCACATTATAACAGCTTGAGGTGCGCCTTACTTTCAATGCTTTGTATACGTTTGAGTGGTTAAATTTACAATACAGCCACATATTTTGTATGCTAACCACGTTTGAAAAGAAACTAGTAACTACAGCTGTCAAATAGTGGAGTACAAAGTATAATATTTCCCTTTGAGGTATTGGGTGGTAAGGGTAAAAAACATGAAATGTAAATTTTACAAGGAATGCCATTATTTTTTAAGTAATTTTTGTTCATTATAGTGCTTTTCCATCACACGACTTGCCTTGATTTGGATCTACTCCGTTTCAGGCATTTTCTAGTATAATGGAGAACCACCTCACTCCTCTCACC
>JAOXYL010000036.1:7293869-7304783 GCA_028564955.1 Terapon puta | reverse complement strand
ACGACTTGCCTTGATTTGGATCTACTCCGTTTCAGGCATTTTCTAGTATAATGGAGAACCACCTCACTCCTCTCACCTCCCGTCACTGCCTGACCAATCAGTGGCTTCACTCAGCTTGCTTGGATTTAGGTACTAGAAAAATACCTGGTACGAAGTACTGTCATCTAATGGAAAACCCTAAAACCAGAGTCGAGTCGAGTAGGTGGAAAAGCGCCATAATTGTGTGTGGGGATTATTGTAAGACTTTATGCTTGCTCCAATTTTCAATATAAGAACTCTTGAATTAAGATTAGGATCAGCGCATAATCTTACCAATGCACACTTTAATGTATGTTGAACAGGGACATCTGAACATTTCAGACATTTGGGTGACGTTAAACGTGAGAGAATTATTTCAGCAGTGATTAAAGCACACCATGCAAGTACCTCTACACACAGTGTGCTGAGGGAGGTTTTCTATGAATTAGAAAAACCTTCATAAAATATTGTATTTTTAAATAGTGTAGGATTTGACAATGTTGTTGAGACTGTCAGGGCTATAAGAGTAAGGTTATACAGGCTACATAGAGAGAGATTTTATTTTTCAGCAGTTGAGATAGGTATTATTATTATTGTCGGGTTAATAGTAAACAGACTGTGGGTGCTGTTCATGAGGCAAGAGTAAACAGGAACTGAGCCTCTTTCTGTCGTGTCAGTATGGGCTGTGAAAGTCTGAACATTTTAAAACCGTCTCAGCAGCAGTGACAACAAGACAAACTCTATTGTCTCCTGCACTTGGTGATTAAAATGAATGATTCCTGTTATGACTAGAAGCCCCGTTTTACTTCCCCTCGATCCACTAACAAGTGCGAATACTTTCATTGTGAGGAGCACTTCTCGGTCTCGATCAGTGTTGGATATATACAGATCTACTTCCCCTTTGTTGCATTCTTTTTGGCTTATGGTCAAGACTTCAAGACTGTGTGCTATGTCAGATATGTCACTTACAGCCGTCTTCTGGTTATGCAGCTTTAATATGTTTTTTAGGTGACAACAGTGTGACACTGTTTTTTGCTCTAAACATTTTTGATAAATGTGTAAACACATTTGTATGTTTTGGTAATCTCCTGGATGAATGAGAATCTTCACAGGCTTATGTTTTGGTAATCACTTTCACAAGAATCATGGCAGACCTTCACATATTTGGTCTATGCAAGATTATTAAGCAACTTAATTTGCTTCTAGTTTACAGTTCACAGTTGCTTTCCGTGTAGTACAGCTACCCACACCAATTTTCTGCTTAATATTCGTACTAGGTTTTTTGATTTTGAAATCAATTTTTTAAAGACACATTTCTCTTTCCTTCTCTGACTGTGCCAATACTCTGCATTTATCGATATCATGTAGATTCATTAAACTATAAAGAATGAGAGAGGTAAAAAAAATTTAAGTGTGTGTTTCATGTCAGGTTTGGGTCTGAAGTGTTTGCAGGGTCACTCACTTGCACAGTAAGAAAAACAGCTGAATCAAGAATGAATTGATGAAGCTTGATGTTTACTATAGGCACAAGCCAGCTAACATTGTTCGACGGTCTCTGCTTAGCTGTCTTTCAAGCTTTAGCTTTAATTACAAATTACTCATTATTAGTATATCACCTAAGAGTCAGCATGTCTCGTTTATGTGTTTATCTTTAAAACCCTGCTTTGCTGTGTGACAGTGCAGGCACAGTTAATCACACTGAGTCCCTTCATTGAACGTTTAAACTGGTGCACTTTCTTCATTTTCAAATGACTGTTGAAACTTCAGCACTGATTTAGTTAAAGTTCAATAGTAAGGCCTCTCTGTCATTGCCATAACTCACATGACTTGTTGAAGGGAGCTGCTCTTAATTATAGTGACGGTGGTAGAACATAACGCTTCCTTTATAGCTCTGAAATCATTTCACAGGCTCTGGTAGCGCTGGCATAATTTTAAAAAGCTAGGTCTGAGGTAGGCCATTAAAAATACTCATAAACATTAATTTTGCCAGTGGGATGTGAGATTGTGTTACGCTCTTGGCAGAAATGTGTATGAAATATGTGGTTTTGCATTGGCCAAAATAGTTCCCAGCCCTCGCTTCCTTTGAAAAGCGTGTAATCTAGACTGTGACTGTTTGTCAACTCAGTCTGAAGAAACTGGATGCAACCCAGTCACCACGCGCCTTGTCATGATGGTGTCGGCGGTCGTGTCAACATAAAACCCTTCAAATCTGAGGGAGGTTACTAAGCCAGAGAAATGTGCTGCACTAATCAGTCAGCACATTTCATATATACTAAAGCCAAAAGATAAATAAAACTCAAGCAATGAGGGGCGGAAAGTTACTGAGACGTCTCCAGTACAATGACCTGTTTGAATATGGTTTTCAGTCATTATTGTTTTAGGTTTTGGCTTTCGAGAGCTATCTGCAGTTACTTGTAAAAACTAACAGCTTTGCATGTGAGGTACACTGTTTTCCCTTACTCACAATAAAAAGTTTGACTTGAGTTATCCAAGAGCCAGACTCAGAATAAAATAACCAGCTAGGGTGAGACTGGACCATCAACTGCTGACATTGCAGATGTGATGATTTAAAAGTTCGGGACCAATGTAGTTATTGTAAGCTAGAACTTTTTAAAATGTATTTCTAGACCTAGACAATACTACCCAATGTGAACATAATTTCAAAAGTTGTCACGCATCTACCCTCTACAGCTACCTATTCACATCCATGAAAAATAGTGACAGAAACTGGCCATAAAATGGGAACAGTTGATTCAATCAACCTGACTGTGAAGTTGGTTGTAAGTAAACTGACTAGCAAGCAGTGAACCCCTTTAAATAATGTGCTAACATGAACACAATGTCAGGCTTAATGAAAGAACTGGCATTAAATGACAGTGTCCTACACTGCACTACACACTTTAATAGTATATCACTAAGATTTCAATATTAGTATCATTATAAATTAGACCATTGTAAGGAAAATTGTTAATTGTACCTGCAGTTCAGATTTTACAAGAAATGAATGAATGTCTTCACATAAAACAGGGCACTTCTGTAGTTTCTTTCCACAGTCTATGCTCAAACAAATTGAATACAGATGGACAAAAATATTGTTAGTGCACTTACTGTTGTAGCTAAAGACAAAGATGAGACAAATGCCTACAGACCAACACTAGATCAAATTCAGTCTGGTCAAGCAGCTACCTTTTTGCGTTTATGGGTAATGTAGTCTTAATTGTGACAACCAGCAGCACCGGCAGTATCTGTTTACTCTAATAGCACCAATGTATCATGATAAATTTGACAAAGACATGTTTAAACACTGAAATGTTATATTGTCAGCATTTCACCACAATCTTAAATTACACCCAGTAATTTCAATTTCAGGTGCTGTGACCATGTGGAGAGCAGGTCAGAATGATGTGAGGAGTCGGATATATGAGCAGTTTTGTGGTAAAAGGGGCTGGGTTTCCTGGCACACACTAGGTACACCCTATTGATGCTCAGCCAGCAGCCTGACCTACACCGGGTCAAATTTATGGGTAGATATTTAGCTTGTCTCTGCCACTCTGCAGGGCAGAAAGAATAACATCGTGCCTCTTCGGCAGTCGCAGCTTCGAGCCCGGTGATGTTTCCCCTTCGAGGAACCAGCCTGGCCGCACATCACAGGACTGCTGAGATTAAATTGAGAATGTCAAAAACACTCCGTCACTCTCCTTTTCAAAGTTAGCTTGTGGTCTTTAGCCTCATTTTATCATTAACAGAAACACTGGTTTTAAGACCTGAGTTTTGAACTTAGTTGCCATGGTGACGTCATTTCTTATCCCTCTAACCAAACCAAGTTAAGTTATTTCCTGGTAGGTCTATGGAATAAACGTAACCTTTTTATAGTCATTAATATATATGTGACTCAAAGAGTTAGTACTTAAATGAACTTTTCTGAGTTGTTTACCTTTATCTTTCTTTGTCAGTCTTTGACAGCCTGTAATGCTGATGATAATAAAACAGGAAACAGTCACAATGTGTCATTGTCACAATGAGGAAGTAAAGATGCTGTGGTATCAATATAGTTTTCTGGAGAAATTATGAGTTAGTCACCAGAATGACCTTATGAATTAACCTCTTTTATCACTGACACAGGAAGGTAAAGAGTATTTAAACAAACATTTTAAAATGCTGAGACACATCATTACCGACCCCTCATACTTCCACCATCCACCGCTTTTTTTCCATTTGGTATGAAATTACATATTGTATAAAAATGGGGAAGTACCGTTTTTATTTTCCTGTTACATGAATCTTGGAACATGTTGCCTTCCAGCTGCTCCAGCAGCTCAACCCCAAAAGTAGTTTCACTTCTCTCTGGCTCATGTTTTTCGTTTAAGTTGCAAAATACCTAGTGAACTCGTTGGTACAATCACTCTCTCTTAAACCACATGTTATCCAGACTGTGAGACTTACAATCACTGGCATGAATGATCTGGCTCGCTTACTTGCAAAGAACGTCAGTGTTACTGTACTTAAAGTGAACTACTGTTTATTGAGTTCCACCACATAATCACAATTACCTATAATACCTAAAGTGGAAATCCACAATTACCTGTAATGTATAAAGTGGAAATCCCTTTTTGCTAAGCACTTACCGGTACTGCTGTTGTGCTTTTCCACTGCACTTCCTGGAGTGAACAATTACTGCGTCTGGATCTTTCCACTGATGAAGTTTAACTTTCTTGGTGTGTGTTCGTTCATCCATGGTAGATACAGTTGTTCAAATTAACTACTCAGAATAAAACTGTATTTCATTTTTAACTCAGTATGCTTTTCACAGGGTCTAACAGTTTCTAAAGTCCTCTCTCACAACACCTTTCTAACATCAGAGGGGGGTTGTGCCTACATTTTTTTCAGCTCTACCAAACCAACAATTCAACAGGCACAGCAGCTTCACGTAGCCATTGCCTGCCTGTCCGAAATTGTGTGATATAACTGGTATCATCTCTCTTGTTGCCCCTTGTCTATAGTGGCAGACTTTTATCTCCACCTTTGTGTGTGGCCACTCAGAAGAACTAAACAAACTTTTGCCATTGATGTGATACCAACTTGAAGGATTCCCTGCACCAACCTTTGTAAGGGTGTGGAAGCAAAGGACTGAAGGGTCATCCATAACATCCGACAACTTAGGACTTTCCATTGTTAATCCTTCCACAAAGTACTATGAATGTATCTTTAAATTGGACTTAATTTTCCCACCAGCCAAAAAGCCTTAAAGTAGTTCTCATCCACAACTGGTCTGGTAACTAGTTCATTCTTTGTGAAGAAAATGGGCACACACACATTAAAAGTAACCAAATATTACTATTATGCTCTTACAAACACTGCTAAGCCTGCTTTTCAACATGCTTTTAAATCAGTCAGCATATGAAGTTAACTTTAATTCACGTTAGGTCACTTGACACATGACAGCTGTCTCTCAACAATAGATATTGTGGTGTGCAATGCTCTTCATTTGCGCTTTGGCAACAGTAAGCAGATTGACAGACAGATGATTAACAGACACTCCAGATTATCCTGCCAAGTGTGTGTGATCTGTAAAGCGTGTGTGTGTGTGTGTGTGTGTGTGCACGCTCGCAGTGTGTGGAGATGTGTGGTTAAGGTGTTTGTGCTGGGAAGGTAGGCAAGAATGGAGAGCATGGGAACCGCTACAAAGTCTACTGAGTCCAAGCAGCACATTTGTCAATGTCACAAACCGCACTAATTTGTAGTACAGCTGTTTCCCTCTATGATGTGTTGAAACACTCGATCAGAAAAATTGGGCTGGACCAGCTTGTGTCTCCAGCTCGTAATAATGCCCCATTCAGAAGGTAACTGCCTCCTGTGGCAGTCCTGGCCTGTATGAAGTAGCAGTAAACTTCAGCTGCTCTAATTTGTAAACTAGGCGACAGAAAAAGGCCTGGAAAGTGTGTGTTGCAGTGGATACGGCGGCGGTGGCAGCGGTGGGCAGGAGAGGGGTAGCCCCGGCAAGAAACACCATATGTTCCTGATTGACGATGATTGAATCTAGCGCAGTAGCAGAGAGTGCTTTCCAGCCAGTGTGAAATTTGTGCGCAGGCATTTGACAGAGGGACAGGGAGATCTCACTGGAGCTTAAACAGGCAGGACAAATCGATTAGTGATGACCCATTACTCCAAAGAGTGTGTGGAAAGGCTCCTGCACTTTCAACATCCACAATTGCTCTCCTGGAAAATGCTCTTGACACGGAAATGCATAAATCTCACCATGCATGACTTTGTCTCAGCTTTTTGTTCTGAAGGAGTCATTTTTATATTGGTGCTGTAAAAATATGACTAAAAAACAGCTACTGGGTGCCTTTGGGCAGGAAACAAAATCTGATCCGCAGAAAGATATGAAAGAGAAATTTGGTGAAAAAAATCAACCTCGAAGTTTCCCAAAACGTTGGCCTGTGACATGATGGCCTCTAGTGGTACACTGGCGATTGACACAGACAGCTCAATCATTTCCTTATAGGCGTGTGCTGCCAGGTCCAGCTGGCTTTGACATTAACACCAGGCTCTGACTGACAGAGGCCCTGGCCTTGGGCTGGGCTCCCGGGGCCTCCACAGTACATTCAGCTCTCCTTTTAGCCTGTTGATTTACTGTCCCCGGTGGCCGCTCGTTGATCCATTTCCCCTCTCAGTTTGCTCACAGGGCACCCCGAAAACCGTCCTCCTGCAATATATTTGCTTTATGATTTCCTGAGGAGCCAATGAAGAAAAACAAGCCCCCGCTCACTGCACCTGTTCCAGTTAATGTGCAGCGGGCCGGCCGGCCTCCTCTGGTCTCGGTGGCTGGGGAAAAGCAGAGGGCCGCGGTGTCACAAGCTCCATGTGGATCTTCCATTTCCCCCGACCGGCCCAGTCGGGACCGAGCATCGTGGGGAATGGAGGGGATAGATGGCGTATTATATGTGTGTCAGTTTAACACACACAGGTCAAATGGGGCCCACATAGAGTCTTGCTGCGTGTGCATTATTAACATGTGTGTGGGTGTTTATGTAGCTCAGCGCCCAACATGGAGCTGACATTAATAAGGGAAAGTGATGGGAAGTTGCTTACATCATTTTGGACGACATGCAGATGTGACTGAATGGAAGGTCTTAGCCATCTTTCACCCGCACGATGACGTGACCAGTGTGTTATTTATATATTCAAAAATGGAAAAAAAAAAGAAAAAACAGTGGCCAGATTTATTTGCCCGCAAGTGAATTTTATAATAAAAACCCCTGCCTTGTGATCCAAGTTAAAATGACAAGTAACATGTAAATGTGTTTTGGAAAGGCAGAAGCAGTGTGATTCAGGGTGGCAGGTGAAGACAGCAGAGTGAACGGCCATGAAGCCAGAAGCCTGCTGGGTACATTTCAATGATTTGGTGGCACTTTGTTCATTTCACAGCAGAGAGTGGGCTCCTATTTGACAAGCGGTTCCCTTTTCTTTTTTTTTTTTCGGTCATGCATGTTTCTACAAGTGTTAATGGATGCTTGAGCTGTTTCATGACCCATCTCTGACCTTTGTCACTGTCTTAACTCACAGGAACACATATACTGTCAGTAATCCAAAGTCAAAATATGATATATCTAATACAGTGCACAGACTTTCTTGCTCATTATATCAACTTCTTAAGTGGAAGACCAGGCAGAAATCCCCCGGCCTGAAAATGTGATCCATTTATTTCACGATCTGATATTTCCATTGATAGAAATGGCTGTCATATATTTTCCAAGTCAAAAAACAGTGAATGATATTGTCAGTAAATTGCCAGAAAATCCAAACTCGTAATTCAGGGAAATGCCTTTTTTTATTGTTAAAGGTCAGCTTTTATTTTGGGTTGTCCCTTTTTTTTTTTTTTCTTTCTCTTTTCCCCTTCACCACCATTATTAGCTGATGGCGAAAAAAATTTGGTTTGACAGCTATAAGGCTCATGTCTGGGTAATTGCATTCTGCAGAGTGGGAACAGCCCGCACTTCCTCAAAGTAAGCCTCTGAACATGGTAGATATCACCAATAGTCCATCTGAAAGCTGTCAACTGCCTTGCCGGCACAGTTCTTCCTGTTTCCTTGGAAGTGGCCCAGTGGTGAAGTGGCCCAGTGGCTTTTAGGTCAAGAAGAGAGGTGAACAGAATTATGAGAGGAAGCGTGCATGTGGCAGTGTCTGCTTTTCTCAGTCATGTGTGTTTAAGTAGTAACCTGACAGAGTAAATGTATTCCAGGGTGTTTTTTTTTTCCATCTTAACTCACGTTGTCTTCCTGATGGCAGATGCATTGGAGCTCACCCTTGCGTGTAGTTGGTGAGTGTGTGTGAGTCCTTGTGCTTTTCCTTATGTTGTTTTTCCCCCCCTCCTCCTTTTTTTTTTCTCCAGGCTTAAACAGTGTGTTAACCACCAGATCCCATTGCTATCAATCTTAATGGTGGTGGGTCAATGTAAACGCACAGATGTGTAGGCTCTTTCTCCAAAGCCACAGTTTAAGAATAATTCCTCCTCCAAAGAAAGAGAGAGGGAAAATATTCTGGCCCCATTAACAAAATAGGTGCTCAGAAAACACCCCAGCCGGCCCAGAGTGATAGCTACTTCCTCAGCTTTTCCACTTCATTGATGGTTATGTGAGTTAAAACAACGAGCTTAATGGAGACTCTGGGCCCTCAGGGGACTAATCATAGCCACGTGACTTCCTCCGGGGCTTCCATGAAAATAACTCCATTACAATGGCCTGTGATATTAATATCGGCTTTGGGAAAGTCAGGCACGGGATCCGCAGGGAGGGCTCAGTATGAGCAAACAAAGAGGAATGCACGGCATTCCTCTGGAGCGAGGGAGGGAAGGAGAAAAGGAGAAACAGAGAGAAAAGCAAAAAGACAGAAAATAGTGATGAGTGACAGCGTATTGCAAAGTCATGATGTTCTCCTTCTTTCTCTGCGACCTTCTTATCTATATTTCCCTGAATAGAAATAAGCAGCGGAAATTAACAGGTAGTTCCTGACGCATGCGTCACTTGTGCAGACAGACAATCACTTCCTTACATCTGCTCCTAAGTTAAGCACATACATACCCTGTCTCCAAATATAGACAAGTGGATGAATTTAGACAGTGGAAAGTGAGGAAGAAATTACACATCTAGAGACAGTCGCCCTTTGTTCATCATGTTCTTCAGCATAGCAAAATGCATTCAAAGAGTACTGGAAAAAGTACTTTTTATTTCTGGAAACTTTATACTCATACTCATATATGATTTTTTTTTACGCACAAAATAAGCTCACATGTATGATGCATTAAGTACATGAAGTATAGCCCAATCAGTACTATATTTCAAAGGGTTAAGGTTAGTTGACATTTTACATTAGAAAAATTAGCCTTTTTTTTTTTTTTAGCATTTCTGTACTGACATATCTTACTACCCTTCACCCAACATAACTGCTTTAAACTATTGTCAGCTGTGAGTGCAATGATAAATAGTTAAACCCTTTATTACTTGGACCACGCACAGCATTGAAATACTACTTCTCAAACATTTACATATATGTTATTTAAAAGGTTGGTGCTTGTGGTGTAAGGCTATACAGAAAGTTTCCCACAGAGTACACTGTCAACAGTTTTAGTAGAGATTCTGTGTGTGTGGGTTATATTGAGTTACAGAGACCCTGGAGAGAGTGAATGGAAATGTTTTTCAGTGCAGTTTTTCAATGCTGCAAGTATCAACAAACAAAATGTAAAACAGATAAATCTAAGACTATCCGTTGGCAAGATAACGTTAAAAGGTGCAGTAGCTTGTTGTGATTTACGAGCATGTGTTCCACGAGAAAGTTTAAATGAGCAATCTAAAAAAATCTGCCATTTTCTACATCTGTAATAAATCCAGGATACAATGAAAGATTAAACAGTCTTGTCAGTTGTGCCTGCCTAAATCACACATATGAAGTATTAGACAGTAATGGGGACATTTAACAGTCAGTTAGAGGAGACGGCGTGTATGTAAGTGAGAGACGGGAAGTGTTTCAAAGACATGTCAGAGAGTCCCCGCAGATGATTTTTTGGCCAGGCCTCCCTTTTACCAGCCTCCCCTCCTCCCTGTAAACCTGCCATGCTGTCATTCTCCTGTCTTTGCCGGCAGTAACTCGTCGCCAGCTGCACGCAGAACAATTAAACCTCAATGTCCGCAGCGAGGAGAAATCGCCCACCTCAGAGTTCAGTACCCACTGAAGACTCCCAGGCCTCCTCCGCTTCCTCCCATTCAAGCAGACACGTGCGTCAGCTCTTCGGGACATCTTATAGAGCAGCTGAACTCTTGTATAAGCCGTCACTTGTAAAGAAATACTCGAGTTCAGTGGATCATAAGCCAGACACTTTTTTCTCCAGTTCCTCCTGTTGTGGGAGATTTATTGAATGAAATAACACTGGCTTCACTTTTACCCCTGCTTTTATGAATATATATATTGTTTTAACGGTGCTTTTAAATTCCTCCTACACTCCCGTTAGGGTCACAGCAAGGCCTTCATCTCTTTGAGAATTCAGCACGATAAAAGATTTCAAACATTATCATAAACTATTTATCCTGGACAGACCGCTATATTTTCTCCTGAAATATGGAAATAATATGAGCAGAAAAATACTGAGGAGTATGTAAAGTGTCAGTTTTAAAGTCTGTTACTGTGTGGTTTGTAAGCAACAGGACTAAGTGGTATATATCTTAAAGTGAAGTTAAAATAAGCAGACGTTAAATGCAATAAAGATAAAATGATGACTTGATTAAAGAATTAGACAATCAGCATAAAGGTAATTAGCAGCTGTTTTGATCATTTAATTGAATATTTCATACAGAAATGAAAATTGCAGAGTCTTGCTTGGGATGTTTGTGGATTTTCTGACTT
>JAOXYL010000036.1:7253726-7265287 GCA_028564955.1 Terapon puta | reverse complement strand
AATGTAGGATTACAGACTGACAACCAGTTGTATCCCACCTCAGCACTACTCCCACAGAAAAGGTATACACAGATATTTAGATACCTGCATTAGAATATAGTGTGAACAATACAATTAAAGTTTCCTTCTTTTTAGCATGTTTCTCGTGAGTTACAAAAACAGTGAATGTGGCCAGTTCAAAAACAGTGAATGTGGCCAATCACACACAAAACAACTGCTACAGTACCACACGCCATATAACGTTTAATTTTTCTGGATAAATCTTGTTAACCTGAACACTGATAGCCTTGCCAGAATCAGATATTTGTTCCCACATGAATAAGATTCATTTAACTTTAGGTCCTCTCCACTTTCCTTTTCTGCAGTTGCTCTACATCTGATGATATCCTCGATTTTTCTTACTATCGACACATCCTGCGAAGGACAGCCGTGCATTGATCCAACTAACAAGGTTTGTCTCTCCAGCTAAAGCCTGATATAACTTCTTCCTCTGAGCCAAAGAGCGTCACTGATGTCCAATAGCTATCAAAAGCACATCACGGCGCCACGCTGTTTCACCGGGCAACATTTTGCTTCATTACTATGAGCGAGGCCACTGTAGTTTACTTTGATTCGTTCCCACACACTATGTTCTGCTGCCATAGATAATCACTAGCACCAAATGAAGCTGAAATAGTCCCAGACAAATACACCTTTTACTCCTATTTGAGTAATGCTAAAAACTAGAGCCTGACAGCTTTGGGAGATTTTTTAACCTTTTTTTTTTTTTGATAAATGAATGTTTCATTTTTGAGCCAACTTTAAGGTATTCAGTGGGCTTGGTGGTGAGTCCCGTTAACTTACCTCACATTGCAGATGACCTGAAACATTTTTGTCTTCTTTTAGTCTCACTGCGCTGGCATCTATATTTTCCACCACTATTCAGAAACCTTTTGTTTTGCATTACTCATTCTAATCTTTCTGAGATGTCGGGGAGCTTAAACCACAGGAAAAACCCTGATCCCCCCGCGCACACAAACACACACACACACACACACACACCTTCTCAACACCAGTTCGTTGGGCTGTAGATGACAATTTTGGTAACACTGAAACCAATAATCTGACATTCACCCCCACTTAACTCAGCAGTTGGTCAGGTGAGTGGAGGTGAGGAAATGAGCTTTCAACTGTCGCGTGTATCACTGAGTGAAACATAAACGCCTTCAATGATTGATTGTCTGACAACATATTTATGTATTTGAACAATTAGTGGGTTTCTGTTACAGCCGGCTTCTCACCATGTGTATTATGAAAACCGCTATCAACACTTTGCCTCCAGATGGGGTCAGACAACACTTAGTTTGTTTGGAGCACACTGACTCCAAACTGACAAATCAACATCTGTCATCTGTGTGTCTTAAAATTAAGATGAAACAGTCAGTCCCCTCTGTTTTTATGCCATTCTCAGATTTACTCTTACTGTATCATACCAAATCTAAAACAATAATTTATGGCCGTTTCTTTCCCAGTTCGGTTCCATATTTTGTGCTCTTTCAGAAGGAACCTTATAAGCCTATGTGGGTCTCTGTCCTTTCCTACACAGGTGTTCATCTTTTTTTATCGTTACCTTTATTTTTATACTTTTTTCCATGCAGATAAATAAAGTAAACCAAGGCCTGAGCAGGCACACGCGTGCTGAACCAGTGACTCAAATTCAGTCTAAAAGAAGAGAGTCGTTCTCGCATCTATTCAAGGACAGAGTTTTGAATGAGGTTCCAGTTACCATGGAAAAAATTTACCTCTGTCCCACAACCAAAAATGAAGCCTGCAGCAACTTAATACAGCAACAGCATGCCTCAATGCCAAGCAACATGCCACATTACCGTATGTCGTTTCACAAACAGGGGCAGTCTCTGATGTGATAACAAAAGGTCTGAGAATGCTGATACATTTTCCGCCCTCGTACACATGTTTTAGAGGCTCTTCGCATCAGATAGACAGATGAAGCCATGACAACAGGAGCAGCCTACTTTCATCATCCTGCTGGTTTTCAGGCTTGGTGATATTTTAGCCCCTGTGATTGAGTTGCATGGCTGGTTTATTAAACTCTGCAGCTGTTGTTTGTGAAGGCACCTAGGAAACAGAGGTAATTGATGGACCTATTGAGTTACACTCGCTGCATATGAAACCTCCGTGGCTGAGAAAGTCAAGGATACTAATACGAGCTCAACTTTGCACCTTAGCTCACTGTCTACACACAGAGCAGTTAGTGACAAGGCGAGCTACTACGACTCGCTATGAGTTATTGAATGCGTGTGTACGCCGCCGCGCGTGCACCATGTAACATGCATGTCCAATGCATGCCTGACTGAAAGGTCAGATTCTATTAATACTCAGATTGTTGAACTTACTGCTCTCTGAACAGCAGACCGTTTACAAATGTGGCATTTTTCTATACCGTTGGCATAATAGTGCATAAAAGATTTGAATCCCACCTGGAGAGATTGTGATGCAGCATTTTGTATATTTTAAAGGAAAAGGCTTTGTTAAAGATAACACCACAGAGGAGTAAAATAACACGTAGAGATGTGGTAAGTGGAAGTTGGTTGTGATGAATCAAACAAAACTGGTGGAAAATCCTAATTCACAGCTTCTGTGATAAATTCAACCCTAAAAATCAAGTAATAAAACTCTCATGTGCTTGCCGATTGACACATTGTTTTGATCCTCTGTGTCGTGTTAAAAGAGCAGCGGACGACTCCCAAGCTTACGGCTGAAACATTCTCATCGCAGTGTGCATAAAAGAGCATAAAGGATTAGAGTCAGACCTGAAATTGTAATGTAGAGCAACATCGCTTTTAATACCAAATGGTAAAACGACTCCATATGGGGTCAAAGTAACATCTGAACTTCATATATATGAATCCACTGTATGTAAGGGTTTTGGGAAACGTTCTTAACATCTTAAATCATCTCGATCATCCATCAGAACTCAACATTCAACAGTGTGCGGCTTTCACTTCTTGTGTGAGCACTTAGCAGATAAGTGCCCCCGTAAAATGGGGTCTAAATTATTGTTTTGGTTTGCCCGGCCCCCCACAGTGCAACATAATAGGTGGGTTGATTGTGTCATAAAGACTGTGGCGGGGGGTTTCCCAGGGTAAGAAGTAGCTGGAAAGATGAGGAGGAAGGAGAAAAAGGAGGGCGGGGGGCGTGCTGCTTTCTCTCTCTGGTGGTAAGGAGAGAGGAGGGCGGCGGAGCACGACCAGACAGCTTTCTTCATACTTACAGATGACGAAGGTTTAAATTTCCACCGGGTTAAAACAGGAAGTTGCCGAGGACATACAAAGTGTGAAGTAGTCAGTAGAGAGAAATTAAAAATGTACCATATGTAGAAAGGAAGGAATTACTTGACTTTCTGGGTTGTAATAGTTCATTTTGGTGTGATAAATCAAAGTAAGAAGTGATATAATATCACACAAATACCTTCAAAATACTTTTTTAAGTATTGAAATTGTAATCAAGGAAGTCGCTTCGCTGTATTCCCCCAAAGGTATAAATATAGATCAGGAAGTCCATGGTTGGATGATACAGTTGGGTGTGACACATTTCTCAGAATGAAAGTATCGTTTGTCTGGCTTTGGTACGTGTGATGTTCAAGTCCTATTTGTAATCTAGTGACATGACACAACTCAAAAACCTTCAACAATTTCCCCTCAGGCCGGTGCTGGGACACCCCGAGCCGCTGATACTTCATGTGTGATTTGTGGGGATACAGCAGAAAGGAAGGAAGGATGAGATGCCGGCAATTAAAAGAACTTCTCTGGAGCAGAAGAAAGAGATGAGAAGAGTGGCAGTGTGGAAATAAAAGCCGTCTCAGCTGCATACATCAACCACGTCCATTAGTGTATCTCCACATTTTGGGACACAGTCTGCTTTGTACCGAAGGCAACCGTGACATTGTCAATGCCTGACGACCAATATCAATATTTTTAAAAAAAAAGTTCACTCTCAGAGGTTATATTGCAAAAAAAAAAATAAAATCTACAGCTAAGCGGGGCAGTAAAGGACACTACGTTTATATTCTTGGGGGGATGTGTCATCAGCAGTATTTTTTTAGACTAAATTTGAGTACATTAAAGGTAAACAGTTGAGATATTGATTAGTTTCTCATCAGATTTTGAAATTGGACATCCCTGTCGTGACGAGACCTCAGCGTTTCCTGTCGATCCTGGATATTTAAGGCTTTATTTTCTTTTTAACACCAGATGTAACTCATTTTTCGTTTGACACACAAGTTTCATTCTCAGCTTTATATGGACGTCAAAAAGCCTAGTTTCTTTCGTCCGTATCACACGGTCTTCATCAGCGGATCATTTCATCCATAAAACTTTCAGCGCTTCTCATCCTCGCCGGCTTGTTAACAAGTCATCTCAAGTCAACGTTCCCTTGCTTGTTGTTTGCAGAGCGTCGCATGGCTTTAATCAAATCTGCCACTGAAGACCATAAAATGAATCCTACATTGGACCTTTTGCACCGCGGACATTTTGACGTGTCGCAGCAGGAAAAGCACAGGTGTGTTTAACGACATTAACAATCGCCGCATTGCACTCGAGTGAGCTCTTGGTGTTGTGTGCTCGCTGGATCCCTGGAATAACTTAGTGGGGCACTTAATGGAACAGAGCCATCGTTGCCGTTATTAAACACACCTGTGCTTTTCTATACATGCACAGGACAGAAAAAGACGAACGCGGCAGAAGCCCATAAGGTCATTAGGCAGAAATATCCCTCACCGTGAAGTCACTGTCACTTGACGCTGACGTTACTTTGCATTAGTCATATCTCGGTGCGTTTGGGGTGTAATTGGATTTTAGTGTGGCTGACTTTGTGATACAGCCATGCGCACGGGTAAGCTGTTATTTAAGTAAAGCTTACTGTATGTTTCCCATTTAGGACCCGCCATCTCAAGCGACACACATCACACCATCACTGTATGTGAATCATGAGACAAATTGGAGGTATTACAGTGCCGTGACTAAACGAAATGAAATAAGTAAATGAAATAATTGAAAATGGGTGCGTTATGTTCTTGTAATGTGGCTCTCTGGTAGCGGAGGAGCTTCGCCTCTACCCACCAAATCCCCAATGTCACCCTCTTGCAGACACTGTACGACATATGGCCCGGCGTGCCCACACTGAGGCCTGGCCATGGAACGAGACGCGACACTTCAGAAGTCCAACGTGTGCCACGAGCGATAACAAAACCGCCGCTGCGTTCACTCTGCAAGCTTGTGGACTCAGCAGCTCTGGATGACAGCGTTTTTTTTTTTCTTCGTTTTTATATCTCGCCTCCGCGCAGAGCCGTCGTCGTCTCGGTATCATTTTGATCTTGCAGAGTAAAATGTTTCTTCGCTTGCGTCCTCTCTCTCCAAGCTCCTTGTCCTTCCGCGCCCTCGGCTCCTCTGCAGGTGGCATTTTTGCATCTGCTTTTTTTGCTGAGGAATGGCGCCTGTGTCATACCTGCAGACCTCCTGTAATCTCACTGGTGCGCTGCATGAAATGGGCCATGACCTTTTCTAGTCTTTCTTCCTATCTACCTCAGCCCATCCCTCACTGCTCTGCTTGTCTGTGTGTGTGTGTGTGTGTGATGCAGGAGGATAACTCAAACGCACCGACTAAGAGCTGACTGCAGAGAATCACAGGGCAAAACTCATTTACAGCAAGAACACATCACAGTGAGAGGGACAGTAGATACAGCTCACCCTTACTAATCTGCATCGCGGGAAGATGCTGTTTGAGTCTTCTTTGAAGGCTTCCCACAACATTTTGGAAACTGGCTGCAGGAATCGGCGGGGGGGCATCAGCGGGGTCGGGCACCAATGTCGGGCCTGGCTCGGAGTTGGCGCTGCGGCTCATCCTGAAGGTTGTGGATGTTCTTGAGGTCAGATCTCAGCGGGACCAGCCCAAGTTCGCTCACACACTCGTAACCATTTCTTTATGAAGCTGTATTTGTACATGGGAAAATGATCCTGAGAATATAAGGGCCTTCTGCACAACATGTCCATCAGCAACAGCCTCAGTCCAGAAGTGCTTAAAAGTATGAGGACGTGGGTCGGTGCCCAGAGATAGATGAGAACATTGATGTAAATATGAAACTACAGCTGGTTAGTTTAGCTTAAAGACTGTAAACAGAGCTGAACAGTTAACCTGACTGTATCCAATGGTGACAATATTTTATATATTGTTATAAAGTTAAAGTTAACCATGTTGCAGCTTTAACACAGATTATATATCAGACAATTTCTTGAGTGAGCGCAGTGACTTCCTGGAGTCTTGTCCTCGCCGTGAGGTTCCCAGTCAACCAGCTGAGACTTAGTACAACTGGTCTTACATATAGATGAGTGGTCTCCTTTTCAGGTTGTGACCCGTTAAAATAAAAACACGTCAACTGTTAAACCCCCGTCACGAGTTGTAGCCTGCGTGTAAGTTCATTGGGACAGTAGGACATTAGGAAGAAAGAAAAAATGGATAAACACAACATGAAAGATAAAATTTCATGTAAAAGAAATATTCATGTCTCTGTAATTTCCCCTCAGTATTTTCTTCCTCTGAGTCTTGGTGGTCCTGACCCCGAGGTTTGGATTCACCGGTGTAGACAGTACACTGGAGGTTTTGCATCACGTGATTAAATCATCAGCATACTGCCACTTCAAAACCGGCTGTGGCTCAGGAGGGAGAGCGGGTCGTCCACTGATTATAGGCTTGGTGCTTCAGTCCCCTCCTCCTACTGTCAAACTGTCAAAGTGTCCTTGGGCAAGACACTGAACCCCAAATTACCAGGTAGCTCGCTGCCACCGCTGTGTGTGTGTGTGTGACTGGGTGGCAAAAAACTGGAGGATAAGCTATATAAATGCAATTTGCCATTTATGTCAAACATTTAGCGATTTACTGTTTGCATCTAATCATTTATATACTGAAAACAATGTTGTACTATCACTTGGTTATTTAATCTAAATCCATATCATTTGCCCTTTGACATATTTGGCAACAAAGTTTCTTAATATGAGGAGCATTATATTGTGCTCGAGTTGTAAGTGCAGAGTGCTGCTGTAGTGGTATTCATCGAGGCCGTGGTGGAACGACGTGCGAGTGCATCTTCCTGTGACAAAGGGAGCAGCTTTGATGGTAACCAGTGCAGCAGTCCTCCGGCTCAGAGATCCCCTCTGCTTTATTTCACCGCCTCCTCTGACTGGGAACTATGTGCACACTTGATTGTGTGCATGTGTGTGTGCACCTGTTTGTGTGTGTGGTAAAGGTAGGTCCTCCTCTACTCGCCCGCTTTGCCTAATACGTCCATGCAGGGCTCGCTGGAGAGCGGCGTGCAGAAGCACAAAGATCAGGGCTATTCTGGTGCTGCCAGCCTGCCCAGTGCTGATAGGAAAGGAT
Source organism: Terapon puta (assembly GCA_028564955.1). Classification (NCBI taxonomy): domain Eukaryota; kingdom Metazoa; phylum Chordata; class Actinopteri; order Centrarchiformes; family Terapontidae; genus Terapon; species Terapon puta. Next base: position 7,257,859 of record JAOXYL010000036.1, on the reverse strand, counting down.
TAATGAGGCGGGGCACTCATCACTTGTAATTAGAAACAACGCTAAAACTATTTTGGTGCCTGTTCCTATGGAGAGATCTTGACCCCCAGGCCAGTCACCCCACGCCCCTTCGCTGCGAGCTACAAGGCGGTAGACGCCTGCAAAGTTGGAGTAAATATAGTCCCATAACTCCTGCAGCTATGTGACACATGGTTCAATGGAGGGGAGCACAGATAATTCACAACTCTGGCTGTGTACTCCACTGGATGCTCAAATGTCAAGAGGCTGAGAGAGGCTGTCTCTTAAAATGTGCACTGTAAGGCGTGTTGTGTTGTTATTGATCCCAATAATAAGGGAGGCTCTGAGCTTCTGTTGTTTCCTGGCTTCAGTTGCCAGATTATGAGGCCTTGGTCACGTGAGATTTTTCTTTCCCTGTTTATCCCTCAATCTGTTGTTTCTCTTAATATCAGGACGCTTCCACACAAATGTTCTTGATGTACTACTGTCTCTTACAGAGCCGGAGCAGTTACTTTTTGAAGCATTTGCTGATTAACTGATTAGTCAGCCATCTTAATTAATGATTTTTTGTGTCATATGCTTATTCAACACTTACTTATTAATTAAGAAGAAGAAAATGATACATTTTTTATTTTTCTGTCTTTTTCTTCCTTTTTTCTTTCTTTTTGACCTCTTGGGGAACATGAGAAACACAACACTGACATGATGATATGGCTGACTTCTTAGCAGGAAGTGCAAATCGAGCCGAAACAACATTATCATTCATTTAGAGCCGCGTCTGTGGCTAATAAATGTAAGTCTAGTATGAAATGTTCAAGGGGTTTATCAGATATTTTCTGTTGAAAACAGCTAGGAACAAGTGGTTGTGAGAGTGGAGAGTGGCAACCAAAACAGTGAAGTGAAAGACGCCGCCTAAAGCTGAGAGGAACTGTCGAGTCAGGTGATGTCAGGGCACTTTAACATAACACAGAGGATATGATCCGCTGGTAATGTGAAAATACTGATTATAACAGCTTTAAACATTTGAATGCAAACTTTTTTTTACTGAATAAATCATCTTCACTGTGCTCAGAAAGCAGAGAAACAAATGAGGAACATATTTTATCCTCTTGGCGGGCCAAAGTAAGAAGAGTCCCTCCACGTAGGAAGAAACCGAAAGAAAACAAACCTCCAGGACGCCAAACCAAACTTGAAGCCTCCCTGTTTATTTCAAAGCTCACAAGTAGGGATTACAAAATTACAGTGCTTCAATTGCAACAGTTCAAGGAGTAGTAGGAGAAGAGTAGGAGAGATGACAGACCAGTTGAGGAATTTTGAGCAAGTCATGCAAAAAGGTGTGGGAGAAGGCCTCCGTTATAATAGCACCCTTTGTGGAAAAAAATAAATCCATCTGTCCGTAGGTCAGTGCAAAAATAGTAATGAATATATGCATACAAAGAAAATATATATATAATATATTTTTATACTGTATATACTTGACCGTTGACTACAGACACAAAGAAAGATACAGAGACTTGTAGAGCGAAGCCCATTTCCACCGGAGCCTCCGAGCCCGAAGCGGAGACTCTTAAACAAGTCTAGTCGTAAAGAGTGCACATCAAAATATGACAGCTCGAGATTGTTCTAACACAGAACCGCGTTTCCAAACGAAAGGGAACAGATACCCGGACGCCTCTCGGAGCTGTAAGTCAGGCTATGACCTCTACAGAAAGAGCAGTGTGGGAAAGACAGACAGCACCATAACGACTGCGAGTGTCCCTCACAGACCTGGAGCACACAGCATGCTTCGTTTTTCCGACCAGAGAGAGTAATGTACAGTACGACGGTTACATTGTTCAGTCAGAGAGATCGTTACATACAAAAGCCATGTGCCGCTGCGGTCGTAGGAACCAGCAGATGGGACAAAAAGGTACATTATTCTTATATAACATTGGCTCAGATGTTAAGCACTCTCTTTTTTTCTTTCTTTTTTTTGGTCTTTTTTCTTCTTTTTTTTTTTTTTTGCAAATCACCGAATATAAATGCACAAGCTACAAACGTGTGGTAAATGGTTGTTATATAGTTTTTTCAAATATATTGTGGAGCACCAGTAGACACCAATGACGACAGCAACAAAAATACAAAGTGAGGGCACCGCGCCACAAACATTTTTTCTTTTTTTCTTTTTTTTAAATTCCTTTGTCGATAAGTCACACTTAAAAAGTCACTTCAATCTGAGGCTGCAAACTGTTACTCATGCTCCAAATGTTGCAGAGACCTCGCAAAACATTTTTCATGGTAGTCGGGTAAAGACACAACCTGTTACGACTTCATTTGCATAGCATGAATTTTCACATGAGGGATTTTCGAAGCTTATTGTCGTGAATGTCGGTGTTGTAAAGCCTTACTGAGTGCACTGTGTGTGTTTGTGTTCACTATGCTATCGAACCTCCCGGCTTCCTCCTCCGTCGAGCTGACAGAGGCACGCGATCGCTTTCAAACAGATTCAGGCGTACTTTTGAAGATGTAAGGGTTCACGAGGGTTGGATTGCAAAATTAAACGTTGGTTTTCGTGCTTTGACAATGACATTGTTAGCCCTGTGCTTCAGTTTGCTCCTTTATTTTCATGCAAACAACAGAGAGTTGAACAGAAACCAGAAGAACATATGAACATGAACAGAACAGAAGCCATAATTTGTGAGGAAGCTGCTTCCATCCAGGGACTATAAAATACTGGATGAAGACCTTGTACTCCTTGTTTTTTGGTCTGAATTTTAATGTTTAGTTGAAGGACGACATCCTCTTTCATGTCTTGGCAACCTTGACCGTTCTTGAGTTTATCAGATCGAAACTATTCAGATGAAAGACGCGCGGCTAAAACAAAGCTATTCTCAGTTTGGAAAGGAAAATGAATGTTTTTGGAGATCAAAGCACTCAGACCACAACACTCGTCTCTAATTAGATCTAATTTAGATCATAATTTCATTTTGTTCAGTTTTATATGGCCGAGCACACAGTCACGTCAAATTGGAGAGGTCTTTATATTGTGTCCTAAGCGTTGTTCAGGTGGTTAAAAAGGTGAGTGACCTGCACCTTAAAACACATGCATCCCACCGGTGTACTGAGAAGTTTCTCTTTTTATAATCTCCACTAAAACTGTCTTTTTTTTTGCCTTTCTCTTCATATCTACCTACATGAAATATGACTCAAAGATGAGTATATTCAGATGCAACAGGGTGAGGGTAAACTTTGTGTGCGTGCATATACTCTTTACTACTATTTAGTGCGGAGTTGATTTACAATTCACGGTGGTGTTCAGATTCTCCTTCAGATGCCACCACGGGATCAGAAATTCTGCGCCCAGGTCGGGAACAGTCGAGATCATCTTTGAAAAGTTAACTCTGTATATTACACAGACGCCGAGAGGAGCGAGTCCCTTTGTCTGGGAGTTCAAATCCGACCTCGTTCTGCATTCGTCTGCACGTGATGGTGCACCATGCGCAGGCCCGGTGGTGACACATGAATTAAGGCATTGATAGAGGCACTAGAACAGCACGTGACAGCAGCGCTTGCCTATTGCGAGGCGGAGGAGCTCACTTAAGCGTGGCTCAGTGTCAGCGGCAGGGTTGCAAAAGATCAGACGAGGGTCACACTGCTCTACTGTACCACCACCACGGGAAGTCGATGTTTGTCTGAAGTCTGCCCCTCGACTCTGCTACTTTACAGTGGACGAAGTCATAGCTCAGGATTTAGGGTACTGACAAAAAAAACACACGTAGCTACATAGGGACACAGCAGAGTGCATTACGACAGGCTCAGCTGGCTCATGGATGAACGAGAAGAAAAAGAACAGAGGAGACGACAGAAGCAGGCAGTGAAACTCCTCCGTTCTCTTACATTAAACATCACCAGTAGCCCTGTTTTACAATATTCACTGATTATTTCAAAGTGTTCTTTCTTCTGCCAGCAGCCATGCATAAAAAAGCTCTTATGGCTGTCTGGTAATACATATATATATTGCTAAAATATATGCATATGTGGATGCAGGAATGGCAAAACAAAGTTTCCAAAGCAAACAAATATGAATTTGTGGTTCTGTGTGTTTTGGAAATACACAGATGACTGACATAAACCCACAAGCTACACTCAAAAAATAA
>JAOXYL010000036.1:7195849-7235134 GCA_028564955.1 Terapon puta | reverse complement strand
TCACAATATATTTCTGGATTCTAGATTTTAGAGAGATATTGAAATTGATGGGACCAGAAAGTGTAAATGTGACTAAAAGTGTCTTTGTAATAAAAGTGCAACAACCACTGTTGTAGTTTTGATTTTATAATAATAATCTCAGAGTCATCTGCATAACAATTAAACAGACTTTTTCTGATTATAAAAAAGCTAAGTAGAGTTTTTCAATCGTTGATAATGGACTATATTTATTATTATTATTGTTGTTGTTGTTATTTGTATCCCACTTTCCTGATCTGTTCTTGGGAACAATGGAAAACTTTATACAGATCATGATAAACTGTATGTCATCACTGGCTTGTGAGAATCATCTATATCCAAACATCTTTGAAATATTTCATCTTTCAATTTCTCAAAAGTTTCATGACTTTCTCCTGAGTCAAAGTCACAGAATTTAAAGATGCGTGACTTTCACTGAATAGTGACAATTTCGACAATATCACCTGAATCCGAAACACTGATGCCCATATTTTAACACACTGCAAACCATCTGCTGCTTTTCTTTCTGAAATAACAGACTGTGATAATAACCATTTTCTTGGTAATCCTGCTGTCTGGAGCCAGTAAGACTGACACTGCTTTAAAAAGTTCTCTATTAAAAAAAGTCCTCCTGAGAGTGCATCCCATGACCCAACAATCTTTGTCCTCACACTCTCCCTCCCTGTATCTCAGTCTCCTTGAAAAACTAATGATGTCCTTTCATGCTCTTCTCCTCCTTGTCCACAGACTGACAAAGTGGGAGCCCACAGAGCAGGAAAAGCTGATGAGTATGTAAATGACTGGAGACAGAGAGAGACAAAAGGAGAGAAATGAAAGCAGAGGAGCAGTAGTTGAGAGTGATATGTGTCATTTGGTGATGTCATGCATCCAAGCGTCCAGGGTGACAGCGGCGGTGGTAACGGCCTGAGTCAGAGGATGACATCAACGCCACAAGCTGTCAGACAGGTTGTGAAAGGGCTTAGTCCCACGCTCCCATTGTTCTCTGGTTAATGCTGTTATTCAGCCTGCCACCGGCCTTACCATTTGTTAATCTGACCTAACACACAGTTAAACACAGGACAAAGACACACAAACAGCAAATTTAAAGGCCAGCATAGAAAAAGGCCAGCAGCGAAATGTCCGCTCGTAATACACCATCACAGCTTTTTGAATACAAAAGAAGAAGCGCACGGTTTTGGGTGAGGTCAGGCAATGAAAATTTACAAGCAGACAGATTCAACAAGGTTACAAAGCTTGAATCGATTAGGTCAGAGTTTTATCTCCATATCATGTACAGTAATGTTTAATTCATATCATGTAAAACATGTTGTCTGGTGGAATGATACATTTTTGTTCGTGTTGGTAAATCCCAAGAAAAGAAAAGACCAGAACCAACAGAGACTAGGACGGTCTGTGTAACCAAAGCCTGATTTCTGTGTCAGATAATTACATTGTGTCCAGAAACGGTTAAATTGGTTTGCCACATGTACACAAAATGTGTTTTAAACCACCATAGAATAATTGAATAAGCCCCCATAAAGTCACTAGAATAGAAAATAGACAGACAGGCAAGCATGTTGTCATTGGTTTTTAATTGTTGTTAACAATAAGAAGGATAGAACACCATCAAACTTGTCCTTCAGGAAAGTCACATGGATATAATGTTTAGTGGGTTTATTGTTTACCATGTTCACCATCTTCATTTGGCGTGGTGGCATGCTTAAAGTTTCTATTTGACACAAAACAGAAAGTACATGTGAGTGAGTCAGTCGATGGAAATTTTCACTTGATTATGATCTCAAAGGAGAAAATCAATATTAATCACCAAAGTCATTAAGATCCATCCTCTGAGGAGCATGAATCTCTGTATTTGTGATAAATTGTAGCCACGCCACCTTCATGATAAAACACATGGAGCCAGATACTCTCATAATCTGGATGACAAACACCTGATCCATTATTTTGCATGTTTTTTACTCATGAAGCGTTAAAAGCTTTTTCACTAATGCGTTTAATCACGGATGACAAATTTGAACTGATGTCAGAGCTACGTAATTTTGAAAAGTTCAACTGCATTATCTCCTCTATCAGCCATCCAGACACGCATGAGGGCGAGAGGAAGTGCTGACTGAGAGAAGGATGAGTAAAGGCGGAAATGTAGAGACAGACAGGCCTCGCTCTCCAGCTCCCACATTTGTACAAAATGCACCCAGGCTTTGTTGTATTTTCCAACCACATAACACCCCCCCACAATGGAGACCCGGCGCTCTGACAAACAAGGCTCCTTTGGGTGAGGTTGAGTTCACTGTCTGTTCGCTGCTCACTGCTACTCACCCAGAATTACAGATAAGCAGGGACAGCATGAGTCAGTGGGCACATATATACACTTACATGAGTCAGTGGCGTTCATAGTTAACAAGCTGGTTTCTGGGGTAATGTGTCAAAGTATCCTCCAAACCAACCTGGGTGTCACACCTGGTGAGTTTCAGAGGACTGAGTGTGAAACATGATTTGCACAGTGCAGGTCTGATAAGTGAGTGTGTGGGTGTGTCGGTGGATGATATCACCTCTCAAACTGTATAAATATCCATTATGTTTTCTTTATTTGAAAATCTAAGATTACATGTTTACTGAAAACTGCTGTCATTATCCTCCCCGGCAGAGTCATAACACTCACCAGCGGGACGAGAAAAGGACGTAAATTAAAAAGGTGACATCATGCGAATCCACACAGAAGAGGCCCACATGTTGAATGAAAGCAAATGAGGTCTTTCAGGGGCTCTATTCACACATTCAGACTCTTCAGCAAAACACTTGAAAACCTGTTGCGGCTGAGATAAAGATAAGACAGTAAATACACGCAGTACATTGCAGGTGCTTTGAGTGCCCCCTGTAGGAAAGGGCTATAACAACTAAATTGCAGAGGAAAAACTTTGAACAATGATATAGTCACCTGATGAATGTAAGTCCAATATTCGTCTGATTTTAGGTCTTCAGCTGTTTTTAGGGCTCCACCATCTCCCGGGAAAAAAAATCCAGCTAAATTTTCATCTTTGCTCACCAGCTAGTCTCTACCCCTATTGTTTGGTGCTGAGCAGATATACTTACAAGAGGTTTATCAGAGCATTTTTACTGAAAACAGATCCAGGTTGCTACTAAAAGTAAGTTTCAAGAGTAAACCTGAACAGCAAAGGCCAGAAAACCCAAACAATGAGATGAAAGTTATTTAAAGTTACTCTGAGTCAGGTGATCATTTTCTCTGGGTTTCATCACTGGGAGTCAGCCCCTTGACATCGCACTTGACTTAATATAAAAATTTTTTTTTAAAAAACAGATGAGAGCTGCTGTAATGTTGTATTTAAAACTCTCCACAGTGTTTGCTTCAGATCTCCAGAGGGAGACTGTTCCATGACCTGGGAGGCAGGACACCCTGCGCTCTCCACAAATCTGAAACTCAAGAGAGAATGTCACTTGCCTTTGTTGAAATATTCACTTCTCGATGTTTGTGCTCTAGACGTTGTAATATTTCACTCTGAGCCAAACCACCCAAAATACTGTCAAGCGAACTTTAAAAAAAAAAAGCTATCATCTGTAGATTGTGTCACTGCTGTCTTGCTTGTCTTAATAATTGATGCCTGCCTGGAACTGCTGTGCTTTTTTTTTTTCTTCCAATTTCACATCATGCAGGTTCTTTTTTTCACCACTTGTTCTCCAGTTGGCTGGCCTCCCTGGAGCTTGAAGGAAAGTCACAATATTTGGATTGCCACTTATCACACTCAGGCACGCAAGAAATTAAACCTCCATAGCCTCAGGTGAATGCTCTGTTGGTCAGGGCACTTTGCATTTCAGAGTCATTACGTTTACTGTTCCGCTTCTCTCCTGCTCAGAGGGAGGGAGGGAGGGTGGGGGGGTGGGACAGCAGTCTGTCTGTACAACTGCACAACAACATGGACAACATTTCAAGAGCAGGCCCTGAGTGATTATCCCATTTCGGTGACCCCATGGTGGATATTCGGGATCAGATGTGAATATATGTAGAGGGATAAGCCCTTTAGTCCGAGGGCCGAGATTTTACCCCGCGCTGGATAAGTGGAGCAATCTCACAAGTCGAGAGGATCAGTTTGTGTTCACCAGCCTGATCTTTTCTCGTAGTCGGTGCACAGCAGAGAAAGCTCCCGGTGCTGGCACATCCACAGAGCCGAGCGCCGTCTCCCCAGAAATCAGCTCACAGTCTTTATTCTCCTAATACATTATTGAAAGCTATTTTTGCAGCTGCACTCCAAGAACAAAGGTATCGCAGTTGTCATTTTCAACTTCACAGACAGAACGGGGAGGATATTTTGGGATTTTTTTTTTTTGCTGTTGTTGTTGTTTTTGTTGTTGCCCCCCCCCCCCCTCCCTGAAGTTCCCAAAGACATGATTCCCCTCAAGCACTTTTTTTTGTCTCAGCATCTGCCATCTATCATGACTGTGTCGAAAGCCTTTTGTTATCACGCTGTTCAAAAAGGGCCACCACAGGTTTGGAATACATCCCTTACACGCTGGCCTTTTTGCACCAAAGCAAATGTAATTGTGTATTAAAGCTTCTGCAGGATTTTCTTTCACGAGTATGATTTTTTTTTTTTTGCTTCCCTTTCATGTGTTTTTTTAAGTTTGATCCTTGGTTGCGTGTTGGAGACGTGTTGGAGACAACGCACAACTTTTAGCCCCATGTTTTCCTGTTTTATCTCCCTCCTGCTTGTAGCATGCAGCACTGGCAAACACATCAGTATGTTAAGTCCGCATTGCATGGCTGAATTATCACGCTTTCTCCCTTCATCTCCCTCTCTTCCACCCCCCCGCGACACCCTCTCAACCTACACCAGACTTCAAATGTCTTGCAGAGTTACTGAGATGTTACTCTGTGTAAGTCTGGATTTTAGGTTACAAATCCTCAGAGCCCTGCAGACCAACCAAGCGAGACCCTGAGTCACCAACTGCAGTGTGTGTGTATGTGTGTGTGTGTGTGTGTGTGCGCTGGGAGAGGAGGGAGCAAGACTGTAAGAGAGGGGAAAACTCAATTAATGTCAACCTCACACAACAAAGCAACATCCAGCACCTCTCGACGCCAGGCATAAAATTAAAACATCTCTCCCTACACGATTTGTTTGCTGTTGGTTTTTTTTTTTCTCTGCGGAAAATAGATTCAGTCTGCAACCTGCGCCGATGATTAATTACACAACAATTATTATGCCTGTCAGTTCACAGTGGGGTTAGGCCAAAGATGTCAGTAAATTTCTCCCCGAGCTAGAGGAGGTATTAAGGGCCTGTTAGAGTCGTCAGATGAGCCCACTGAGAGAGGATTTTTCTTTTACCTGATAGATTTTACAGTGCAGCATGTCCCAGCGACCTTGGGGCGCATTCCCAGATGAACATACATCATCGCGTTCCCTCTTTGACTGAACACTGACCAAGCTGGTAGAACCAGCAGAGCTGCTTGGTGGCCGGTAGCTGTGCTAGATGTGCTCAGCAGCTTGTCAACGTGCAACTCTCCCTCCACCTGACGCTATTCTCCAAGACTGTTACAGTCAAAGCAAGCATGTTGGGTTACGTCAGATAGATGAAAAACAATCATGGCTTCAAGGAAAAGGGTGAATAACAGCGTGGTGAATGACATCTGTGTTTATGTGATGATAAACCGTCGATCAATACTGGATATACATCAGAGAATAGTTCAACCTTTGGACTTTCTTATTAGATCGATGTCACTCTCGCTGTACAGTAATTAGCTGATGATGACGTAGCCCTCCCTAAGCAGAAGATCCACAACTTGAAGAAAGAAGATGAAATGTGCAAATATTTGAAAATGGGTGAATTAAAAACCTCTGTGTATTTATATGATGCATACCATAAATGGAAGAAATCGCTGTATGTCTGTTTGTACGTCCTTTGATTGTCTTGACAGACGTTTTTCCAATCGACTTCACACTTGGCGAGTGGACTGCTGAGGGCCCGAGGAGGCGCAGTGTCAAGTGTGGGTTCATCTGGATGAGCAGTTTTTGAAAAAGCAGCATGCAGCAATGCTGGAGACCAATCAGCCGGTCCCTTCTGGACAGGTAGTCATCCGACATTTCTGGTTCTACTGGACCATTACAGTGTCACAAATCAATGAACTGTGCTTTCATATCTGTTTTTATTTCTTCCAGAAACACAAAAATCTAAATGTATTTTCAGAAATGCACTTTGTGTTGTTATATATCGATATATCATCGTCTTGACACCCTGCCCCAGACTCCTGCTGCTGCCTAAGGAGCGGCAACAATATGTCAAAGGCTCTATTATGGACACTTTCTCTTTATATATGACTCTATGGTCCCCATTAGTGATTGCTGTGTTGGAGCTGGTTGTCCTCTCAGGTCGGACTGTTCACCAGCTTGACTGTAATGGTCTGGGAGAAAAACAAAACAGGCCACACACGTGTTTTAGTCAGAAAAGATGTCAAGAACCACATTGTTCATATTTAAAATCTCTAGTGGTCTGGTGTCACCTTTGAGTGGGTAAGAGTATAAGAGGGCCTGAGACTCTGAGAAGAGTCTCTACCTTGAATCCTTGGACAAAAAATAAGCTCCACACTGTCAAGGTGCCCTTGAGGACAAAAACAACTCCCACCCACCCCCAACAGAGCCAATCCAAGACGGAGGGAATAACTGCTTCCACTGTGAACATCTGTGGAGGTGATTAAAAAATTCAAAGCCCTGAAAAAAACCTTTAAAAAGGTCACAACCAGGACACAATCCAAAGAAATGACCAGCTCCTAACTCGATCCTCTTCACTGCTCCCTGCATTTTGAATTTTCAAACGACATGTGTTGTGTATTCCCAGATCCCTTCTGCAGCTGCTCCTGTGGTCGGGCAAGTGCTTTGGGCTTTGGTTTATGTAATGACTGCAAAGCAACACGCACGCACACACACGCACAGAGTACGGCTGAGTGAGTTGCTGCATGGCCAACATTGTGGCAAGCCGAAACAGAATCATTACAAACACTTTCACTTATTAAGTTGGCATGCCGCTGGATGCAAGACTTTATTTCATGGTTCGGTCCAACGCGGAACAACAGCGTTTGAAGGCCAGGATCCTGTCGTGCCATTAGAAACATTCCTCAGACGAAAATGTCTCTTTTATACAGAAAATTAATAGATTAAATCAAAATTAAGAAGCCTCTTCAATGCAATGTCAGAACTTTAGCCATTTGTGGACATACTGTGTATGTGCAAAATATTATCACATATGTGATCTTTAACTGAAGGCACCACTCACATTAAATGGAAAAGGACTACAGAAAACATTTAAAATTTATATTGCTTTTATATTTAGCAGCCACTTGTCAATGATCTGTCCCATTTATTTAAAAGTTTGCACATCATGTAGCTGAAATCTCTGTGATGATTATTGTGACGTGACAACAGATCTGACAAGAGAAAATCCTTGAGGCCGAATGTTGTGAACTTAAAACCCATCCGTATAGGGTCAAGGGTCGGCCAAGGTCACAATGAGAATATGCATGATTTTTCTTTTTTTTTCTTTTCTACAAAAAACAACATGAACGCTGACATTCAGAGCTACGCTCAGCTTCTGCCAAGAAGAGGCGGTCATACCCTCCAGATACTCAGTGCAGAACTACAGAACAACAGCTCCACATAGTGGACAATGTACATCATGCCTTGGTAATAAAGCTCAAGGAAGAATAAAATAACAAGAAGAAACAATGTTTCAGGAGAAAAGAAAAATATTGAGGTTGGGTTTTTTGAGCACCTGTCTGTATGTTGGTGAACTTCATGTTAAAAATATTTCAGACATCTTGCTGAAATAACCTTCACGTATAAAATGTCTCCGGATCTTTGCCAGGATTTTTCCCGGCACAGTCTTAGCCCTGTTCTTCATCGTGAATCCTGAAGTGATTGATTGATATTCCCCCTGAGATCCTCTCTCATGTCTTTCCACCGGTTACTTGTCCTGCAGCATACCTGAGCGTTAGATCTGGAGGGAAGAAAAGACATTGATGAAATGTAAAACAGAATTACGATAAGATCTGCAGTAAATGTTTTGAGGCCATCTGAATACTCACAATAGTGCCACAGAGACAAGAAAATATTAAAGTGCAAGCTGCTATCAGCACTGCTATTGGTCTCATTGATCTCATTGATCTCATTACCTAACATCATTGTAGTTTTCTCTACAGGGAGAAACTGAGTAACACCCAGTTCTCCAGTAATAATCAACTACATCGTTGGTAAAGTAGTTGCTATGAAAAGTTTCCTGCAACTAGCTAGTTTTAAAGGTTAATTTTACACCTTGTAAAATGTTATTTTGGTGGTTATAATATTGAAAATTATGGTGACATCAAGGTGGTTTTATTACTTTGGGATTTTTCTAATTATTCAGATGGGCTATTGTCTGTTTCAGGCAGCCGGATAGTTCAACTAGATGAGTGTATGTAGGGATGAACCCCCATGCAGTAGGTTCAATCCCAAACCAGGTCTTTGCTGCGTATCACCCCCTCATCCCTTCTCCCTGTGACTGACTGATGACCAATACAAGGGCATGTCCTGCCTTTCGCCCAATGACAGCTGGGATAGGCTACAGCAAGCGCCCTGTGAGAGGATGGATGAATGGATGTTGTCTGCTTTTTTTTCTTTTTTGTTGACTACTAGCAGTCAGCGGCTGCACTAAAATCAGTACTGAGACTTGAAGAGGGGAAACGTTTGATGTTCATTTGCTTCAGACATCCCAGTTTATAACTGTGGTCAGACCTTAGAATAAAACCTTCAGAATAAATACAGATTATTGTAGTACGTCTTATACTTCACATATGAACCAACTTACCTGGGCAAAGGATTTTTGTCAGTGATGCCTTCACTTTCATGAGTTCCGGGTTCTCCTCTGAATCTTTGCTTGCGTGGAAGCTTGTGAAGTGCAGCGCAGGCCACCAGTCTTTCCTCGCTGACATTTTTCCAAAGACGATGTTCTCCCAGTCTTCTCTGTTTAAATGTACAAATACACAGAACAGGCTTCAACAACAAATATAAAAGATACAGTTACTTTAAAGTTTCATCAAAAGCAAGAATTTTCCACGCAATTTTTACGTACTGTAACTGTAATTTTTGAATGACGTCCTTTAAACGCTTCCAAACATCCAAATTGGTTCTCCAGCAGGCAAAGTCCAGCATTTCAAGAACAACTCCTAAAGCTTTCTCGGTGTTACCTGTTTTCTCTACAAAACAAACAAACAAAATATATCAATAATAGATATGCAGGAACAAAGAACATGTCATTAGGAAGGCTTCATTAGGAAGGCTTCACTAGAAAAAAAGGAACACATATTTCAATCAAAAACTACTTAAAAACTACACTAAAATGATAAAAATCCATTCTGCCAATTGGTATACATGTCATTTGAAATTAAATCTGTTTTTACCAGACTGAAGCAGGAGAGAGCTGTACTCCAACATCAGCTCATGGCTTGGGACTAACACATGGAGGATCTATAATATAAGGAATCAAAGTTTTAAGCATTAGACTGTGAATCTAATGACATGCTGGTACAAGCTCCAACAAAGTTAACAAAGTAATTCCAATTTCATATCACTTTTTAGGATAGGGTTAGGGTTAGTAACACAAGCTAAATAAATACATACAATTTGTGCTTTTAAGTGTAGCTTCTTATGGATTGAACTACACAGAATCAAAGCCATAAGTAAATATCGTATAGTATAATTGAGAGATACGCTTTAATGTACAGACATACCTTCAATACTTTCATCAGTTTCCTCTCCGAGGCGCCATGTCTCTTTAAGTACTGGTACAGATAGACATGCGCATTGGGATTAGGTGGAAAATTGCTGTCATAAGCATAGTCGTTCAGGACTTTTAAAGCCTCTTCATGATTTTCGTAGAACTCCAACATCTGATAAAATAAAGCAAAGGTCAGACAATAAGAAGCAACATTACACTAACTAGGTTTGTAATGAATCAGTTATGTGACAGTCGTGTGACTAGTACATGAAAGACAAAGATTATTTCTTAAATCAAGAATGTGAAACAGGCTATCAAAATGTAATGCACCTATTCTTTGGCTTCATCCATTTTCATCTATCAATTAATCCACCTGTTACTATCCACTTTTTAACAGAACACAACTTTTATTATCAAAGAAAACATAACAAAAATGACCATCGACTAATTGTTGGATCTTTGGTCTATTCTCTTTCATCTTGTGATGTTAAAAATGTACATTTCTTTAAATTATCCAAGCAGTTAGGAATGAGTTCTCACCTCAACATAACTCAGTATGAAGGGATCCCACACGCCAGGATTTCTCAAAATCTCCTTCAGATTCACAGAGGCCTGCCGAAAGTAGTTATGCATGTCTTGGTTCTCACCAGAGTCAACATAATCTGAAAAAAGATTAGTTAACGTTTCATTTTTTAAAACACTTTTAGATCACAGGTAACATTTCTTAAGCTCTTTTATTTTTAGAGTGGTGACTGGGTCTAACCTGTAGGTGTCAGTGTGACATCAAACATGATGCCTGTGTAACTGACGCAAGTAAATAATAAATGCTTTGGGTGATAAGCTATGTATCACCTTACCAGTACTGGAGCGTGTGAACTTTTTGTCACACCAGATGATGTAATCCAGTAAGCTTCTGTAGGCTTGGATCAGTTTGATCCTCTGATACTGAGCAGATGACTCCTTCCCATTCCTCCAACTTTCAGCAACAGACAGCTGATGCTTTGCGTCTTTGATATGACCATTAAGCAGCAGGTGGAATGAATGTTCCAGGCAGATCTGGAGAAATAGACAAACAGCTCTCTGGTATGTCCATTATCATGAAAATGTGTCACCATGTAGTCAGGTACACTAACTAACATACCATCAAATAATGTCGAACTCCTGAGTGTTTCATTCGTTCGTAGATGTTGTTGTAGTCTTCCATCTTTGAGTTGGGGTGATGGTGTAGGATCTCAGTGCTGATTCTCCAAATAAGCTGCCAAAAAGAGTGTTAATATTAAAGTTGTTGAAACATGCTTACAGTGCTCTATGAACTTGTTTACATAACTTATATTTTATCTTACAGTACTTTATGTTATGGTTATGTAGTTAGAAAGAACTAACAAAAATAGAGAATTCAAAGTTCTTGCCATTCACCCAGAATTACATAAGTATGTGCTATAATTTTTATTCTTTATTATTCAACTTAGGTTGTGTAATTTTCATCTCTATAATCATCTGCATACTGGCACAGACAAAAACCCACCTCCTTATTCTGCTGAGCTGTGCCATTGTTGCGGTCTTCTAACATTTGTGGATAACATGCCATATATTCTGCTGCCTCCTGCCATCTGTGGTGCAGCAGAGCTTCTCTGATCTTCTCCAGACAGATTCTGGTACTCCGGTGAAATCCAGATTCTTTTGATGGCTCTTAAGAGAAAAAACAAAATCATTATTTCATGACGTGAATATTTTTGTTCTAAACATCAGTAACTAACAAAGGTTCTACAGCTCGGCTAATACCAGATTTTTGAGGCTGGTAGCAAAACCGATATTTGAGTGGAAAAAACTTGGATACTGTTGGATACTGTTATATTAGCCTTTTATATTAGTCATTTGAAACAAAAACATGACCAAAAAGACATTTTGGATAAGGATCCTATAAGTTTGTTATAGAAGAACGGTGTGACTAAATTTGGATAACTTGAACATTTTTCAATCAAACAATAAACTTAAAGATTTGGTAACAATCTCTGTAGTGCAATTTTTTGTTATTTGTCAGGAAGCAATAAACATAACAAGAAACTTAATAAGATCAAACTAGATGATATATCAGTCCAGATCATTTATCAGTCTGGCTCTAACAGGCCCTCCTCTGTAAAGTGCAGAACGTATGTAAGCACATACCGTAAAAACTCACCTACATGTGCGGGATTAACCAGAGGGAGTTTTGATTTCTTTCCTCTCTTCGACGAGCTATCATCCCAGGAATCGTTGTCGTCCTCCTCTAAATCTTCAAGAGCCCCAAACTCTCTGCTCAGCTGATCCATTCTCAGCACGACCTTTTATCTCTTAGTGACCTCAGCCTGCAGGGAGAAAAATATCTGAGTCAGCAGGCAAGACCGCTAATCTCAGAGAGTGATAAACCATGGTTATTTTACTAATAATTAACTACTAACTATTTGACAAACTGGAACGTTCATAAGCAGCTTGAAAAATTACTTAAATGATAACAAAGTGATTATTAAAACAGCTTCTGATCTACTCCCAGTCGATCAACTAATCATTCATCGACTAATCATTACGAGTATGGCGCTTATTACCTAGTAATTAAGGTTAAACAGTTGTAACAGTGAACATCAGGTGACTACGGATGAATACAGAATGATAAACCAGTATCAGCATTGTTTATTGGCCTTTTAGACTTAAATTAATAATAACGTTATTCTACAGCTGTGTGATATAAGAGGTTATTGTCATTTGAGGCCAATTCACCGTTAGCTCTCTCAGTGCAGTCAAAGCTACGCCTTATTTTAACGAGAGGTATGTTCAGTGAGAGGATGAAATCGTATTGTCTTAAAACACAGTTACTTCAGTTCCTACCTGCGGTAAAGCGACGTCCCTCGGGTGTTTCTGAGAGTAAAACAACGTTTTGATACTACATTAACGGCTACGCCAATCTTCTCATGTGACTTACAGCGCAACGGACATTCAGTCTTGTGTTTTTACTCTTGAAAATACAAAACTGTCTCGTATTTTCTGCAAATGTAACACTCACGTGCAACTATTTGCTATGTATTCGCCAGTCGACGCGGAAGTGCAGTTATCGGAGACCGGAAGAGGCTTCTTCTTCGCTTGTTTCATTTTCTGTTGACCTGAGCTAAAGTTCAGTAAACACACCAGAGTTTACTTTGGTTCATCACTCTCAACAAACTGGGAGAGAACTTGTTTTGTTTCTATCTTATTCTATTTTCTGGCTATAAAACTAAACTATATTTATTAAAAGAGGGTCAAATTATATCTCAACGAACCCGTGCTGAAATGTAACAAAGAACATTTACTCAAGTATAAACTGGAGGTAGTCGGACTTTACTTTTGATTCCATGCCACTTTATACTTCTACTTCACAACATTTCCGATCGAAATTCTTTACAAATTAAAATATTTGCATACAAAATATCTGTAAATCATGATAAAATATGATGTTTTGTCATGATTTCAATTGCCCAGCAGTTTATACAAGTACTGCTGACATGGTTAGGTAATCAACTCAGTTAGTTTATTGATAAATATAATTAAATGACACCTATTTTGACAAATGCTTTTCTTTTCTGTTTTGTCATTTTAATTAAAAAACATAGTTCCAGCGTTCTCAAATCTAAGAATTTGCTGTCGCTGGTTGAACAAAACAAGCTGTGTGAAGGTTAGCCTGGCTTTTACCACTTTCCCCCAAGAATTTCCACAAATCAAACAATCAATCGCTTCATGGGAAAAACAATCAGAAGACTGATCCTTAGTTAAAATAGTCAGTCGTTCCAGCACTAATGAGCCCAGAGTCAAAATCAACTAGTCAGGTGTTTGTACACATGCTTTACATCTTCACTATATTTTGTTAACTGATCCCACTGCATGTACACAGAAACAGAGACATAAACAGTTTCAAACAAGAAGAAGAGCATGACAAGGTAAAAATGAGCTTCAGAAAACTACAACTGCAAAATCCTTTTACATTGATGCATGATTTAAAAATGGTTTCGTGATATAATGTGCTATGACAAAATAACAGTGAAGAGAACATTTCTATATTGAGTACCTTTATTTTCAATACTTTAGTCACATATTTCTGTATCATACTAACTACTATACTATAGTAAGTCGGAATTCAGGAGTATTTTCACAGCGTGGTATTAGTACTTTTACTGAAGTATTTGAATATTTTCTCCACCACTGCAACGGCCCGGTCAAAACCTTGCAAAGGGAGTGTTATCACACACGTATAATAATGTTTTCTTCATGCTGCAGACGCTTGGGGCTGCCTGGGGTCACTGCACACACTTCACGACAAGGCTGCAGCTGCGCCCGTCGGGTCCCGTTGTTTCTTTTCCCACAGTCACATGAAGCAGCCTAATCCAACCCTGACATCCTGTGAAAACCGATCCGTGTCTACACCCAGCCGGATCTGATCTGCTGACGTGTCCGCTCCTGCAGTGCTCATGCTCCGGCTGCGGCAGCACCGACACCGAGCCAGGCCACGAAACTGCCAGCATGGCAGCAAAACACTTCTACAGACAGGGCTTCTTGTTGCTTTTGTTCAACTTCATCTCCACCGCGGCCTTGGAAAAGCGCTTCTCCGACCTCAAGAGATGCGCCGACGAGGAGTGCAGCAGTAAGTTTCACCGGGACTCGAAGGATGCGGCTCTCCCTACATCCAGACGCCACCGCCGGCCATATCTCTGCCTTATCTCCACACCTGTTGCAACACCATAAATATGACCTCGGTGTCCTCTTTTACGCGTCCTGATGCTGCTCATCCCCGCGTCGTCCCCTTTTAAAGCAGGGAAAGCTCGTGTTAGCATCAGGCTGTTGGAGGTTATCCGCCGGGACGCAGCCTGTGTTGGCCGGTTGCCTGGCAGCTTCGGCCTGGGTGGATAGTGGAGCTAGTGTTAGCGGCTAACGGCTAATTAGCCGGCTAATGTTATTAAACAATAGTTAGCAAAGGCTGTCGATGTGCTAACCTCGCCAACTCTGTCGCCAAGCAACGTTAGCTTCGATTTTTAACCCCTCACCTCGATGCTAATGATGCCCAGCACTGACTATTGTGACTGTGGACTGCGTAGCTCGATCTCTTTTAGCTTCAGGTGAAGGAGAAGTCAAAACGACCGCACTGTTCGTGTTTACACGTCTGGATTTAGGCAAACAGAGAAGGATACAGGGACTGATTTAGTTGTTGTTACAGACGGTGTTCATCAAAGCTCTAAGGCGATAAGAAAGTTGTTATGTTAGTGATATATAAGAAGGGAAAGCTACTCTAGAGTCGTAAAACATTAAAGATTAGACAGAAAACAAAGTCAGAGCCAATAAGGAAAAAAAGGACAAGTAGATCACTTACTACGTCCTTTCCTAATGAGGAGATGTTTTATTTAAGATTAGAGATTAGGAGATTTGGGGTTTGATATCAACAGTGGTGCCCAATTCAGACAATGCAGATTACTAACTTTGTTGCCTCGTTTTAGTTACATCAGTTTCAGTCCCATTTTGTGTGGCATGTTTTTTCATGTCTTCATGTTATTGCAGACCTGACAGAATACATTGCACAGAAAAAAGATATCACTTCGATAAATGTTAATTCAGTTAAGTCTTAATCATCTGTTATGTAAAATGTATATTTTTGGGTTTGGGGCCGTTGGATGTACAAACCAAACATCTGAATATGTCAAGTAGGCCTTTGGGAAAACATAATGAGCATATTTGTTGGGCTGTCATTGGTAAAGAAAATAAATGATCAAATAATTGATAATGAACATAAGTAACTTTAAGAGTAAACCCAAAACAACCATGTTTATTTTCTCTTTGTCTGGATGCATGTAGGAGAAGGTGCTGCCAATGTGGCTCTCTTAAAATGAAGACTATGTGAAAATAATACATAAAGCTTAGTCCACAATTGTAATTGTTAATATTTTTGCTTTCACAGTGCTTCTCTGTAGAGGAAAGGCTGTGAAAGATTTCACAGGCCCAGACTGCCGGTTCTTGTCTGTGAAAAAATCAGAAACCATCTATGTTTACTACAAACTGTCAGGCAGAAGGGACGACATATGGGCCGGAAGTGTAAGTATATTATGGGTAGTAATTCATCAGTACTGAATACCAACCAGGTGTGGCTTGTTACAATTCTCAACATGTTGTTTTTTTCTATTCACCAATAGGTTGGAAGTATTTTTGGCTATTTCCCAAAGGACCTTCTTGCAGTTAACCATGTTTATACAGATAAAGAACTTGAAGTTCCAGCAGAGGTATGAAAATGTGTTGATGATGATCTAAATAAATCTGGCAAATCAAAATGCAGTTTATAATACAATGGAGCTTTCAAACCATCAACACAATAACTTACAGTGAATATTTTATAATTTGTATTTTTGGTCCTCTTTTCAGGAAACAGATTTTGTCTGTTTTGACACTGGATTTGATAAGTTTAATAATTATGACATAGATTCACTGATAGGCCCCTCACTGGAAGAGAATAGTGGTGGAAAAAAGGGAACATCTGACCAAATCCAAGTAGATGAGGGCAGCCAGAAAGAAATACAACCATCAGAAGATGTGGGAAATGACAGTGAAAAACAAACTGAGGATTCCGATAATGTCCCAGATGATCAAAGTGCCTCTATAGTCAAACTTGATGATGCAGCTGAAGAAGTGTCTGATACAGCACCTACACCTGATGCTGCTGAAAGAGCTGCAGAAGACTCCATAGTTGAGCAAAAAAATGAGTCTCTTCTTGAAAATGTTGTGTCAGCAAGGAGTGAAACCAAAGATACACTAACAAAATCTGCAGTGGAAACCAAAGATGATTCTGTTTCAGAAAACGAACCAGTCTCGATTTCTGGAGGGGACTTTGAAACTACCCTTGGAACAACTTTTGATGCTGTCATCACAGATGAAGAAATCACAAAGAAAGTTACCCCATATGAAGAGGAGGACAGTAAAGATGAGGATAACTTTCCAGACGATGACGTTGATGTTCAAGAAAACACGCCATTGCTATCTTTTTCTGAAGAAACCTTGAACATTCAAGCATCTGATTCTTTCAAATTTTCAGAAGGTGCGCAAATACCTGAACTAAAAACTACTCTTGGAACAACTTTGGATGCCATTGTCACCGATGATGAAATCACCAAGAAAGTTACCCCATATGAAGAGGAGGAAAGTGAAGATGTAAAGATTCCTCCTGAAGATGACACTGATGTTAAAGTAGAAATTCCACTGCTGTCTGTCTCTGAAGAAACCTTGAACACTCCAGAATCAGATTCCCTCAGAACACATGAAACTCCTCCAACAACACATGATAATAAACCAGAGATCATAGAGGAGAAGAACATGTGGGCATCAATTGGAGATGCTGTTTTTTTAGCTGTCACTGGGGTTGAAAAGACACAAGACTATAGTTCAGAGGAAGATGATGATGACGAGGATGAAGAAGAAGAAGCTGCTTCAAAAACTCCTCAGAGTTTTGAGGAAGCAAAGGAACACATAGAAGAACCAAAAGAGCCAGAGAACATGGAGCCAGTTCTTCAAGATCCACCTAACTCCAGCTCTGTGCACACAGATGATAAAGAAACAGACAGTGACTCTGAGAGGGTCTCAATTGATGTTGATGATGGAAGTGATGGAGAAGTGATCGGACCTGGGGAAGCTTGGGAGGGATCATTGAAAACAAACAATGAGCCAACACACGGTGAAACGGAGGCAAATACAATATCAGTGGATCCAATATCACAAGATAATACTTCGACCGTTCCTGAGACCCAAACATTTGACTTTGAAACAACAGACGAACCCATGGAGCACAACAAGGAAGTGCAAGTGCCCAAAGATTCAAAGGACATCAGCATTCCTGTGGATCATAGTGAAGATTTCGACGATGAACTGACTGAAGACAAATCAGTCAGTGAGCAAGAATCAGACAAAACTGAAACGCATAAGTACCCATCCCCTGAGGAGATGCTATCAGATGTCACCAGCAATCAAAAGGCGGTGGATGACAGCCTACTTAATCAGACAGATGATAATTTAGTGATAGATTTAGAGAGTAATAAGAGTCAACCAGAACTATTCATAGAGGAAACAGAGATTCACGAGAAACTTCTTACAGAAGAATGGGAAGATGAAAAAGAGACAGAGGAAGAGAAAGACGAAGAGAAAGAAGAATTACTTGAAGATGAAAATGCCCTTTCCTTCTCTCAGTCAGATGAACCCGAAACAGCTCTGCCCACCGAAACAACTCCAGAGCCAGAATACAGTGATAGCGTGATGAGGCTGACTCTGCTTCGAGACCACTTCACAGAAGAGAAAATGGAGCGGATACAAAAGCTTTTGGGTCTTAAGAATCTCTTTAAAGTTGAGGCCATGTTCTCTGAATTGGACACAGAACTGCAGGCCACCCGTCTTTCACCTTCTGCCACTACACAAGACATTGAAAATGCACTCGAGGGCATCCTGGAAGCCTCTGAGAATGCCATCCTGGACGAAATTGAGAAGATGCTGGATGGCCGGGACAAACACATTTACGACCAGCATACTGACACAAGTAGTTTGGATGAGGAAACGGAAATACTGGATGACTTCCAGGAGCTTGCATTCAGCCTACGACAAAGATATTCAACAGCCAGTGACAGCACACCTTTGGCAGCAGAAAAAGCACCAGATACTGACGAAGGTAGTGTTGTGTTTTATGGTTTTTATTGCTTTAATTTGAATACTGTGTGTAGATAATGCCTCAAGAGTGAGCCCTTCTGTGATTCGTTGAGTGTTACCATTTTAATCTCTAGTATGAGGCTTTCACGCACACAAGTACTTTATACTGCCTCAGTTTTTGATCTTCAGAAAAACTGAATGCAGAATTTGATACTGCAGCATAGCAGACCAGAATTGTCTTTTCAGGCACAGTTCAGGCAAATGTCTTGTTTCTACATGTATCCAGGTTGTTGTTAAAAGGGATTGCAGTTCACACCAGGCATCAGGATCTTTCTGACCATGTGTCATAAAGTTTTACTTCCCTGCCAACAGTGGATCGTGGCCACTGCAGAAAAGACAAACAAACCTTTATGCTTGGTCATACACTTAGAAAAGCTATGTAATACCTCCCCACTACATACTAACTTCCTAGATATTTGTCATATCAGTTCACGAGTACTGAACTTACTCGTCTTTTCAAGGGTTTTGTTTTTTCAAGGCAAAGTTGGGTAAGCGATTCTCAGTTTAGTTGCTTGAATGTAGCCTGAGCTAACTGTATCAGTGCTTTGGCTGACATGTTGCCTGCATCACCAAAGATGCATTTTAGTGAGAGCAGGGCCTAATTTAAACATTGAACAGCCACTTTTTCCCTCTGTCTGTAAGTGCCTAGACCACATGTTTGGTGTATTTCCCCTGCAGGTATTATTTAATGTACATCCCCATTACAACGGTTGACTGTACCGGCCCTAACTTCTGAACCATAACTTACATTCCAGTGTTTTCTCTTACATTAACAAGAGCCACCTCCTACTAAGCAAATACTCCACTCTTGACCAAGCCATAGGCCACACCTGCTGTCGTCAATTAAATTATATTTGCTGGAAACCTGTGTTGTTAACACTGCAGGAATCCAATCTTTTTCAAGCAGACTGATAAGTGCCCTAATTGCTCATTTGTTTTTATTTTTGTGTTGTTTTTTTTGGTGTATCTGAACATTTATTCAGTGGAAAAAGATGACATGACCCATGGTTTTGAAGATGTCCCTGTGGCTGAGAGTGATGATAACCTCACAGTAACACATCATGAAGAGAGGCCAGCAGACACTAAAGAAGAGCAGATGGTTGTGGATGACGTCCACAGTGCACCTGATGTCAGTGTGGAGGAGGATGGCGGACACTTCAACAAAAACAAAGACAATCAGCCGAGTTTCAGCTCCTCGGACGAGATGCAGAAGGTCCCTCAAGCCACCCTGGAAAATCCTTTAGACATGGGCCTTGGTGTTGAGGTCGAGCACTCATCCTCAGGTTGGTACTTTAAACAGTATTGATCTATTTAACCTTTCCTCATCAATTAATTGATCAATCGTGTCCGTAACATACAGGTTTGTTTAGCCATATCAAGAAACAAGAGAGACTCGATTGCCTTGCATTGTAAAGGTGTTGAGATTTTTTTCTTTCTTTTTGGCAAGCTTTATCCTGAACATTTACATTTACAGTGACAAACAATTTTTGTAGCATAACTAGAAATTGTAAGCCTGATTTACGCTTTTCAGATGTGGGTTGCAACAAAATTTACTACATTTAGGTACAGAAGTTCATTCAGTAAATCAGTCCACTGCATGTTTGCAAGCTCCCTGAAACTTTATTTTGTCAAAATCATAGACAAATCTTGTTCAGTTCTCTTTGCATTACCTGGTTTTGGGAGAACTGTATGATAATCATGTGATACTTTAACTGTTTTCAATGCATGAGATGGCAAAGTACAATGGAATATTCTCACTTTGTCTGTTTGTAACACACACAAACCTAATGACTAATGAACTTTGTTCTCCAGGATCTTTAGACCCCATGGAACCGGTGTCTGAAATTCATGAAGAAGTGGGATTGTTCTCAACTGGAATAGTTTACATGGGTTGCATCCTTTCGATGATGAAGAGTAAAATTGCAGAATGGACCACTGTGGTAAGTCTAAGAATTGTAATCACCTGTATACACTCGTTTTATTAGTTTAATTTTTTTTCATGCATTTAAATATGTGTGTTGTTATAAAGACAAATAACTGTCAACTGTGAAATATTTAAATCCATAAAATCAGTAACTCAAAAGGTTTGGTTCCAAAACAGACAAATCACTGAAGGTTTGCTACTGTGCCACAAGAAAACAATATGATAATCATATGATATGATAATAATGATGATAACAAAGCATAATAATAATAATAAAAATAACAATGTGGGCCATTTGTGCAATACACACGTGCTAAGAAAACTGGCATCATGAGAACTGTCCTCATTCAAAAAAGGAGGTTGTTGACCCTGACCAGCAAACAAAAATCTGGTCCAATCTTAGAGTCAAAGTTTCACTTCTGCTATATATTGTTTTGTGTATCATGTATGATGACGGCTTTCAAACATGCTTAGATTTCGCTCTATGATTACAGTTGTACAACTATTACTGTCCAAAGCATTTCGCCCCGTGCTGCACTCACATCCAGGCAGATCAACACAGGTATGAGGTGGCTGGATGCTGGGCCCTGTGTTGTCAGGGCAGAAACCTCAAAGTCCCGATGCGCCCTGAACGTCTCACGCCTCCCCCCGCCTTGTTGACGGTGTCGGCTGAAGTTCAACACAGCCGGTGCTGAGCTGGATACAAGCGCGACCGGAGGGCCTTATTTCGGCATGAAAGGGCAGATAATAACCACAAGAGACGGTCGAGCGATGGACTCTGTGCTGTCAAATTAATTCAGGTCGTTTATCGCTTCCTGTAGTGAGGTTGTCGCGCACAGTTGAACCTGCAGCGGTTCATATTCTCATCGGATGATTTTTGACACTGAATGAGACTCGACGACTCTGCTGTCAAATTAACTGTTTGTTATCCCGCCTCACCGCCACCTGTCACCACGGAATATCCTCGGCAGCCTTTGTAACGACGTGTTTTTTTTTTATTTATTATTCACGTTAAGTCGCCTTAGCTTGAACCGGCTAACGCTAACTTTGAGTGCAGCTAACGTGCTAGCCAGCTAACCTGTCAAACTAGCACACTCTGAGCTCGTCGTCTCGTTTCAAGCGCTGGCATGGAGACTGAAACATTAGCCCGACCTGGGCTGGAGCCGGATCACCTTTACGTGGTGTTTCTCAGGGAGCTGCAGCATGTAAGTGTGAAAACGGAGTCGGTCAGCCTCCCGTGTTTATCATGCTATCACGGCCTGCTGACGTGTTGATGAGCAGATGGCTGGTTCACATTGTTCACCTCTCGTCATTTTACTCACCGGGGTACCAGATCCAGTTGATTTCACCTCTTAGGTGTCCGCAGGAGAGCTTTAACTTCCTCATTTTATCTTGTTTTCTGTGTAGATTTGTCATTAAATATCCTCACACGTACCGTATGGTGGCTCTGCCTATTTCTATAATGGAAATCCTCTTCGTTAAATACAGAAGATTACAGAGAGCGTGTTGATCCTTTCGGGCAATGTGGGGTGTTCATTTCTTTGTAATCCCTGCATTTGTTCATAGCCTCAAATGGTGTGTTTGTGTCTGTCTGTATCGCCTGACGCTGAGTTCAAAGGTTACTGTGTGCTCGGGGCAGCTCCTCTCAGCATGACTGGACATTAATGAAAACTGTGGGTCAGTTTTGGCCACTGATTCAATTATTAAACACCCCAACATTTGAGTAGAAGGCAAACTTTACTGTATGATGATGGATTTTAACATTAAGATCAACCCTGTCTGGTTCGTAGTTGAGAATTGTCAGTATCTTAATTTGGAGAAGTAGCGTGAGTCGGTTTCCTGTAACAGTAACTCTATAATACTACAGTGATATCCTTGTAATATACCTAATAATAATATTAATACTTAGATTTTTATAAGCTTGCACCTTTCACACAGGATTAAAGTTGCTGAGCTCAGTTGAAGCTTGATTGAGTCAGTAACAGGAAACTTGTGAAAGAGCCGGTAACTTTTGCAACGTTTCGCCTGTTTCCCTCGTTTTGCATCAGACGGAGAATAAACAGAGAGTTTAACATTGCTGGTTGTGGCATGAGGGCACAACGCTGATTGTCATTGTGTGGTGATGCTCTGATATCTTTCCTCTCAGTGGCAGGATACAGATAACAGTTCACCCATCATTCCTTTCTTTTGTCTTTCATTGGTGTTCAGTAAGTGAACACGCAGTATCTCAGTCCAGATCTACATGTGAACACTGTGAGCTTCCTGCGCTGTCTCACTGTGCTTTGACAAATATTAACGTGACCTTTGTCTTCAATCACAGTAAAAAGTTGGTTGTTGGTGTTGTGCATCTTCAGGCATAGACCTCCCATCTTCAAAAATGTATAAACTGCATTTTTTTCAGCGTTATTTGACTGATCTTTGATCGTCCCCTAATATTGTGGCGTGTTTGTGTGCCATCAGTTGATTTCACTGCTGCCAGAAGAGTGGAAGCCAGGGGAGACCTTGTTCGGCTGTCCTTGGCAAGCCGTCGTCATCACTGCTCTGGTTGGAGTCGTGACCTTCACCCTCTTCTTCTGGAGGACCGTGTTGGCAGTAAGTTTCGTAATATTGCTGCCCGTGTTTGATAAAAATTATGTGTTGTGATTTGCCAAGAAAAAACAGATTTTAGTTTAATAAAATTGGATTTGTTTTGTATCTGAAAATTCACACTGCATTAAGATAGAAGTCTTGGAGGGTAATTTTCCTCCACAGTTTAACTTTTCCTTATTTCTGACATAATAAAGTGCTACAGGTATGTGATGACATGTTGTGACAGTTATTTGAAAGTGGTCTTTACCTGTTCATTTTCTAAAATCTTTTCAGGTAAAAAAGAAAGAATACCTTGGTAAGTTTTTATTCATTTGATTACATCACATCACAAAATGTAAGAGTGCAAAAGTGAAGTGATTGTGTATTTTTTGCTGCACTTTGTGGACACAGTGGATGAAACAAAACTGAAGGAACAGATTCTCACTCTGAAAAAAGAGAAGAATGATGCTCTTACTAAAGTGTCTGAACTCCAGAAACAGGTGAGCCAAAAATCAAATGTGGTCAAATATCTATCAGCAACATTTTTAAAAGTTTGTTTTTTTTATTTCCGGAATTTTATCAATTGTTTTTTCTTCTTTTTTAAAGACCGAACAACTAAAAGAAAACCAAAAACACTCAAAGGAAACTGTTAGCTGTACACTGAAAAAATTACAGGACCTGGAGGTAAGCAAGAAATAGAATTTACTGTTGTACCAGTAAATGACTTAAAGATATTATGTGTCAGTTGGACAGAAAGTAAAATGGCTTCTCGTTTTAAAGGACCGTCAGTGAGGTTTCTCTTATTCCCCTTTTTTGCAGAGTAAAGTTTTGGAGGCAGAAACACGAAATGAACACATGGCAGAAGAAAAGAACAAATATGCACAACTACTCGAAGATGAAAGAGCAAACTCTCTTCAGAATGAAACCAGGGTACTTGTTTAATATTTTGGCCTTCTTGTTATATCTTTTCACCGTCATCTCAGATTCATGATGCTTAACTGTTTCTTTAACAGATTGAGAAATTGGAGAAGTCAAACCAGAAACTGCAGCTCGGCAGGAAAAAGGTTCAGGAAGCTCTCGCTAAGGTACAAGCCTCACATACAATCCTCTGCACACTCACTGAGATCTGAGATTATATGAAGTGCATGGTGTTGGTTTATAAACTGCATGTATTTGTGACAGACTACTGTCCTCCTGGACGAGGCCAAGATTCGCGAAGATGCCCGTAACGTGCAGCACAAATGTCTTGAGAAAGATTACGCAGCACTGAAAGAAGAAAATAAAACGGTAAGATAAGGTGTAGATTTGTTTAGATATTAACTGAATATTAATCTGGTTTTGTATCTTCTGCATTTCATCAGATCATAATTTTAGACTCTTTTCCTGAAACTGTCACCTGACTTTGCCCTTTCTTACAGCTCAAGAGCACCATTAAGAGCTGGGAGGACAAACACAAAGAGCTGAACGAGAAGATTAAAGTCTATCAGAAGTCCCAGAAAGAGCTGGAGGACTCTGTGGTGCTTAAAGATCACAATGTAGAGGTGAGGATTTCTCTCTTTGTTTATTTAGTAACTACTCACAATATCTCTTGCTTATCAGCTGTACAGATTAATCCCCAGTTTCCACTGAATTATGAACTCAGTCCTCACAATAAATGTCTCCTGGCAGGTGCTGTCTGAACTTCTAGCAGACCTTGACGCTTGCGATTCACAGAAAGGTGATACAAAAGTTTTAGCCAATGGAGAAGTGGCACCTGGTTAGTCCAACACTACTCTTTACTGACTTAGTAAAATGAGTAATATGCTCATATTCAGTAGTTCTTAAAGTGCACTGCAAAAATGTTTCTAGTCATGTAATCAGCTTCTTCTAGTGCTTTATTGACTTTTGGTGTGTTTTCCAGACAAGAAGACAGCCATAAAGAACAGGATCAAACAGATGATGGATGTCTCTCGGGTAAGATTTCGAGATGAAAATTGAATCTCACCGCAGTTAAACCTGAAAGACAAATGTTAACATTGATATGTCTTTCCAGGTCCAGACCACTCTTGCTGTGGTTGAAGAAGAGCGAGATCGCTTCATGAGCAAACTACTGAACGAAGAAAAAAACAGAAAATCACTGGAAGGTCTGTTATTTTTTAATGAATGCAAAATTGCATAGACACGCAGCAGTCAAAGAAGACTTCCTTCCTGCATCTTTCTAAGCGCAACATTGTGTCTCACTACAGAACAACACCAGGAGCTGGAGCATGCCATCGCAACCTTAAAGGGTGAGAAGAGCCATGTTGAAAACCAGTTCAAGATCCTCCAGCAGAAAAACGAAATCATGGTTGAAATGTATCAGCAGAAGGAAAACGCTTTGCAGCAGTAAGTGAAGTAACAGTCGATTAACACGTTTCTTCAGCTCTCACTGTTTGAGCATAATCCAGGCAAATATCTCATGAATAGAAAGCATACGTCTTTGAAGTGGAAGACGTGGAGGGACAATCTGTTACCGGTGTTTCTGTGGCTTGTGCAGGAGATTAACAAAGGAAGAGCTGGAGCGACGCAGCAAAGAGAGCATGCTGTCTGAGGTGGGAGGGAAAGCTCTCGAGGCCGAGGAGCAGGTTAAAGTTTTAAGGCAGCGCATTAATGAAATGGAGGACCAGATGAAAAAGACTGAGGAAGTCTATAAAGAGCAGGTAGAGTCTTGTTAAGCTTTATTCATTTAGAAATGAGCAAATACAGAGAAAAATCTTTCTAAAACCTGACAGCATTTTTTTCTTTCCTTTTCAGATAAAAGAACAGGAAAACAAAACTCACTCAAACTGGGTACGTTTCACAGACTGGTACAGCTCATTCACACACACATGCTAATATACTATAATTGCACATTGACTGTGGTTGCACATTCATTCCCTCCTTATGTTTCTAGGTTAATGCTCGTAATGCGGAGAGAGCTCTGAATCAAGAGAAGCTTGAATCATCAAAGCTCCGTGAAAAGTAAGTGTCGGTACAATTAGTTAAAATAGTTTGAAGAGTTTGGGTTGTTGTTTTGTTAAAAATTCAGCTGAAATATCTCTTTATGGAAAAATACCCAACCCACATTCAATTGTTGTAGCTCCTCAAATGTGAAGATGTGCTGTTATTTCTGTGTGACATTTTAAGTTGAACTTTGTTTGGTTTTAGTCTCAGACGGAGCGTCCTGATGATGCTCTGTTAACTTTTTCACAAAATTCTGAAAAGCCACAAAATCACAATCACAAGTGTCACTTACCTGCTTCTAACCAAAACTTTTCCTCTCCCCGTTCACAGACTGGCCGTTCTCACCTCCCAGCTGAACGAGCGCCGGGCTCCTCTCTTCAGACCGAACTCTGGACAACCTGCAGGCCCTCGCCAAGGTGAGCAGGCCGCGCAGCTGTTTTTTTACTTTGGGACAGTTCTCATCCGACAGAGCTTTCAGGGAGAGGATGCTGGTTTCTCATAAAACCCTGCACTTTTTTCTTGTATTTTATTGTTTCTAAATGAGAAGGAGGTGGTTCGTCATTTCGGTGTGCTTGACGTGCTGACCTTGAATGAGGACGTCGTCTTTGCAGGGCTTGTAGTTGTGTTGTCTGCTCTTGCGTTTCCTTTGGTAAATGGATGGTTTGATCGTGACAGGTGATTCATACGGGCCCTCTCCTGTGAGTGGGGGTGCACCGTCCCCTCCACTAATGATAGAGGGTCCCAGGCGCCCCCCCTCTGCCCCAGTAGGGCGAAGAATTGACCCGTATGGTGAGTCGAGGCGGTTATTTCACCTTCTTTGATCTTCACCACGCTTGGACGTCATCCCTCCGCTTCAACCTTGTCTCCTTTCTCCTCTTGCACACCTGACTTCATTATTCTTTTCAGCTCTTCCACCTTGTTGCCTTTTTCCTTTTTATTTCTTCCCACTGGTTATCACATCCCGGTACCACTGTCCTCAACTCTTCTCTCTCTTCTTGCTTTGTTTAGTTGAATCATTCAGAGGTTTCCGTTTGATTTATTTGTCATTGTTGTTGAAATGTGCTTCACTCTTTTGTTCTTTAAAGGCTCTAAAAACATATTTTTCTCAGGCATCTTTGCAGTTTTAACAATAGGATCCTAAACTAAAAGGCTTGAAGTAGATTAGCTGAATCTTTAAGTGTTAAAGTCTTTTTGTCCAAATTAGATCTTTGATCATTGATTATTTCGCATATTTGAGTGAATTAGAGAAAACCAAGTTTTTAGGGGCCTTTAAGTCCTCCAGAATGTTTCAGTCCTCACGGAGGAGAGTTGACCTGTCTTTGCCCTTGTGATCATTTCTGTCTTAAAACTGTTTTCTCTGGAAAAGTGACTCTATTTATTGCATCTCCTCCGACCCCCTCAGGTCCACGACCTCCATCAGATCCACACGGTCGTTACGCTGAAAACAAACACATCTCTGGGATGGGTATGTCTCCTGCAGTCTCTGCTTTTCAAACAGTTTCACCTTTTGCCTTTAAACCATCCTCTGACACTGTGTCATTTCTCTCCTCGCAGACATGATGGGCCCTCGTAGCTCCTCACCTGCCAACATGGATGGATCTGTAAGTCTTTCTCTAATCAGATCAGACTCTTTGCTGTACGATACCTTCCCTCCTTCCCTGTGAAGGCGTAGAGCTCCTACCTACATGTCGGTTGTGTATGTCCTTGCTCTGAAACAGACACAAGCAGTAGATCCACAGATAAAAGCAGAGACACAGGCTGAGGCCTCCACAGACAGTCCAGAGCCAGTGAGTATAGAGGCTGTCTGGTCCAGGTGTGAAGGTGTATGCAAGCACTCCACCCTAAAGCTGGATTTGGATTTGGGAATAAATTCAAGGGTTTTGCTTCTTTGGGGCTGACTTATCTTTTTGGGCTGAGTGTGTGGTTTTACCTGTTCTCACGGCGCTGAGTCTAAACTGCAACAGATTGAAATGTTTCAGCTGTAGAGTTCGAGCATTTGTGTTTTGTTGTTTCATCCAAATAATCATGGTGTGTGGTTACTGGCCATGTGATTGACTGATGCACTTTTTGATGGGAGTAAATTGTGTGTTTTTTTTGGATCTTCTCACTGCATGACTAAAATCTGAATCTATTTTTTACTCACTGAAAGTAAAAATTTAAATTCTCGTAAAAACAAAGCGCACTACTCTTTTTAAATTTCTGCCTTCATGTGTCATTTTCAGGGTCCTGGATCCTTCCTAGCATCTCCCATCAGGGACTCTCCAGGCCCGATGGTCCAAGGCCATCCACCTGGCCCTGGACCCCATGAACAGGTCCTCCCACCTGGACCCATTGGCCGTCTGCCCCCTCCTGGACCTTACAGACCTCCACGACCCGGCCTCTATCACCTCCCACCGGGTCCTCATGGCCCCCCTCATGGGCCACCTCTACCAGCCAATGGACACCCAGGTATGCCCTTGCCTGGACCGATGGGAGCAGAGTTTGGACCCCGACCCGCCAACGGACATGCATTCCACCCCAGGCCAGGTCCTGGACATGTCATTGATCCTCGGGGTCCACCACCACCACATTTCCGTCCCCCTCCACCACATCAGTTTGGACCGATGCCACCACCACACGGTACGTTCTTCTTGCCTTTGTTTTATTTGTGTTTTGTAGGACGTTACATCCTAGTTTTATAGCCTCACACTAAATAACTTTTAATATTTCTCTTTACAATTGTTGTGTTTAGGTGTCCGTGGACCTATGGGACCGCGGCCTCCCATGCCTCCTGACATGCGCTTCCCAGGACCACGTGACCACACCAGCCCACCAATGAACCTGCCTCCAGGTGTCCCTCCCCATCCTGCACACCCTGGTGAGGCTTATGGTCCGGGTCCAGCCAGTGCCCTCCAGAACTCAGCAGGAGCTCACAGTGGTCCCACACAGGACCTGCACACGAAGCAGGAGGCCCCTCAGGACTCAGCGAGGCCAGCGATGGTCAAGCCTTAAAAATGCCACCAGCTCTGGCAGAGGACTTGAACTTACCCCGAATCCATCACATTAACAACTCAGATCCAAGAACATAGGTCATGATTATTTTCATATTTCAGTTCTAAAATAAAAACTGCAATTATGTTTGTTTTGGGAAAAAAATCCTTAAATTAAAGCATCAAGATAATTATGTGTCTGAAATCGAGTTAAGAGGGTTGCCACTTTTCTAAACAGCTTATTGTGCAATAATAATTCATTATATGCCAGAGGATTTTCATTTGTGTTGATTTTTAAAAAAAAAAATATATAGCAATGATTTTTAAGGGGCAAATTTTTTAATGTCATTTCCTGTGGAAATTATTTTAAAAAAAGGAGAGAAGGACGGAGGTTTAGCTTCTAGCATTTCAGGAATACCATCATTTTCCCAAAGTTGTTGCTTTAGAACCGACTGTAAAGCAAATGTGTAATTTGATGGCCAGATGTATAACTTATTTTACTATGTTGGTAGGACTTTTAATAATAAAGAATGTAAAAGCTGTCGGTGTTATGTTATCAGCTGGCTACAGTTCACTCTGTATACTTCTCAACATGTGTCTTAAGGCCTTTGCTTTTTTTGGAAAAAAAAATAAGGCATACATCTGTGCTGCTGCTGAGACAGAAACAGCGACTCTAGATCTTGTTCATGTTGATTAGAAGTCAGTCAATCTATTCATTTATCCAAAAACTGCATGTACCATATTTAGCTTGGTGTACGCAGGGATGGGAAAGCAAAAGAGTGACAGCATTTCAGGAATGACTCGTGATGTTTTTCCATGTTCTCTGTCCATCTATTTTGCCTTTTTGTGTCATATAAACAATGTACTCTGGGAGCCGTCCCTTCAGTTCAAACACAAGAATCTATGGCCTCCTATCGTAACAAGATTCAGCGTCTGGTCTGTTTCTTGTCCTCAGAGGGTGAGGACGTGTCCTTGTCAGGCATTAACAGTGATTACATCAAACCTGAGTCATTTCAGGGCCCAAACACAAAATGAACATGTATTAAAGACGCTTAAAGGATCAATTTACCCAAATTACCAAAGAAAGAAAGAACAAAAATCTTCCTTGTCTCTGTGTCGTCCATTTAGCCAAGAAGATAATTTTGGTTTAACTTGCCCTCACTTTGAGATCTGTCTGAGGTTTCTCTCTCTAACTAGTATTGCACAATGGGGTGATTGTCACCTCGTTTGTGGTGCTCAAAGCACTGAAAATATTATAAAATTGCAAAATAAATGCTTGTGTTGCTATGGATGATTGGGAATAATTACTTTCTACCCAAAAGCAGTCACTATATAAACTGACATTTCAAAAAGATATGATACAGATTAATTATTTTATGTAAATTTATAAACTTTAAGTACCACAAATGTAATTTCAACCGTCTCTACTGGGTTGGAGTGAAGGCAGACATCTCAGAGCTGGTTGTTTAAGACCCATTCAACTTATTTGTAAAATCATGAAAATAATCAACCAATGCTGATGGCAGCACATTGGAAATACTCAAAACAAAGTCATAATTACAAACAAAACTGTACTCTTTGAAAAAGAAAACTCTTCAGAAATAGTTTTATGTCAATATGAAATTATGATTATTTTATTTGTATATATTTATGTACAGTAAGATGCACTGGTGTGATTAGAGAGCAAACTAAACCAAAATTGTTAACATGGCTGGATGCCACGAGAAGTGTTTTATAATTTGCATTAACTGACAATTTAACACTAGCTTCAAGACATTTAAAGCAATGAAAATGCAGTTTAAAACACATTTATTCTTACAAAGAACAATTTGCCTAATGAAATACTCTGGCTCTTTGTGATGAGGACTGTTAGAAGCCTTGAATCTATTTATAGTAGGAGTGATCCCTGGTCCTTAGTTGAGCAATATAACAAGTTCATAACATTTGGGGGCTTAATATTTGCAGAAATCACACACATAACAATCATGGCATTCATACTCTGGATGAAATTAACCACCAAAGGTGCTTCATTTGTAGTTTATTAGAAATTAAAAGCATTGTAAATGTTTGATACAGTTCCCCTCAGTCAGTCAACAAATCTAAAACACTCCACAGGTCTCAGTCCTACCACATTGTAGCTCTTCATACACACAAGTTACTGTATATTCATCAGTTAGTGTATCTTACAGTTAATTTACAATCCTGAATATTGTGATATTACAAAAATAAAATCTAAAAACAAATATTACAATGTAGATGTTTTAGTGAAGAGGAACATCTGCAGAGTCAGAATGGAAACAAAGTTACATGCAACTTCATTTAAAAAAAAAAAAAGCCCTTTATAACAGGGTGACGAGAAGTTTCAAAATAAAAGTAGTGGGCTTTCACTGGGTAAGAATGTAAGAGACAGACGAGTCTTAAATAGTCAGTTCAGGAAACCAATACCTGCCCTGTCCAATAAAGAAGCATCCTCTAGACATAGTCCCATGTAGGCACTCGTCAAATATAACTGTATACATAAAACATCTGATCTGCAAAGTAACACTAGATAAAAAAAAAAAAAAAAAACACTTCCTGGCAGGTGATAAACATCTGAATGATCCAACCCAGACACTGCACTTCTGCTTGTTTATAAAAAAAATTAAAAATGGTGTCAAACGTGTGGGGCTCGACCAGATGTTTACACTGAATACAGGATACACATTCACAGCATGCAAGTCATGCTGCATCCAATTCACTCTTAATGCTTTTATAAAACCGTATGAAGCTTTAAATATATTAAACCCAATACATACTGAAGCGTGAACACTGACATTTTAGGACTGTCAGAATTATGGGGACATTTAATCACTACTGGGCCGTAACCTCATTCATTCTGGGCTGAAAGGAATATTTGCAGAATAGAGAAATCTGACCTTCATAGCAAACTTGTGAAATATTATGACAAAGCCAATAAAATCTTTGCAAATTTTTCTTAAAATGTAATCTGTCACAGAACAATGTGGAGCCATATGTTCAGAGCATTTCTGTGCATCAAATATTGACACCTACTGTGCATTTAACATATAACTGCCACCATTACACATTAGAAATGCCACTGCTAAACTGAATACTGTCTGTGATTAAAACCCAAAGCCTTACAGAGTGTGCCACCAGAACAGTTCTGGACTTTTTTTTTTAGTAATTAACAGTAATTTTTATATCTAATAATGATCTGTTTAGAATTTCCATTTTATGATAGTTACATTTACATTAAATCATTCATTCAAAGGTGTGTAAGCAGTGTGCCACGTGAAAATTAAAATACATCCAACTCACAAAACAGCGCCTGAGTGTGCCTGTTGCTTTAAATTAAAGCTGCACTTCAATATTTTAATCTTAATAACAAAGTTGTGTGATCACATTTATGTTGTGAGTTTTGAGTTTGTCACCCACAGCTCAGCCTTACGGGGCATTTTCACCTTCACTGTTTCAGTTCACTCTCACCGCTCATCAGCTTGTTCTCAATCGATGCAGGCAAAAATTATTTTAGAAACCACCTGTTGAGCACCAGACAGCAGATAAATAAAGTTTAGCTAGAGAACATAGTGCAGGATTTAGCAGCAAAAGATCCCATTTTCCTCGGACACCAAACAGAGCTGAAACAGGAGTGAATACTGTGGGCCAAAAAGAAACCAGGTGACTATTAACTATGATCTGTTGGCTGAATGTGTAAACAGGAAGTTCAAATCAACACTAAATAAAAAGTTCCATTGAGCTGCTTTAAATACAGAACACAAATGAAAAAAAGTAAAACTTAAAGCATAAAACAAAAAGTGAGATAGGTCTGTAGGCACATTAGAAGATGGAAGAATTAAATTTTGTAAAATCAATTTTACAATTCTGAAAAGTTAATTATTAATAGGTTAATTTAATCTTTGTCAAACAAATGTGTTAGATTTGTATTATACGTCATTTAAATGTTGATTTATTTAAGTACTTTAATGTTTTGTAATTAATTTATTTAAAAACTATAAAGGTTTATAACAATGGCACACTCCAAACTCCATAAACCATCCTGAACTACAACTTTTGGTGGTTTGATGAACAAACAGTCGCTCTTTGTGCGTCATTTATTCAGCGAGCGACTTTGCAAAATCTGACATGACTTCCCTAACAAGCAGTTCAGCAACTACGGCTGCTTTTAATATTTTTACTGACTTTCACTGAGAGTCTAAAGTCCAACAGCGCAAACATCTTAGCACGTCAGATTCTCAAAGACTCTAATTAAGCACCTGTAAGAACTCACGTCGTGTCCTCTGTTTTTCCAAAATCAGTGAACTATGGAAGACTTAAGATGGTGGTTTTACTTTTTAAACATAACTCTGCTGTAATCTGAAAGCCACGTATTTCAAATTAATCACAATGATTTTTTTTTTATTCGTTCTGGGAGGAGGGTGTCCTGCTACAGAAAGGGTTTGCTCTTGCCAAAAAGATGAATGGATACAAAATGTGGCAGCCTGAGCTGACGTGACTAATGTTTGGCTCAGTTCCCTTTTACTTCATATACTTCTAAAAAAAATGACTACAGCCTTGATTTAGTATTGCTGGGTGTGATGAGGTGGAACACCACATTTTGCTGGATGTTGATGTGAGAGAGAGATTAAAAGAGGTGGATCAAAGTTCAGGGCGCGCTCCGACTTAGCTGTCCTTGTGTAACGTCTGATGAAGATGGAGATAGAGTTGTTTCTTTGTTAGAAGCTGCAGTTTCTTCCTCTTGAAGTCTGTGGGCTTCTTATACCTGGAATTTAAGAAAGTAAAGGTGTATTCTTAATATTTCAAAATGACACCAAGCAATCCCTCAAAATCATTCAGACAAAAGTGCATGTCAGTAACTCACAGTTCGATCACAATGGGGCCGGGTTTGATTTCGTCCATTTCCATGAAGGCAAAACATTTTGTGCTGGTAAACCTCTTTTTAGGTTTGTAGTGCTTGAATTCAAAGAATATAGCTGCTCCTGGAAGAATGTGTAACAGTTTTAAAACGTGTAAGAACTCAATTAAGAACTTCAATTATTATAATGTTATATATTTAAAATGTCACTTTGGATAAAGTCAGGTTTTACCTTTTGGTAACTTCTCCACGTGTCTCTGGATCTCCACATCCACACTAAAGTGAATGTAGGTATCTTCTTTCCTGGTGGCCACGGGGGTGTCCTGCACCGGGTTCAAATCTACACCGTTCAGATCTGCAGTCACAGAAACAAAAAGAACGCCCCCTTGTTTTTTTTTTCCGAACGTACATTTCATTTAAACGAACCGGAGCAGCAGCTGTGGAGGTCTTTAAATCACTGACACGTTACAACAGGATGGGATCTTTACCTTTGACGCTGATGGTCATGTAAGGATCGATGCACTGCCCCGCATCTTTCAACCCAATTTTTTCAATCTTTATTGTTAGTAGTGACATCCCGGGCTCTGATGGTAACCGTGGCAAAAGTGTACCTGAGGGGGACAAAGGTCAGGGACAGTTACCATGACAACAGGTGGTGACATCACCTGGGATGAAAGATAAGTAGCATGGTCTTTACACTGCTGCGACTAAGCATCAGTGCCGCCCAGCTCCATAGTTAGCTGGTCAACTAGCTTTCAGTTCTTTATGTCTTCTTGAAAGGCTAAAACATGAATATGGTGTTTTTGGCCACATTAAAGCTGCATTAATTTTTCTCTTTTTTGGCCACACCCATCTAAAAAAGTTGTTATTTTACATTAATATTCATACAGTCACGTTTCTGATCAGCTGATGAATGTAAGTCCAATATTTTTTTCTCTTTTAGCTGTTTTGTCTATTTCTTTACCTGCCAAATCCTACACTTAGTTCAACAGATCATCGATACCTTTTCCACTAGTTTGTCACTACTTTTCAGATTACACACATTTCATCATTTGATCAAAACAAAAATATACTAAGCAGCTTTAAAAAAAAAAAAACTGTAAATGTATTTGAGACATTGAGGTGTGGGTGCAACACCAAAACCTCAGTCGAGTTTTTCTTTAATCACAGAATTATAATGAGTTTTTTGCCGCTGAATGTAGCTATAACTACAGAAACAGCATTTCGCAGAAAAAATAGATTAATACAAAAAATGTCTCAACAATAACAGCCCTTATCAAGAATAGATGTTTACGGTTCAGTATTAGATATACACTTAACTTAGAATATTAACAAAAAAGAAATCAACCTGTGGAAAAAGCCATCAGAGCAGAGGCTCATCTGGCAAACATCAGAGTCTAAAAGTACCTAAATCTAAACACCTTTTCTCTACAATCAAAAACAGGCATCTCCTCCTAAAATTAACTCTGAATGGTCTCATTTTTGTCGATTCAGCAACAAGCTGCGCATTTCTACGAAAGCTCTGTGACTGGAAAAAACAAAAAAAACACGTCTGTCGTGCAGTGCAGAACAAATGCAGATGCCGGTGGGCGACAAAGCCGTACCTTGCGAAGCTGCGAATGAAGCAGGCAGGAATGAGCGGTGAAGCCATGCACAGCACCGACAGGAAGGACAAAAAGGACACACGGTCAAACAGACAACGGGACACAACGAATCAAACACCCCAAACAACGGGTGCGTTTGATTTAGGTGTTAGTGCGCAGTACCGGGGGCTCGAGGGGGGAAAGCTTCTGTACAACCCGCTCCTGCCGCAGCGTCCTCCTCCTCCTCCAGCTCCAGGTTCTCCTCCTCACCGGGAGCCAGGATTTTCCTGACAGAGAGAGAGTTTGATCACAGTTTGGTCATCTGCAGAGTGGACAAAACCTCCAGTGTTCACGTAGATACATCGAGACAATCATCGTAGCTCAAAGCCGCTTAATGAAGCAATGTTACAATGTCATCATGTTCCTTTTCTTGTTTTAGTGAAATAGTTATTTTAGAACTTAGCACGACTCAAATAATCCAACAAATAAAAGGCAAAGATAAGAAGAAAGCAAACACATTTCTATGATTTTGTATAATAAATGTTCTTTAATCACAAGGACCAGTAATTATCAAGGGAAATTGTCATTGATTTACGTTGTACAATTTTACTTTGTGGCCCTCATTTTTTGCACTGTTGAATTTATTTTAGTTTTACTGTTCTACATGCACTCTGATTTGTTTCATTGCCTTTGCGTTGATTTGCCTGTTCACTGACTTACAGTAATATGTTGACTTGTGCATTACATTAAAAAAGAAACCACTGATCTACAGCTAAAGTAGAGCACATACATCATAGAAAGTAAGTGATGGAAAAATGCAGCAAACACACTGAAGCACCTCAAAATCTCCACCGCATCACGGGGTGAGAGTGTCGTAAGCACAGTGAGCTGAACACATGATAGACTGTGGTGAAGATTTACCTTAAGGGCACCGGCTGGACATCAAAGGGGAATTCTTTGTTGTAGGTCAGAATATTTTGGATTACTGTTGAGAAAAGGAAAAGGAGTTGAGTGGCGACGGGCGGATCAACAGGTAGACACTTCATCCACAGTCACCACACTTACTGCTTTCCAGTTTCTTCAGTTCTTCTAGCTTGAACTCCTCCTTTGACTGTGTGCACTACAGAAGAGCAGACACATTTAATAAAAAATCAGCTCTAAGAAAATGTGCCTTTGCTTTGATTGAAGAAGACACAGAAAAAAAAAACAGTACCAGTAAGTATGTTTCTAGTCTGGACCAGGCTCACAGGTACCACTGAGAGCATCAAAGTCTTCTTCTTATTATTGTTTTTAGCTGTTTGTTTTTCGCATAATAATTATTAATTATAATGAATATTTTTTTCCTCCATTAGAATTTTATCCCCTGGCAGTGCAGAGAAAGTTGTTTGACATTCAGACCATCAGAGATTAGAGAGAGATTAAATGTGTGGAAAATGTAACTAAACAATTAATTTACAAAGAAAATATGTTTTTTTTTTCAATAATGTCTGACTTTGAGAATGCACACACAGGAAGGTGTCATCAAAAATTAAAAAAACACCTTCTTTCTTCTCTTCATTAGTACATTGGACTTCACTAAGAATTTGGTTTATACCTAAAAGGTATGGTTAACTGAAGAAAAGTTGTCTGGCCTCTTTTAAAGTGTCAAAAGAATCTGTTTTTGGTGAGGAGTCAGATATGTCTTCACGCAGGTGAAGCAGCAGAGGTGGCTTGGACCCCTGACTGTACTGTATATATCCTTTTTTTGTCATATTTTTTAAAAAATGACCCAAGGGGAGAATGACAAACCTGCAAACTTGCGCTTCTCATCTCCAGACATGTTGCAATCTTTCCTAAAGTTTTCTAAAAACAAAAAAAACACTTGTTAGACTGTGCAGAATACCTAACTTTCCCCCCCTGTACAGAGGTCAAACAGACACTTGATGATCACCTTCTGCTCCTCTGTGAAGTCCGACGAGTTCGTTGACTGGACCTCTTTCTGCAGCTGTCTGGCGAGACTTGATCAAACGACAACAACAACAACAGAGGAGGGTTAATTGACGCTCTGCAGCAAAAACGCGCAGCTCCCCGTCGGTGTGAGGCGCGTGTGCGTGCGCGCCCCCTCGCGGCGGAGAAAGGCAGGTGTCGGGAGCAACGTTTGGCCTCATTAGCGCGTAAAGATGAGACGCTAATCAGCTGACAGACGAGAGGAGGGGGCGCGGGGGGGCTCAAACCTCTCTCAAAGCCACTGATGTGGCCCGAGAGCAGGAGACATTCCTTCCCGCGCAGATGAAAAACCCACCCAGAACAAGCGGAGGGTGTGGCTGACTATTTCTCAATACTCTGGAGGAATATTGGCCCGTTTTCTGCGCCGCATGACACATAATGAAACACACTGCACGCAGTTGGGCTTTTTTTTTTCTCTTTCGTTTTTTTCCATGACAGGCTCGTGAAAAGAAAAAAAAAAGAAGAACTCTCCCTCCTCAACTCAAAGAGTGGTGGTGGAGGATGAACCCGGGATGCGGCGCGGCTCTGCTGCAACAGCTGCCACATCACGTCATGGACGGCCCGGGGTTTGTTCGCTGCTCGCTGACAGCTCCGGGGACACAACTTCCACCGAGGCCAGCGTGCATGCATCCCTGTCCCCCCCAGCCCCTCCACCGCATTTAAGGACAGATGGGTTAAGGAGGAGAGGTGGCGGTAAAGGGAGGGAAGGAGGGAGGAGGACGCATGCATGCCCGCCCGCCCGCGCCGCGCCGTGCCCCAGCTGTGTGTGTGTGTGTGTGTGTGTGAGGAGAGAGGGAGGGAGGACACACATGTTGAATGCAACTTACATTTGGTACTCATCTATAGCCTCCACTAATTGTCCCCACGAGTCAAAGTCCGTGCCTTTCCTGAAGCTGGCGTGCCATTTCTGAACAGTCTTGTTGACATCGGACATTTTGGCCGGGCGGGTGCTCGCGGCGCTCTCAGAGCAGCATAGCCGGGGAGGAGGCTCATCCACGGGGCTGCGGCGGCGGCGGCGGTGCGGCTCAGCCCGGGGCTCCGCCGTCCAGAGGCGCACAGAGAGAGAGCAGAGGCGCACCGACCAAGCCCTTTCTGCCTGCTCAGCCTCATACCGCATCCGCAGCAGAGAGGAAGTCCCGCCCGGAGCCCGGGGTGCGCGCGTTTCGGAGCGCGGGGTCGCACGGGTGGACGGCGATAAGGTTTTACAGGTGGTGACGGGCGTGAGGCGTGCTGTTCAGGGGGGTGTTTAAATTAAAGGTGCAGCCGGTGTTTTCACCGCTTATCTACACGCGTCGTTACAGGTGGGCGGAGTTTCACGCGCTGTAAGTAAGAGTAGAAATACTGCAGTACAAGTATAAGTACTGCATACAGACCTTTGCCGATGATACAGAAATGTTTATAATGCACATTAATATCGATGATGGAAAGTAAATAATGCTGGGTTATTTACCTTCCATCATTAATATTCATGTGTATTCTAAACATTTTGTTACCCAAGTATCCAACTTACTACTAAATTGATTCAAATTACACAAAAAAGCACATTCCTATAAGTAATACTACATTTTAGAATTATATTTATGTATTTTATCCATAATTTAAATGACTTTTATTTTCATTTAATTTT
Source organism: Terapon puta (assembly GCA_028564955.1). Taxonomy (NCBI): domain Eukaryota; kingdom Metazoa; phylum Chordata; class Actinopteri; order Centrarchiformes; family Terapontidae; genus Terapon; species Terapon puta. The sequence goes on along the minus strand of JAOXYL010000036.1, from coordinate 7,196,124 downwards.
ATTTCTTCATTTATTCTGTTATACAAATGTTTAAATATATATTTAGTTTTTAATGTGTATGTACGTTTAATGTGAAGTTTGTATTTTTACATATTGTCAATTCATTTTTATTATTATATTTTATTAAATATTAATGGTTAAGTTGTCTTGTTATCTTGTGTCAATTTGTGTTAAAAAGGACTGTGTGTGTGTATACATACATATGTGTGTATATATATATATATATATATATATATATATATATATATATATATATATATATATATATATATATA